>VZZY01023731.1:267697-296645 GCA_013400335.1 Eurystomus gularis | reverse complement strand
CCGCCGCCCTCCCGCTGCCCCGGGGCCGGGGCGGGCCCGCGTCCAGCGCTTCCCTCGGCCTGGTGCCGTGGCTGTTTCGGTGACAGGGTCCCGAGGCGCCCTCCCGGGAAGGTCAGCTGGCAGAGCCGGAGCCGGAGCCGCCGTCGCCCAAGGCCGAGAGCGAGAACGTCTTTCTGATCAGGGCGCAAGGGTTCCCCTTCTCCTGCACCGAGGAGGACGTCCTCGCCTTCTTCGATAGTGAGTTGGTTGTCACGCTTCGCAGCCGCGTTCCACCCGTAGTTAATGATTAGTTACCTGAGCTTCAAGGTTATCAGGCAGCAGAAGGCGAGTTTGGAAGATGGCCACAAAATCGTCCGTGGTTTGCCTGTATAAAACAAATAATTAACGTTCAGACTGCTGGACAACGGCTGGCAACTCGTCCTTACATCATCTGATGTTGAATGGAGCAAGTCTCTCCCTTCTTGACCTGCGTCTCCGCAGTCGAGGCAACCTAATTCCACGTGGTTCCTGTAGAGACCACGGCAGCGGCGTTTGCCCCAGCTCGAAGCACACTGGAGTGGCCTTTACTGACTAGTTTAAACTTGGGCCTTGCTTTCTGGTCCTCGTGAGGAGGATGCCTTTGCAGGGCCGGTCCCGCAAAGCTTTGAGGTTGTGAGGCACCCTCCCAAAGTAGCCTAGATGGTCAGGTCAAGTTTTCCAGTCATTTAACACTTAAATAGAGTCAGTCTGATGTCTTAGGGAGAAGGATCTTGGAGGCTGGCGTCAAGGACGAACGCTACTGTACTTCAGATGAGTAAAAACCAGTTAAGTTTAGCAACAGAACGAGAACGTACGTTACCTAGTTGCAGAGCTGTGGGAGCTAGTGGATGTCAGATCAGTTGGTCTGCAGGAAGCACCGTACCTTAGGGTTGAGGTTAGAAATTGGAGTTTCTTACCCTTCCTTTCACAACCATATCTTGCTCTGCTGAAGGAGGATATGGAGAATATTCCATTTTCACCTGCAACTGAAAGACGCACCCCCGGTGTTCAGACCAGTTGCGTACGTTCCTGTATCGTGTGTTCCTTGATTTCCAGGCTGTAGAATTCGAAACGGTGAGAACGGCATACACTTCCTCTTAAACAGGGATGGGAGGCGCAGGGGGGATGCCTTGATCGAGCTGGAGTCCAGAGAGGATGTCCAGAGAGCCTTGGAAAAGCACCTGAGGTACATGGGCCCACGCTACGTGAAAGGTGAGTTGGACACGGGAGAAGTTAGTGTTGGAGGGAAGCTCATGATAAAGCGATGACGTCTTGCTCGACCCATAAAGCTGGCGTGAGGGGTGGGCAGAAGATGTGCCACAGCAGCAGATTAAGCCAGACCTTCCTGGGCCAGACGGGGAAAAGCCAAGTGGCCCGTGCAGGGAAGGGCCCCATTGCAGGACCACCGAGTAGGGGCTGGGGGAAGAAACGCGGTGAAGTTCCGCAGCGGGGGAAAAAGCCACCTTAGGAGAACACCGGCAAAGTGCCACCTTCTAAGCACCGTGAGGGCAAACAGCCGTGCCTGCGTTCCTTGCAGTTTTTGAAGTACACGATAGCGACGTGGAGGGCTTGCTGCGGAGTCTGCGGGACGAGTCGCAAGCCATCAACGATGGCGTCGTACTGCTGCGAGGCCTTCCCTTCAGCTCCACCGAGGAGGACATTGCTGATTTTTTCCCAGGTAAGTCCGCCTACTCTGTGCTCTTCCATTTTGAGGTGTTTCCTTCTCCCAGTTGATGCTTAGATAGGCGGTTGTTCCTCCGAGGGACAACCTCAAGAGCACGCGTAGGCTGGAACAGCTTCAGCAGCAGAGGGAGTTGCAGTCCCCCTGCAGCGAGAAGCAGCTAAAGCTTTCTGAGCAAGCTTTTGGCACAGGCTTTTCCTGCACCTTTGACTTTCTGCAGCTCTAACCTGGGATCAGTACTCACAGCACTTTTGGGATGCCAGGGGAAGGAAAGAGAGGAACCTAGAGCCTATTAGCTAACGGCAATGTTATAGCATTTCTTAATTACGGCTTTGTTCCTGGCTCTCTAAGGTATCCACATCAGTTCTCATCTGCGCTGGTATTTCACAGAGACGCAGAAATCTTAGTACAATACGAGAGAATTTCAGGAACGTTTGTGCTCTACACCTCGTTATCTAGAACTTGGATTCACTTGATTCAATGATTGACCAAGTTGATTAATTACTGGCAATTAAGCCTTCTGTTGAAAACTGGCTTACGGAAAAAGAATTGGAGTTCCAGAAGGTTTTAAAGGGCCAGCATGAGCAGTTATTTCAGAACTGCTTAACTGCCCAGTTATCTTGTGAAAACTACAACGAGCACAGAAGACGTCTTGGTGAGTTCTGGCACGAGTTCCTGACCATGTCAATGCCTTTTTCTCCCCACCCCTCTCCAGGTTTGAAAATAACCGACATCGCTTTCGTGTACCAGGAAGGAAGAAAATCAGGAGA
Organism: Eurystomus gularis; assembly: GCA_013400335.1. NCBI lineage: Eukaryota > Metazoa > Chordata > Aves > Coraciiformes > Coraciidae > Eurystomus > Eurystomus gularis. The sequence continues at coordinate 294,176 of VZZY01023731.1, read as the reverse complement.
AGCCTTTGTGCAGTTTGCAGCTCCTGACATGGCCGCGAAGGCCCTGCTGCGGCACAGGGAATACATGGGCAACCGGTGCGTACTGGGCGAGGCTAGAGCATGGTGGGAAGTCTGCAGCCTGTCCCTCCCCGGTGGGACCCATGCTTGTCAAGGGGGCTTCTGCCTTCAGTACCCTTAAAACCCCCCTCGCAAGACTTTTAGCTCTGGTTTCTACTGCAGTGTGGTGTCACCTTGCTCGCAGCGGTGTGTCACACTGTTCCCGTGGGGCTTACAAGATTCCTTGTTGACTATCCCCCTCCGAAACACTCAGTGCCGCCTCCTCTGGGGATGTTTTCTTTAGAACCTTGGCAAAACTGGAGAAAAAGAGATAGAGGCTTTTGCAGGCCTCTGTGCACTTCAGAGGTGCCTCAGCGCTCAGCTTGGGGCAATCTGGGGGCCTCTCGGGGGAAGGCTGAGCAATTTAAACCGTTCCCAAGGGCGGTCTCATCCCAGCGGAGATGGCACTGAGAGCAGGAACGCTAGGCAGACACCGCCTGCCCGGTCACAAGCGCACGGGGATCCCACACCTCCCACAGACGTTTGTCCACCCCAGATTTCCCGGGTGGAAGCCTGGTTCCCTGGGGAGTTTGGGCAGCCCTCACCCTTCCCTTCAGCCGCGTCCCAAGCGCAAGCAGCATCTCCCCTCGGGGAGGACGTTGTACAAAGCATCGCGCATCGCTCACCTCTGGGAGCCGTCCCCGACGCTGACACCGTCCTCTTTGGTGACCGTGTCCACCTGGGCTGTCCTCCTTCCTCAGCAACCCACGTTTCACCAGTTTCTTCCACAGCATTGAGCCCTCCACCACACGCCCTCCTCACAGAGCTGCTTTTTTTTTCAAGCAGAAGCAAATACCACTTTTTTTCACAGTCCCTTGGGGTAGAAAAGCCCTTTAAGCTCATCAAGGCCAACGGTTAAGCCAGCACAGCCAGGTCTCCACTAACCCACGTCCCTCAGCACCATATCTCTAAGGCTTTGAAACCCTCCAGAGCTGCCCTCAGGGAAAAACACCACCCAGACCAAACCCCGAGGCCACCTTTACCCCGCTGCGTTTTGTGACTTGACTTTCATAACCTGCTGAAGTCTCTTTCTGAGCAGCAGGCAGCAGAAGTTTTCTCCAAACCTTCCCACCTCTCCCCCACAACACCTACCTCCCTTCCTCCTTCCTTCCGAGTCCTCGTTTCCTGTTCCCAGCCTGCATTTCCTGCTGCTCGTCCCCCCGCCCATATTTAAAGAAAACAGCTGTAGGTGGGCTCCATAACTGAATTAATTAACACTCCCCTGCCCTCCAGCAGAGATTAATTAATTCTCAATCTGCCATTGATTCTTGCTGTGTCACGATGGAGCTGGAGCCCACCCACCTCTGCTTAGCCCAGGAACGGAGTGGTTTCCAAAGCCGTGTCAGCTCGCTGCCGCTCAGACTCCCAGCTGTCTGCGGGAGCGGCCGGTGGGGCTGAGCCGTGTTTCTAGAGGAGAGCTGCTGTCGCTGCAGGCTGACGGGGGCTTTCCTAGACAGAGCTGTGCAAGCGCGTGGATTCTTCGACGCCGTGGTTTGTTGGCTCTCACGCCCCGAACGCGAGCAGAGCCGAGGCAGGAGAACGTTCTGAAAGGCTTTCTCCAAACCCCGGGTCCTTTGCAGAGGCCCAAGCATCCGTCCCTTTCATTTCTAGCTACATAGAGGTGTACGTCAGCAGAAGGCACCACATGCAGAGGCACGTGCCTCACGACAGGCAGCCGGCCTACGCCAGAGCGAGACGAGAGCTCGAGGCCGTGTCCGAGCAGAGGGCCTTGGGCCACGCCGGAGCCTCCGATGCCAGAGGAGAGAACAGTGAGTCCCTCAGCGTCCCTCCCTGCCCTGTGCCTTCTCTGAGGCCCCTCCTTTGACCCCGGTCCTCTGCTTGCATGCGCGGGAGGGCGGATTGCCCGCGCTAACGATGGGTTTTCCTCCATTCCGCAGAACTGGGCCGGGAAGGAACGGAAAGCTCCGGGCAGGGTTTAGAAGCTGCGAACGTCTCCTCGCCCCTGCACTTTGTCCACTTGAGGGGTTTTCCCACCCACGCCAGCGCCCAGGACATCATAGATGTGAGCAACCACAACAGGGTGAACGAAACCCAGTTGTTAACCAGTGCAAACCCTTCGCTAATTGTTAGAGATAAGGAGACTTCAGGTTTTCACTCCCTGGGTGCTGCGCAGCCTCCGGCTGAGCGCGTGCAGCAGCGGGAGCTTGCTGGGGGTCGTGGGCTCCCTGCGGCGGCCGTGGCCTCGTGGGCAGGGCGGGGGAAGGCTTGCTGGGCCCTCCTGGTGTCCATCGCTTGGACTTGAGCGGCCACTTAGAACCTGAGCGAGATTGCAGAGGAGCTGGTGGTACAAAAAGGAATTTTGGAATCTTTTGAGTCTTGATTTTACTTTAATAGTATAGAGTGTCCCGGCGTGGCCGGACCCGCGCGTAACGGCTCTGGCGGGCGCGGAACACGCGTTGTGTGGGGATTGTTGTTCTCGTGAGGAATTACTCTGCCAGGCGCTGCGAGCAGAGGGCGGGGGCCGCACACCGCGGGGCACCTCCGCTTCACCCAGACGGAGAAGGGGGGACTTGGGCTGCTCGGGAGCTCCGACTCCCCCCGTAGCCGAGTGAAACCACCCAAGTTTCTCGGTGCCGGGGTGCGTTACTGCTCTGTGGTTTCTTTCTCATCAAACGCCCTTTCCTTTCTCTCCCGTTGCAGTTTTTTGCCCCGCTGAAGCCCACCAGGCTCACGGTGGAATACAACTCCCATGGAGACGCCACAGGAGAAGCAGACGTGCATTTTGCCAGCCGTGAGGACGCCGTGGCAGCAATGGCCAAGGAGGGGTCGCAGCTGCGTGAGTAAAGAGGGGCTGTGACCGCCCCGAGCCGTGGCTCCGCGCGTGGTTGGGCACAGCCCGTCCGGCTGCTGCTAACGCCTTGCGCAAAGGGGTCACCTGAAGCGGAGATTTCCAACGTACCCCATGACGTGACAGTGGCTTTGTGCCCCCCCAAAAATATAAATTAATTAAATATAAATAAATACAGCGCAACATGTAGGAGTCACTGACCTCAGCCCACCTCTCTCACATTGTTCCCCAGAGAGCAGCGCCGTCGAGTTGTTCCTGAACGAACATCCCAAGGCAAAAGGAGACTGCTCGTGACGGTGGCGTGCTCGGCTTCGGTGAGTCCGTCCTCGTCCCCGTGCTGGTTTTTTAGCAACGTGTCCCTCAGGCTTCACTGCTGCTGCTCCCAGCCCAGAGCCTGAAATGGAGAGCGGCTGCAGGGCATCAGCGCAGCTAAGCTGAGCTCAGGCGTGAGCCTGGCCTTTGTTTCCCTTCTCCCTTTAAAAGCGGTTGAATAAAGGTGCTGAGGGGCTGTCTGCCCTGGCATGGAAGGGGAAACGTGGGTAAACGTGGTGCTGGGGGACAGGGTGGAGCGGGGACCCGGCCGTGCTGGGGGGACGGTTGGACTCGATGAGCTTCAAGGTCTTCTCCAACCAGAACGATTCTGTGATTTCTCCGTGTGCGCATGGCCCACATGAAACGATCCCGCCCGTTTGTGTCATCCTGCCTGAAAAAAGGGAAGCGCTAAGCTTCTGTGGTGATTTTTGGCCTTTTTCCTCTTCCTTTCCAGGCCACAGCGAAGACATCCCATGGGTACAAGCGTCACGATCAAGCGCGAGCGTCGCCACTCGGCGACAAGGAGAAATAACCTCCACCACCGCGGTTAGCCTTGTGTACAAGCATGTAATAAATGTGTGTTGACTTCCTGTGGGAAGCGCGGCTGTGGCACGACTCGGTCTGCGGGCGCGGGTGACAGTGTACAGAGCATTCATTAAACCCCCGGCCTAGCAGTTAGCCAACGCGGCGCCATTTCAGCCTCACCCACGCAAGGCAGCGGGCGCACTGCGGAGCACGGCCTCCACATCCCTCCTACCCCGCTCCTCGCGCCCTTACCGGTGGGAAAGACGGCTCAGGACGTGAGATCGAGATGATCAGCTTTTTATTGTTGTGTGGAACAAAGGGAACATGAGGAAAAAAACGTGCCCTTTGCTCCCCCAGCCCCGACGTCCCCACGAACGCGCCTCGGACACGCACGGCACCGTGAAGCGCAACAACCGCCGCCCACGGGCACGGCCCGGCGCGGCGGCCGCTCCTGCAGGACGGTCAGGAGCTGGCCGAGGTCACGAAGGAGCCGTTGCGTCAGCGCTGGCCGTACCTGCACTAGAGCAACGCACAGTGAGAGCCCGCTTCCAGTTTAATCCTCTCCCGTGGGAGCTGTTGGGGTCTCACTTGGTCCTTGGGGGCTGAGTCCCGCTGGGGTTGGATGCAGATATTTGGAAGTGCGTGTGTACAGGACGTACACAGAACTTAACACTAAGTTCCCCCAAACACCCCCAAAGTCGGTGTCTCTCCCATCACCGGTGGTGCCTCCCCTGCCCCAAGCAGTGGGCCCACACCTGACCGCCAGGCTTCACACCCAACACCTCACCTACCTGGGGGGACAGCAGCAAGGAAACAGAACCGGGAACTGCTACAAGGGGGGAAAAGAGCAGAAAAAGAAAAACCACTTAAAGCTGCCCCCACAGCAAAGGGCTCTGGCTCTGAGGGGCACCAGGAGGAGCTGGGGAACGTGGGTGGCTGAACATGCCAAGGCCTAGAGGGGCCTGGAAGGAGCAGGTTGCAGCAGCCACGTAAATGACCCCAGCTCGGACGCTTTTTAATGCGCTTCCAGCCTAACGAACAGAAACCCCCAGTCCCCCCCCCTTCCCCCGAGGAATTAAACCACTAACCCCTAACAAAACCCGTACAGAACCCAGTCGTTTGTCACGGAAACACGCGGCTCTTGGACCGACCGCAACACATCGCGTGGTCCTACAGACGCGTCTGCTCCGCGGACCAAGCCCCGCTTCCGCGAGGAAGCCACCGCTGTGTTCGGGGATCTCCGGAGGGCACAGCAGCGCAGAAGGAGGATGGAGCATCAACGGCGACACCTCGTTAAACCGTGTTTCCAATCACAGTTTCTTGTCCATGAAATGCGTTCCCGCGTCGTCTCACCTTTTTTTTTGGTTAGATCGAAGTGAAGGGGAAACGCTGGGTTTAGTACAGCGACTTTGCCACGTGCCCAAGGGGGTGAGGTGGAGCCAGTTGGCCCTAAACCTCCCGTCTCATGAGGAGCTGGTACCCAAACGCTCGGGGATCCGGTTCCTCTGGTTCCCGCCCCGAGATAAGAAGAACGGTGACGCTTTGGCCGCTGTTGCATAGTCACAGTCGCGGTGAGGAGGGTCGGAGCTGCCTCCAGGCTCTTCCCGTGCCTCTGGCTCAGCAGCAGGAGGACGTTCTCACACCACGTGCTCCAGGTCGAGAAGGTTCCCGACTCGCACGTGCAGACACACAGACACGCACACACACACACACAAACACCCCCAGCTCTTTTTTGGGTGGGGCTCTGTCGTGAGAGCAGGCGGCTGTTGGTACCGGGAAGGCTCGGACCGTTGTAGTCACAAGAAACTGTGCGCACCACGAAGCTGCTTCCCCCTGACCTCCGGCGGACACAGGCAAGTGGCTTCTCTTCACGTTCCCCCTGACCATCCGCAGAAAGCATCACCAGCTACAACGGTGGGGTTCTTCTGGCGCCTCGCCGCAGCCCGCGCGCTACAAGGGGCTGCTGGAATACTGCTGCATGAGCCGCCGGTGGCACGGGTCGCAGACGCGCTCGGGGTTAATGCTGGACGGGAGGGGCAGCTCATTCGCTGAGCAGCCCTCGCAGAAGACGCCGCCGCAGTTCTTGCAGATGTTCTGGAAGGCAGGGAGAGGACAGAAGTTTCAGGAGATGCTCCAGCCACAAGAAACTCAAAGAAGCTTCGCGGTTTCTCTCAGTAACACTCTGTCAACCCAAATCCTCTGCTGGCCTAGAGGAGGACGCTCCCAAGAGCTCGTCTACCTTGGCCTGAAGGTACTTCTGACATTCAAGGTCAGGCTTGATGGGACTCTGAGCAACCTGGCCTAGTTAGAGATGTCCCTGCTTATGGTAGGGGGGTTGGACTAGATGGCCTTCAGAGGTCCCTTCCAACCCAGCGCATTCTATGATTCTATAACCTCCCCTCTTGTCCCCGCTTGGAGAGCGGGGGGGGCTCGCTGCATCCCTCCGGGTTCAGGCTGTAAAGCAAGAGGGGCTCAGCCACAAAAAAGAACAAAACTAAGAGAAAAAGGCAACGCGGCTTAAGCGGAGAAACAACGAAGGAGTGTCAGCGCCTCCGAGGCCCACTGCTGATGATCCCAGAGGAAAACACTTAATGACAAAGGGGAAGAAGCTGCTAAGGGCAAGAAGAACCAGAGCAGTGAACACGGAGCAGAGCGGGGAACCCTCAAGTGACCGCTGCTCCACAAGCTGACTTCAGGGGAAAAGCGGAGCTCCGGGAAGGGCCCGTTTCTTCGCCCCAGGTCACCCTGGGCTACCTGGCAACGACAGCCGGAGGAAACGCACGCTCACCACACGACGGAGACGCCAACACGAGTCCTCGGACTGACCTTTTTTCTGCTTCGGCTGCTTTCCTCCTGGCAGAGCTGGCAGATCTCAGCGCTTCCAGGTCCCGAGAGCTGCTCCTAAACCCCGAGGGAAAACCAGCACGTTCACTTTTAGACGCTCCTCACCCGGCACCGGATCCGCACCTTACAGGAGGGAGAAAGACTTCCCGAGGCCCAGACATTCCCCGCGAGCGTTGCAAGAAGAGCTCGCGTAGGTGCGGCGCTGCCCACTACAAGCCCTTCTCCTGAGGCAAGCAGTGCTCGTCCCGTAGGGAACGATGGCCCCTACGGATGCTACAGACAAACCCTCCCCCAAGGCAAGACCTGAAGGACAAACTTCACGGTCTGCGGGCAGGGAAGAGGCCGCGGTGAGCCAGGAGCTCCCTCAGCACCCCCGACCTTCGGCATTTCAACGTGAGACAAAGAACCACCAACCTGCTCTTCCTGTGAGCCGCTCGGTAACCTGCAAGAGAAGAACGCCGTCACGCCTCAGCCACCACCATCGCTTCAGAAGAACACCTGGACTACCGGAGAACTCCCTCATCCCGGCTGTAAAATCCTACCCGTACTTATTTGGGGTTTGTTTCTTCAAATCCCCGCTGCCAGGTCTTCTCCTCCGACCCTTCTCCTTTCCCTCCCCAGCAAAGGCCCCTGCTTTGGACACGAGCACCCAAGTCCCGATCTCTGCAGCATTTAGGTTATCAAGGTTCGTTGAGTAAAAAAGATCAGAGAACGGCAGATTCGTACAGAGACAAGTTCAAAGGCAAGTGGGAGACAGACAAGAGCTGCCGGCAAAGAAACACGGACGGCAAGCAGCAGAACCTCCTTCCCCCAGAGAGCTACAGAAAAGCGGCTGAGAGACCTCAAGAAAGGGCCTGAGGTTGAATGTCTGTGGCAAAGGGAAGTCGCCCTGTTCCAGGCTTCCCACTGGTGAAGCAGGACTTGGAGAAGGCAAAACCACAAGACTAGATCTCTTCCATACTTGCGTGGCAGGACGCTGCTCTCCTCCCTCGGGGCCTCGTGCAGTTTAGCGTTCTCTTCCTGGATTCTGAGCTTCCCATCCTGCCAAAAGGAGACGCAGACCCATGGGTTGAGCCGGGCGCAGGCTCCGTTTCCTCCCTGCTTTGGGAACGCCAACCTGCCCCTCTGCGGCAGCGAGCGGGACCGGGACACGCGAGAGCGCGCCACCCCCAGCCCACCCCCGGGCAGCTCCACCTGCCGCTGCCGGAACAACAAGGTGACTTTGCGTTTTAGAGACGGGCTCTTCAACACGGGCAGTGACCTCCTTCGGCCAGAAGGTCCACGACGCTTCACAGTGCCCAGCTGAACGGCAGGGGCTGGACAGGCAGACGGGCTGAGAAGGCTCCCTAAAGCCTGCTCGGCGAGACAAATCCTCTCGGGCAGGAAAGGAAGGAACCCTCCCCTCCGTGCCAGCTGAGACGCGCACGGCGCTTCGCTCCCGCGTCCTCCTCCGGACCTGCATCTGCTCTGCTCGGCAGACGGCTCTTTTGGCTAAGTGCCTCGTGAGGCCTAAATCGCTTCGCCGAAATTCTGCGTCATGTTGGTGAACCAAAGGAAAACCCGAGTCATTCAAGCAGCCCAGGGAAGGCTCCCCAAGCCTTTCTTTGTTTTCGTGCGGTCGTGGCGTGTCTTTAGTGCCTAATGAGGGTCAGGGAAAGCAAACAAGCAGCGTGAAACTGCTCTTCAAGCGGCAGCCAAGGACCGGAGGGACATTACCTGTCTTAGCCAATTCTTGGCGCCTTTTCTGTTGTCCTGGCTGCGCTGGTGACTGTGCGACCATCTGTCTCGCTCCCGCTTCAGTTCCAGTTCGAGGTGGCTCCTAGAACACGGAGGTGGACTCGTGAATGGAGGCCCAAACACTCGAGCGCTAATCAACTACGAATAAAGCATTTAACCCGCCCCGCCCCAACCCCCAGCAAAGGAGGCTCGATCCTTTTCATCTTGACTTGGCTTGAGCGAGGAAGGAACGGGAGCAAGGCCAACTAACACAAGAGCAGCCCGGCCTGCGAGTGTCCTCCCCGGGCAGCTGCAGGAACCGAGCCCAGCGGAGGCAGAGGCAGAGGAGCCCCCCCGTCACCCCCGAGCTCCCCCACGCACGCCCAGGGCCTCGCACCAATGTCTGGCAAAAGCAGTTTGCCGGTTTTCTGTACCTTTTTGAAAAAGGAGACAAAGAAGTTGTGCCAGGATGGGGGGGAAAAAAATAAAATGAAATAAATGCCTGCAGCAATGCTCCCGCAGAACTCCTGCCAGTGACCTTGCCACCACCGAAGAGGCGTCCCGGCTGCGGCAGGAGGGAGAGAAGCGCTTCTATTTTAAGATAAGAGGATTTCTCCCTTTCCTGATACCGGTAAGCTGACAGCGCTGCAGGGGAAAATAAGCTCTCGCCAAGTTCCCTGCCTTTGCCTTCCGACTTGCGGGCGGCCTGCCAGCAGAACCGAGAGACCCGTTTCGACTGGGAAAGGAATGAAGGGCCGCGCGGGCGGTCAGGCTGGCAGCCAGGCTGCCTCCCCTGCTCCAGGCGCCCCTGGGCGAGCTCTAGGCTGAGGCTCAACACCTAGTCTGCTTTTAGGGTTGGCTCTGGAGTCCAAGTGGTGCCACGACAGCCCGATGAAACGCCACGTTCCAAGCCCAGCGGCAGGCGCCCAGCGGCGCAGGAAGCCCCCGTTGGCTGTCGCCCTGCCTGCTGGCTACCAGAACCGGCCAGAAAAAACCCGGAAAAGAGAGGAGGAAAGGATCTCTTCACCGCTGCCTGCAGAGCTCCTCCACTTGCAGCTGGAGGCTGTTGATCTTGTCGCCGAACTCCTGCTTGAAGAGGCGGTTGTCCTGCTGGGCCAGCTGCCGGTCCTTCTCTGCCTGCCGCAATCTGGATTTGAGCCACATGAACTTGTGATAAAAAACAAAAGCCATGGTGGGGAGGAAGACCGAGTTTAACCAGCGAACAAAACAAACGAACGAACAAAAAAAAAAAAACCCAGGGAAAAGGTAAAGCCAAACGAAGGAATGGTGAAAACAACGGAAAGCGGAAGGGATTTTAAGGAAAAGCGAGGTGTAGGTGAACCAGGCAGAAGCTCTGCTTTTCAATCGTCTTTATTCTAGTAACTACGGTTTACAGCCATTAGATGAAAAACAGAAAACATCACTTGTATCCAGATTCAAAGCAAACCTCAAGTACACAGAATTTCAGGCCCGACTGGGATTTTCATGGACGTTACGTTTCAGCTCGACACATGTAACGGGGACTCGCGACACGGGTTAGCTGCTGCGCTGGGAACCGGGGCCTTGTCCTGCTCCCTTCCACCCGCCCACACGTGGGCTCGAGCTCCTGGGCTCCCCGGAGCCAGATCCTTCATCCTGCCTTCTCCTAGCGTCACCGCGACGGCCAACCAAGGCAGGCCAAGCCCCGTTTCTGCGGGAGAGGAGTGGGGAGGGCCGGGGCAGGCAACTAACGAGCTACTGGGATCCCTTGAGGAAAGCTTCGGCCTTTTCAGCAGCGCTTTTTGTTTCTAGGTAGTTAAAATGAGTTTCTAGTAAAAGGTTACTGAAGGTTAAGTCCCGCCTGAGGAGCACTATCCCACAGGGCAAAGGGAGAACTGGCATCAAAGAACCAATACAGGCATCTCACCAGAGGGAAAAAAAAACCAACCCTTAACACAGAAACCCCCAAACATGATTTGCTGGAAAGAAAGAAACCATCTGCAGGAGCGCTCTTGGCCCAAAGCGCGGGGCAGGCCAGCACGGTGAGCTGCTGCGGCCCCAGGAAAGAGGGCAGCAGCTCGCAACGGTCCGAGCCGCGGTTCAGGTTTTGCGCCGGGGCGTTCGATCGCCAATTCTTTTCCCTACCGAGAGCTGCTCCCCAGCCTTCGCTGTCCTTTCCTCAGCCAGTCCCGTTTGTGCCGAGCAAACGGACAGAAGCTCGGGAGCAACGGCGGGAAGGGGGACGGTGAAAGGCAACTCTTCCTTTCAAACCGCTAAGGACGGGGACAAGGGTCGGGCCAGAGCCGAATCCCCACAACCACGTCCCACCACCGCACACTCGCTTCCCTTCGCCTTCTTTTGGCTCTTGTTTCTTTTAACTGCTAGGGATGAGATTTTGGGGTTTTTTTTGTTGGAAAACGCGTCACTTCCCTCTCTAGGAAGAGGAGGGACCTCCCGAAAGAGCTCTCCTCAGCTTCCTTCGGCCGGGAGGGACCGCAAGGCATGTCTCGAGGGACGCATGGCAGAGGTAGGAGGCAACGCAAAGATGGGGAGGCTTCCACGGAACTCACCGCTCCACCGCCTTACTCTAGACACCTAGCTACTAACTCTGGACACGTGAGGTTTAGGGGAGCAAGGCCGAGCCCCCGCCCTCGCCCCAGCTCGCTAAGGTTGCGAGCGGCCTGGGTTGGCGAGGGCCGGGCCTTGGCCGTGCTGAGCTCCCGAGTCGTGCCCCTTGCGCCCGGACTCGGGGCCGACCGAGCTTTTGGGGGGACGGCGTGGGGTACGCACACAACTACTGTCAACAACTTCCAGGGACGCGTGGGGCTTGGGGTTTGTTTTTTCGTCTACTTCACAAGAAGAAAGGGTAACACAGAAAACGAGCGGACTTTCCAGAGCCGGCCAATCTGGTCTCGGCTTGGCCAAGGCGCCGGGGAGCCGTGACCGGCGCGGCCGCGGCACGGGGACGGACAGAGCCCCTCGCCCCCGCGCCCGACGCTCCCTGCCGCGTTCACTGGCCAGCTGCGCCGCGGTGTCAATGGCAAAGGCAGGGGATTTTATACCCGGCTCTAAATCTCGGAAGAAAAAACTCACTGGTTTCAAAAATTCAGCAAATTCCAACTCAAACTCTAGGCGACAATTAACATTTTAACGGTTGCTTTTAGCAATTCCCAAGTTCTCCCCTCAGAAATGAGTTCTGATGTCAGAGCTGTGAGGTGACCGGACGTACAAACGCCTAATGGTGCTTGGGGATCAGTTTGTTTGCTGCACTATTTAAGGTTTTTGCCTGTTTCACCAAATCCTTTTCGCTGTTTAAGGAAGGCAGAATGGGGAGGATGAGAAGATGGCAAAGAAAAAAAACAAACCAACAACAACAGCGAGAGAAAAAGAGCAAATCAGTTAGCTGAGTAGACATCTTTTTTTGTTGTTTTTTTCTTTTTTCACAAACAAAATGACCTTTTTAACCAAGACTCCTTCAGAATACGAACCCCGGGAGGGGAGCGCTCGCTCGGCGCGACGCCCCGCTCCTTCCCCAAGCCCCTGCCACGTCCCTGGAGAAGTTCCGTGCTTTACCTTTGTTCCAGCTGTTTGATGGTGGCAGCCATCTGATTCGTTTTTTCTTCCAAACGGCTGTTTAATTCACTCTTCTGCTTCACCCCCATGTCTGAACTCTGGGAAAAGTAGCAGCAAAAGCACGGTGAGTCGCGATACGTATCGCGGGGCACACGACGTGACAGGGGCAGGAGCCACAGAGGCCGGAGAAGGTGCTCACGAGGCCAGGGGCAGCTCAGCATCCCCAGGACGAGCGCCTTGCCGTGCCGGCGCCGGCTGCATCTGGGCCCCAGGGAAGGGCGATGCCGTCGCCAGCGAAGCCCCCGGGATAAATGCCTCCCAATGCGGTACCCGCTAACATCGTCCCACTGTTTTGCACGGGGTGATTGGCTCGAGGAGAGCAGCAGCAACTCTCTTCTGTCCAAAGATTTAGATTAGGACTTGTTCTGAGCCGTTTCTGTTGCTCTTTGTCTTTAGAGTCTGCTTTGGGTATCGGTAACGCGTGTAATTAGACCACAGGGTTTCCAATACAAGACCGTGCTGGAACAGAAGCTACCACGGCTCAGTTTTTATTCCACGAGGACGCAGGAGACGCTGTCCCCGAACACACCCATTTCCTTAGCAGCCCGAGCAGAAATCGCACTCTGCGCCCAGCACCTTTCCCACAGAGCGGGGAAAAGAAAGAACGGGAGCCGTCTCCTGTACCTGGAGCTCACTGCGCCCGACTGGAGCGTTTCCCTACCTGCAGCTTGAAAGACAGCTCATGCTTTAGGGCCCTGAGATCATCCAGCTGCTGCCTGAGCGCCACCAGCGCATCCTGCTTCTCGCAAACGTCCTTCTCCAGCATCTTCATGGCGAGCTCCATCTCCTGCCGCATCCCGATCTGCACCTCCAGCTCTTTCTCCACATCCTGCAACAGAGGGATCGGTCAGCGTTCCTCCCGGCCCAGGAGCCAACCTCCCGCAACCGAGGCTCCGGCCGGCTCGGAGCTGAGCTCCGAGCTCACGCAGTCCTCACCAGCCGCAGCTGAGTCTCCTCCTTGAGCTGCTTCCGCGCCTCAGTCAGCGCGTGACCATCAGCGGTTCTGTCCTTAGCGACCTAAGTGAACCGAGGCACCCCATGAGCCGAGGGCCTTTCACAACTCAGCCCAGGTTCTGCCACAGCTACTGGCCCTCTCCGTAAACCGACCAAGTCATCCGCGAGAACCCGGCCCTCGGCTTCCCGAACGGCAAGCGTTCCGTGTGAGCTCTCGGCTCCGCGCACGCTCCCAGTTCAACCGGTGGGATTTACTGGGGCCAGGGCCCCTCTGTTTCCCTCTGCCGAGGGCCCACCTCCAGCCGCTCTCCTCTATCGCGGTTTTTGCGTGAGCTACGTAAGGAAATCGAGTCTCCGCCAAGCGCCGACGTCCCGGGTGAACGGGGGCCGCCCGAACGGCTCGGTGACCGCTCCCGCGCACACCAACCTTGCGATTGGACTCTAAGATGTAAGAGCTTTCCTCCTTGACGCGTTCCATCTCTTCCTGCAGCGTGATAATCCTGTTGTTTGCAACTGCGAGCTGCCAACGAAACGCAACAGCAGTCACAGATCAAAAACATACTCGGCCATTTTCTTTTTCCTCTCGAGAACTATTTTCTGTACTTCTTTTTTTACACTCCAAGTGAGAAAAAAAGAATAAATATTGGGAGCGGCAAAGACAACTCGGCCTCTGCCATGAAGACTCTCTGAAAAAGCACCGGCTGGTGCCAGCGCAATGGATTTCCAGTTATGGGTGAAAACAGAGACTTCCCAACCTATTCTGGTCCCCGTTTTTCAGCGAAGTTTTTGACTCCTTCAGGTCTGCAGATGCCAGACGTGCTGTAACGGACAGCTGCGTCACTCCGCAGAAATCCTCGCTCCGCTCCCTTGCCAGAGAACACAAAGCGGAAAAAGGTGGGCCCACAGCAGCTACGTTTTCTCAACTCGTGGCAACTGGAATCTCTTACCAGAGGAGACCTTCACCAAACTCCTTCTGGCTTCGGGAACCCTGGCTTGGGTAAGCCTAGCGCAGGAAAAGCTCCGCGACACTCCAGCGATGTCGCTGGCAAAGCCAAGCGGAAATCCCCCGGGAACGGCGCGAGTCTTTGGCACAGCTCCAGCCCAGATTCCCAAAGGGATGTGACAAGTGACGCGGAGCACTAACAACACCCCGCAAACAGCCCCGCTCGGCACGGCGCGGGCCAGCGGCCCCCAGGTTCCCAGCCTGAACCCCACGCAGGCTTTGCTAAGGTACCAGCGACCGATCACAAACCCGCTGCAGTGAAGCCCGTGGGTCCCACGCCCCACGGGCACCGAGCTCCTGCTCTGCAGGGGACCCACCCAAAGCCACTCGTTACAGTAGCGCGGAGAAGGGCTGCAGGTCATCTGCTCAGAATTATAACGGTATTTCACATACCGGCCATTTTTCATGCTCAGACGGAACAATGTTTTATCTAGCACGGTAATTTTTCCTTTCCTTCTTGCAAGCTGTGATAGGCTACAGAGAAAAAGTTACTGAAATGGTTCAATGACTGTCTTTAGGCTGTAGTCAACTTCTGCACCCGCCAAAATAATCAGGCATTTTAAAACGTCGGGGTCGCGTCGGGACACGGCGTAACCTACGTCAGCTGTACCGCCTTCGAAACCGCGCCCGCCCCGCCAGTTACTCCGAGACCTTTTCCAAAAATCAGAAGGTGCTCGAAGACTCCAGAAGAGCAAAGGGAGTTCAGCAGCTTTTGGTTGTTTACAACCATTCGGGTTTTCTTGCACCTCGTGCTTAGCTCACAGCAACAGCCAGTGCGAGTCCTCGGTTATTCCGGTTCCGTCGTTTAACGGGAATCCAAGTGCTCCCTCCCCTTTTGAATCCCCATTCCAAAAGGCCAAAACATCAGGTGATTTTCTGTTGCACCTACCTCCTCGGTCAGTTTAGTGTTGGATTTTTCTAAGGCATCCACCTTGGCCTGGAGGTTGTTTACTGTAGCACTGTTGGAGAGAAAAAACACCAACGTGCAGTAATTCCGTCTTTTTTTCAAATCCGGTTTTCTGCTTTGCTCTATTAGATAAGAATAAATACAGAATAAAGAATGAATACATCATGCCTTACCTTAAATGTCTATTGAGTTCTTCTACATAGTTCTTCTGGTCCAAAATAGCAGTTATCTGACCGTCTCTGGAAAAAAAAAAGATGGTTCCGCTCAGCCATCGGGGTTCAGAGAACTGCGCGACACCTTTAAACATCAGACTCCACCCGATCCCGAGGGATAATTACTAAACAGCCGCCTGAATTCCAGCTGGCAGGACCTCCTCGCAAGGAAGAGGTAGACCTGGAGAAGCTCAGCGAGCTGCCACGCCTGATCCCTATGCCTGTGTGCCCACGCTGTGCTGTCCAGCCGCCCGCTCCGAGGGTCGCACAGCCCCGTTTGCGTAGGCCAGCACAGGCTCTTTAGGCCGTTATTACACTTCGGATCTTCTTCAGGTGGAGATTTTTTATTTAATTTTTTTTTCTAAGGATGGGATGGTGCCAAAAATCAGCCGCCACCCGGCGGCAAAGGCCACTGAGCCCGAAAAGGCCTCAAAGCGCAGCAGACCTACCTCACCTGTCCAATACCTTGATCTTTCACCTGCCGGCTCAGGAAGAACAGGCAGCATTTCTGGGAGATTCGCCTTTTCCCCTGCCCCGCCCCAGCATTTCCAGCGTCTTACGTACGGATGATGGTTTCTCACACGAGGGCAATTCAGCTTTGGTAGTTCTTTCATTACAGATGCGCCAGCCCGCGGGGCAGCCTGCGGTACTCGAACGCAAGTTACCGAGAGCTGAGAAGCAGGACAGTTGTACCTACCCTTCGCTGCCTTTCGTGCTGTTCCCATCCTTCAGGTACATGGAGAAATCGATAACTCCAACCTTCAACAGAAAAACGTGTCGTTGACATTAAACACTTTTTCTAAGCCTAAACACGGCCCGTAGAGTCATTCAGCCAGAACGTCCTGTGGTGGATCACAGCCAGGGTTCATCCTCTCAGTAATTTATCATAAATTCAGGAAAACATGGCACATTTCAAGCAAAAATGGACCAGGATAAGCAGCGAGTTGGCAAGCAGGTCTCGGGACGTAAGGAGAAAACCCTCCCATCACCGCCAGCTAGCCAAAGACCACGGAGCAACAAGCTTATATTAAGTCTTCTGTCACTCGTAGTAACAAAGTCGGATCTCAGGTGGAAGTGCTCTGCAATGGAAAATTCTGCCCATTTAAGTGAGCAGAAAGAAAACCCGTTAGCTGAACATCCAGTACCTGCGAGTCCAGGTCTTCTCCTTTCATGCAGAAGTTGGCATCGATGACGTTCAAACCGACGAGGAGGCCGGCGATGATCGCACCTTCTTCTTCCATCATCAGCGCGTTAGGCTCGTAAAATTCACTGCAGGACGCAGGGCGAGAGCAGACAAGCATTGTACCTTTACAGGCTGACCAAAACGCCGTCACCTAGCACGGGAGCCCTGCCGGTGAGGCAAAGCCCCCCTCAGGAGGACACCAGGTCCCTCCCTGGTGAAAGGGGACGGAAAGTAAGCCCAGTTCTCAAGCGACGGTGCAGCACACAGAAGATTTAAGGCCAGGGCTTGATATCTGAGGTTTTTAAGTCGAACGCTTTACGACCCCGTTACACACTGTTGTGAACACAAGCCACCGCCACGTGTTCCTGTGGACAATACCGAGTTCTCCTTCCTAACCCCAAGCCAGCTACGGATTTACTCGGACGGCCAACAAAAAGCTGCTTGAATAAAGAAACACCGTCATACTAATGAAATCCTACGGCCTTGCACGTCGACGGACTTTTAGTCGAACTGCAGAATTTTGCAGACAGGGAAGGCTGCATCCCCTCCGTACAGACACTTCACCCCAAATCATCTCAGATGTGAAGCGAACCTAACCGACGTGAGCTCGGCACTCACCTGAGAAGATCCTTTCTGTTGATCAAGGCTTTCATGTATTCCGAGAGCTTCTTCTGCATCAGAGCCAAGCGAAGCCAAGCTCTTCCTCTGCCCACAGGCGTCCTACAAAGGCCAGAAACACAACAGTGACAGAGGTCCTGTGGCACCTCTAATAACCCCACTCCATCGGAAGTTTCTTGCCACTGCTGCAAACGGTGAAATACACGGGATTTAAGTGCCGACAGTTACAGGCAAGTTTATCTCAGCAATCGCTCCGAAGGCAGGCGTCCATCCCCCGCGTGGAGCGGGATTCTGATGAGAAGGCAATGTCTTCTCCATCGCCAGCGGTCACTCAGCTGTCGACACCCAACAGCGCGTGGGGTGCTTGATTTTCTAACCTCCGCTGGCATGAGGAGCAACCTGCCCGTCCAAGTCATCCTCACAACTCCCCACACCTCACCTCACCGATACCGGCCATGACACTTCCCAAGGGTTAGGACGAACGCAAGGTTCAGACACTTAGTCTGAATCTGTTCTTCCTTTCAGTTTATCTCACGCTTTGATATTCTCTTCCAAGAGAGAAGAGTAAGAGGAGCTCTGGCACAGCGCTGGTGGCACTCCACGCTGGACCTGTCAGCTGCTCCAGGAGGAGTCCTGCACAGGTCTCCAGGAAAAGCACTTGTCCATATGCACGTCCCGGAAGAAACTGCTACTGAATCTATTCAACTCTTCTTTCGGCAAGAAAGATGGAATCCTCTGTCCTGCTGCAAAAGCTTCCTCAGGCCTTTGTTTCCGTGCCCCTGGCTGAAAGCCCCTTACGGTTTTTTAGCACGGACTAAGCAGACGCAACCGTGACACCTGAAATGACCGTGACGTTTTTAAAAGCGATACACGCTTGAAGTGTTTAAAAGTGCTTAAAGTGTTTAAAAGTGCTTAAAGCGCAGATCTTCGAGTAAGAATTAGAGGGTAACAACCCATTTGAATCAGCGGAAGGCGGCAGGTGTCTTCCCACCTTCCCTCTCTTTGGCAGGACCCTTCTTGCGGTACAAAACACCCGGTCGCGTGCGCGCGCGCTAAAAGGCCGTACTTACTTCAGCCCTGGGAGGTCCTTAACGCTCGCTGTAATCTCTGCAGCCTCAGGAACGAGTTTTTCTACGAGTTCTAGCGGTCCCCAAAATGACTTATTTTGCCCGAGAAAAGTCTTCTTGGCTGGAACAGGACAGAAAACGAGTCCGTGAGGCCCGCGCTGGCCGAACGTGTTCTCAGACACGCTTGGAAGCCAACGAACGGTCGACAAAACCTGCCAGAAAGGTTCTTCTGGGACCGCTGCTGGGCCAGCACAGGAGATGACTCTGAGGCCCACGCGTGGCACTTACTGGTACCGTGCCCATAAGGCAACGGGAGCTCGAGCCAGATGTTGGAAAATATTCCCTACCTCCCCCACGTGCCAAAACAACAACATCTGGCGGTAACCAGCACGAAAAGCAGCCTGGTCCTTGGCCGCTGGCCTTGCTGAGGAGCTAAATTTATCGCTGATGGCTTGGTTCTACTCGAGTAGAGCCCAAAACAGGGTTTTTAAGACAAGACTGCTCTTGCTCCCTCCCGCGCTGCGCCCGACGGCCCGGGAGGGCTCCTCTCGAGCGAGGTTACCTTTCAAGCCGTGTTTAAGGCAATGCTCCATCACGACGAAGAACTGCTGAAGAGGTGCGTAGTCCGAGTCCAGCGTCCTGCCCAGATTAAGCGCCGATTCGATCAACCCCTTGATACTCAGCTTCGCCATGTTCATCAGGTTCATGCGTTCATTAGCCATGAGATAATTAGGATCTATTAAAGAAAAAAAAACAAAAAACAAAAACCAAAACGTTGAGTGACAAAAGCTATTTTTAATACAAGAAAATAGCCCGTATCTTTCTCTTTTCGATCCTCGGCTTTGGAGACATTTTAGGAGCGGTGCCAGTTTCACACTTTAGGCCTTTCGTTGAGAAAAATCACAATTAACTAGCACCTTATGGCTGAAGCCACACTGACACAGGAATGGCAAGACACCACGTGAAGGGTGCCTCCGTGCTCCAAGCAACCACAACAGCTCTAGATTTTCAAGGAAGAAGCTTGAAGCCAGCCGGTGATAGGGCGCTTTCCACCTTGACAAGGCGTTACTGGACGGGATGGCCTTTGCCTGCCCCAACTCAAACCCACAGCTACGTCCAGTGCCTGCGACCGGTAAGAACTCCCCACTCGGAATGTGCTCTTCCATCTGAAGAGCTGATCCCTCCACACTGGACCCAGCAAGACAACTCTGAAGAGCAGTTTCTTGCCATTTAAAACGCAACTAAACGAGGCCATGGGGTATATTCTTCTGAGACTACCGCAGTGTCCTACAGGACTTGTCCTGATGATGCAACTCATCATCCCGCTTCATCATGATGCTGACACGGGCAAGGCCAAGCACTCCAACACAAACTCCCTGTCACCTCAAATGTTCTGCCGCCGCAATGAGGCATCTCGTCAGTACCCACCAGCAAGGAGCAAACCTCTCCAGAACCACGAAAAATCACACGGTCCCCGCTTCCAAGCAGCAGGATCTCCTGCAGGTTGGAAAGTGCTGTAGGCCCAGCAGGCTGTTGCCCTTGAAGAGCAAACGAACACCACTACAGCATTGGCTTCTACCCCAGACAACTATTGTCATCAAGTTGCATTTTGCTTTGGTACCACGATGAACAAGGTTATCTGGTAAAAAACAAAAAACCAAACATTAATCTGCTCCCTCAATACTTCTGGTGGCACAACTCCACTACAGCACCTCCACGCTGCTGACCAGGGCAGATAATTCAGACCTACTACATATGTCTGTGGGTTTATCTGAGGCAATTTCTCTACGTAGCCTCAAAAGAGCCCGACGCTGTGGGAAAAGCAACAAATACTTCTTAATTTTAAGTACGTTTTGAAGTCTGGGTTGAAGAAGGGTTTTTCGCCAGGCCAGGCTCTGAAGAGCCGTCCTGCACCCGCTACCTGAGCGGCTCACGGATCCCCTCGGCAGCAAGGCAGAGCATCCACAGTGGCAAATCAACTGCTAACGCCAAAGCAACCGTGGGGAAAATGTTACTTCGGCCGCGGTTGTTCCTAATTTGAGTTACGGTAGAGTCCAAGGGCTCTGCTCAGAATTAGGGCCCCCGAGCCACGGGAAACCACGCACGCTTCTGAAGAGCATCGAGAGCTGCTGCCTCACCCGGACCTCGGCTGAGGTCAAGGCTCTGCTTTTTGAGGCAAGGCGTGTGGTTTTCCGGGAGTCTGGCAGGTCTGCGGCTGCTGCCTGTCAGCTGGGGTCGAATTAAAAAAAAAAACAACACAAACAAGAATAAGAGGGGGGCATGAAACATGCTTAAGACAAGGAGACTCAACACTTCTAAGAGCTAATGACCATCAGAGCTGATGGAAGCGCTTCAGAAGAAAGAAAAAGCAGAGCTGTGCTTTAAGACTAAAACGGGCAGCCTAAACAACTGGAAAATGCCTTCATCACGTGAACCGAAGGTTTCTGCTTCATCAGCCTGTCGTGCCTAACGGTGCCCTGCACATAGAGCTTACCTAAGACCCTCATCTTGCCCATCTCTGCTCCGCCAAGCCCGACCCTGACGTGCAGCTGCGATTCCCAGCTTGAGTCTTCTCTTCCCCGGCCTTCTCTTTCTGCCGCTCAACTGCGTCTCGCTGCCCCTGCCAGGTCAGAAACCCTAACGAGGACAATCTTGGCCCTTAAGCTTTGCCTTTCCACGTGCTTTGGGTTTCCACCAAAGTCATCTCAAGTTCTCAAGACGCTTTGCTACCTAAATTTCGTAGCTTCCCCAGAGCTGAAGTGTCTTCTGAGCAGCAGCCTTGCTCAGGGATAGAAGCCGTCCTGGCCGAAGTGGACTTGCATCCCGCTGGAACGACAGGGTCAAACCAGCAGCTCAGCTGTTTCCTCAAAACACTGAACTCCCAGGTCTCTGCCACAGTCGCTCACACGCTAACAGCGTGGAAAGAAAAGGGCTCCTCAGAAGTTTCCACAAGGACTTTTTCAAGAGCATTCAAGAATCTCAGGAATCCTGTCATTCGTTTCATAGGGAAAACACGTCCGTAAGAAGCACAAAGTCAAGGGAAAAAGTCAAAGCAATACTGGAACTCAAAGGGTTAAGCTGCAACTGTGGTCTAAGCATTTCTCACCTGGCAACAATGAATTCTATCCCTCCTCATATTAAAGGAGGACCCTAAAAAAGTAGGGAGGACCTAACATAGAGCTGGAACCTCGGTCGCACGCAGGGAGTCACGGAACACCGTGGATCTGCTCCAAGAAACACCAATTAATTCGCGTTTCAGCGAGGTTCTCCACGTACCGAACCCACCTCAAATCAAGAACACAAACGTGGAGCAAGCCGGAATTTAGAGCGGCTGCTCCCATGTAGGGAAGAGGACCTTGGAAACCGTCCACGCTCTATTCCGATGAACTGAGATCCGGCAACGGTGAAACGTTTGAGCTCAAGACACACCGGCCGAGCTCCCGTTGAGCAAATATCGCCTTAGGAAAGGCATTTGTTCCAGCTCCCCGGACTATCAAATCGTGAACACGTGTATAACTTCAAATAAAGGTGGCAAGCAAACCCTTAGCTGAATGAAGGACCTCCAGCACTTGAACTGGAGTTCCACATCTGAGGGTACTTCTTTAAAGCTGCTCCTACTTCCCGGCGTTCCTTCCGTTGGGATGGGACGAGGTGAGACGCGTTCTGCACATCACCCGATGGTCTCTTTAGGTAAGCAGCGACAAAAATCAAAATGACATGACTGCTCACAAGGGGAAAGCAGAAGCGCGTCTGCTTCCTACAGAAACATGTTGTATTCTACTCGGTTTTTGCCTCCCTCTTCCGAATTGAACCTGTCGACTCTGCGGGACTGGGGATAAACCGGAGAGCGGCCACCTGACAAAACCGCAATTGCATTTCCTGAGAGAAGAACCATTTTGGCAGAGTTTAGAAGGTTCCTTTGTTCTTGCCATTACATCCTTAGCGTTGACTCCTGTGGGGGAAAGCGCTCTCCCCGGGAAGCGTCCATCGCTCTCCGATCCCTCACCGAGGGGGACGCTTTCCCGCACGTACGGCGTCGGAAGGGCTCCAAAAGAACCCGACAGAGCAGGGTGGTGGTGACGGGAAACAGATACAAGCGCCAACTGACAATTACTACTCTGGTAACCATCACAAGTACGCATTTTGAGACAGACCTAGCCTTCACGGTGTTGCTCCTACGTCATAACAGAGTCCCTTTTGCAAAGTCTGGAGTTGATAAACAGCAAGACTTCAGAAAATCTGAAGCTTTGGGGCGATTTCCGAAAGATATTTTTAAACGTAGCCTCCGTATACTGCTGCAAGCTTTTCAAGTCGTGTTTCTGTCAGGCTGAGGACGGTAACTGCGTCAGGAAGCACTGAACACAAGCTAGCCCCTGGCTGCTTCACTTTCTCTACCTCAATTGAAGTCAAAACACCCACAATTTTTCGAAACGTTTTTAAAGCGACGTTGTTTGCATACGTTTTTTTGAAGAAAGGGACGGGTAAGAATTTCGAACCCCAGACCGATCACAGCGAACCCCATGAAGGGGCCGGTAACATTTGGAGGAGAAGCCTTCGCAACATCCCCTGGCAACGCCAGTTAACACAATTGCAAAGCAAGACATACACTCGAGTGATCCCCGGCGATTTTCTTTAGCAGACTACGAGCAGGAACCAAACATCTGCCCAGAGCGCAACCGGCACAGCACGGCCCGGCCGCGAGCACGTTCCACCGGCCAAGCACGCTCGGGAAGCCGCCGCTCTCGGCGCCGGGAAGGGAAGCCGGAGTTGGCACTCTCAAAATAACAAGATAGAAGGCAGTCCCGAGTGGAAATGATAGCCGAAAGACGTCGGTGTGGCACGCACCTTCAGTATCATCACGCAATCGCTCCACCACATCTGTCAAATCCTCCCAAGAGTCTTTGCAAACGGCAGAAAAGAAAGGAAAAGAAAGAAAACGTCATGCAAGCCGTGATCTCGGGGAAAGAGTCAAAATCAGGGTGTAGGAAAAGGGGGACTGGAAGGGAGGTTTGCATAATACGAGGCTTAGTTCGCAGCGGCAGAGATTTGCAAGGCAAAAGGGCTTGTTAGTCTGACAAAGCGAGACAGGAAAGCGTTTTTCTCCCCGCGCGGCAAGGAAGGGTGGGCTCCCGCAAGGCTTGAGCAGCTTTGGTTCTTTCTGCCTTAAGACAAGCAACGGTTTTGCAAAGCACCTCCTAAAAGGAAAAGCAAGAAAAGCATTATTTTGTTTGCAAGATCAAAGCGCTCAGCTTTGGGTATTTATGCAACGTCAGCATTTGCTTCCATGTCCTCCTACCCGACCCCCAAAAAGAACCCCCCAACAGGGAAACAGGCCACACGGGAACAGCGGGCGCGTTCCAGGAGAAGGACCCTTCTGAGGACACCCGAAACGAGCTTCAGCAGCTCTTTCAGCAGAGCTTTAACTCTGCCGCTCCCAAGGAGCCATCCCGCAGGGGCGATCCAGCCGAGCGCGGGCGCGGGGCCCAGGTTTTACGTCCTCATCCCGATGCTGCTTCAGTACAGGCTCGATCAGGAGAACACCTCGACTCCTCGGCGGGAGCCCGCAGGTGGGGAGGGAGCAGGCAGGACAAGGAAAACTCGTCTCAGCACACCCACTAATTCCCCGGTTTCTAACCCAGAAAGCCAAGCCAGACGAAGCCCCGGAGGGACTTTCAGCTCCCTACTTACGCGCCCGCTCTCCCCAGCGCTGACTTGCGATCGGCTGAAGGTCCGAAGCGCAAGAAAGGCTCTACCCCAGCTCGCGGGCCCGCGGTGCCAAAGCCCTGAGCAAAGTACACGCGCTGCCGGCACCTCCTCCCTGCCACGGAAAAGCCGCCGCCGGCCTCCTCCTGCCGTAGCAGACAGCGCTGGCCAGCAAACGGCCAAGTCACACGCGCTGCATCGGCCGGGAAGAGCAACGGTGTGAAGAGCAGTACAGCTAACGACCGAACCCATCCCCAAAAGCTTCCTGGGCTGCAACGCCACCAGCCAACGGGCTTCCCGTCCTTTGAGACCGCTTTGTTCACACGGCTGATTTTCAGTGATCGCTTCTCGTCACGAAGCAGAAGTTCCCATCTCCCCCCTACGACCAAGTATGATGGGGAGGAGCAGAAAACCACCGGTTCCTTGGGTCCTGCCCAGGTACTCGGCTTGAAGTGACCGACTGCTTTCGATTCAGCAGGGATTTCTCCTCTCCTTGTTGGGGTGAAGAGGAAGGGAGGGAGGAACAACGAGCACGACCAGGTACCTCTGCTTGCTAGGAGCAACGGGGAGTTTCGCTTGAGAAACCCCCTGTTACCGCAGGAACAAAGCCCTGGTGCTGCTCCCCCCCCCGCCACCACCTTCCCCACACTCCTACGGAAAAACACTCAGGCCTAACCGGCGTGTACCACGGTTAGAAAACAGGATGACCATGACTTTTAAGTCTTCGTAAAACGATTACCTCTCTCCACCTGGATTCACAGGAAGATTAGTCTCACGGAGCTGGCTATCCCGCTGGAGTGGATACACGAGCAAGTCCTGCACGAGGGGACGGGAGCACTTACTATGGCTAACCGGGAGAATCCCGCCCGGTACTCCAACAACAAAGTTTTTCGAGGTTACTCTCTTCCCCGCTTCGCTGACACATCAGCCGTGTCCTCGACTGCTCCGACCAGAGCGAGAGAGGGTCCAGCGGCAGCCTGGGCTCCGGGTCGGGCTGATCCACCCGGTTCAGCGCTAAGAAGGATGCTTAACGAGAGGTGGCGATTAATGACCAGCGAGCGATGGCACGCAGCGAGAAATCCAACCCCTGCCCTCCTAACTTCACCTTCCTCAGTTTGCTCGTATCTTCGTTTTGGGGTAATTCTCGCAGACAGACGCGATACCTCGGAGTTCCCTTGAAACCGGGAACAGCTCCTGCAGGGATAAGGGGCACTGCCAGCGGATACACCTTCCCATGCAAATAAAAGCTTTTGAAAAGAAACCCTGGGGGAACGAGCCAGCACAAAACTTATTTCACAGTGCTATTAAACAAGAAGGGTGCTTCATTATCCTGGAATGCTCCAAACTTCTGATCCAGCCACAGCATCTTTTCATGTGTGGAAGATGCTCGGAACTAAGCCAAGAATCCACACATCCTTTTTATAATTCCCAAGCACAGCCTGAGAATCAAGTTCCTCCAAAGACAGACTAAATAGGCCAGGTTTATTTTAATTTTCTTTTTTTTAAGGAGAAGCTGAGAAGTCAGTGAAACAACCGAAAAAACCACCCCCAGCGTCAATTTTGGGAAGTGAAAACGGGGCCTGACACAGAAAGTCCTCAGCAACGGTGAAATGAGACTTCTGCTGCTTGGGCCGCTCTGAAAGGCTCGACCCAAATCTGTTCGGTCCTGCGCAGACGCTCACAGCAACCACGAACTCTGCTGGCGAGTTATAAATAAACAAAACCACAAGCCCAGGGCCCCCATCCCCTGATTCCTGTTAAGGGGTTGTTTTTTAAGCTTGCCCGCAACAGCCGCGAGATCAACGCCGAACACCTCGGCAGCCGAAGGGCAGGACCACGCGAGACAACCGGGCCCCGTTGAGTCCCCGCCCCGGCGCTCAGTCCGCTCGGCTCCCGCCTGCTGATCTGCCACGACTGGACAAAGCTCTGAGGGAAGAGCAAAAAAAACCAACCGACACATTGAAAACAAGACCGACAAAAGCGCTGACAACTGAGGGCCGAAGAACAACCGCAGGCGTCGGGATGACCGTCAGGTGAAGCCAACCAAAGCACAAACAAGGCCAAGCGACGAGGGCGGCTGTCTCCTGATCCCCCTTTTCTACTCAACATCTTGCGTTCATCTCCGCCCCGAGATTCAAAGCACTCCAGGAATTCTTTCTTCTCCCTCTTTTTCCCCACTTTCTGAAGAGGGATGCTAACGGAAGGAACGCTGACGCACGCTCTTTAGAAGGTTAGTTATAGGATGACTGGTCCGATTTTAACTTCCCGTCTGCTGGTTTCTTTGGGCCAACGCATCCCACAACTGAAGGGAAAACTGGAAGAACTTAGGGGAAACACTCAATACGCGTGATGAGTTGCATTCACTTTTTTTTTTCATTAAGGCTAGCACACTCTCCTTCATCGTATGGTCAAATCCCACTTTTATCCCCCAACGGAAACCAACAGCCACGTGATCATATTTAAATTGCATCTCCTCATATCGGTTGCCTTAGGAATGACGGGTTATACATGTAATAAGAAATAAAGCAGTCGAGAAAAACCACTCTCAACAAAGACACTGAGGAGATGCTGTTAACATCACTGGAGGTCCATAACGGATATTTTCAGCTTAGCTCTGCAGATCAGGGGGACCGTGACACGTTACCGAAGAAAAGGGGCCAGCAAGGAGAGTCCCTGCAGAAGAACAGAGTGCTTTGGTACTGCCGCTGCCTCGGGGAGCCTCGGCTCTCCTCCGCCGCCCGCAGCCCTCCTCTGCTGACCCTGCCGACCTTGCTGCTCCCGGCGGAGAAGGCTCCATTTTCTCCCCTTCCTCCGGCCGCACCTCGCACATCGACTCCATCCCCGCGCTGCCATCCCGCCCCCGCCTTCTTCGTTCTCAGTTAGGGGTAGATAAAAAGGAAGGGAAAAAAAAAAAAAAA
>VZZY01023731.1:234857-257701 GCA_013400335.1 Eurystomus gularis | reverse complement strand
AACGCCGCCCCGCGGAGCGCCGTGTGCTCGCAAACACCGTCCCCCAGCGGCGTCTTCCGGCGGCGCCGTGGCCCTGCAGCCGTGACCGGTTCGGCCTCGCGTGGAGAGCTCGGCTCGCCCCGCGGAACAGCGGCGGTCACCCCCCACGCAGCCGCCGCTGGGGAGTTTGTCTCCATCGCGGCAGGCACCGGCAATGATTAACGCCACCTAGAAATAAAAAAGTGCCTTTTTTTCTCCCCCCTCCTCAAGGTTTTTTTCTGCAGTTAGAAGCACATAAATCCGCTGTCTGTGACTTGACAGCAATGTGGAAAACTACCGAAAAAGCAAGCTCAGAACCGCGCCTGCCCCTTGTCCCCGCGTTCACCCAAACCTCCTGTCACGCCTCTGCCGTCAGATCAAACTTCCCGAGAGAAAAAGCAGCCCCAGAACCTCCCCAGGCGCAGAGGTCCCGCCACCGACCGACCCTCCCTTCGGCGGTCGGTGCCTTCACAGGCCCGTTCCCGGCGGCTGCAGCTGCCAAGCTGGACTTGCCGGTGCTGCTCCATCCCCCCCGCCTAGCTTAGGCCCAGCTCAGAAACCCAGGGCCTGACAAATTAAGGCGCCGCAGGGCCCAGCGCGGGAAGTTCCGCGCAGAGCGAGGGCAGGTGCTCTTTTCTCACCGCAGAACAGGTGCCGTGTTATTTATACACGTGCCCGGCCCCCTTCCCGTGGAACACGTCGCGTCAGGCAAGTAGTGAAGGCAGCGGGAAGAGGGGGCTGCGTGACCTGACTCCCTTTCTGGCGGGTCAGTGGGATTCTGGGGGATCCGAGGGCAGGCAAGCCTCACTTAGCCTTTTTCCTGACGCGCTCAGCTTCTCCACGTGGTGACTTCTGGGACAAAACGTCCCCCGTGTGCTCTCGCACCAAAGATCCGTTCTGCCTCGGGCTACGAGACCTTTCCCGAGCCCGTCCGTGCCAATTCTCAGCTCTCACCGCGCAGCAAGGACACACTGAGTCGCGCCGACTTTGCCTCACTTCACCCAGACCTGGAAAATCCCAGTGGAGCAAGGAGGCACAGGACGGGGGGAAGAGGACTGAGACTGCAAGGCTGCTTTCCACGTCTTCTCCCTTTCCCCACGATTCCTCTGCCTGCCCCTGCCTCGCAGCAAGGCCGGGAGCCCACCCCCGGCTCGGCCCCGAACGGCAGCCCGGGGTGACGGTTTGCCAGCCCCTTGCCAAGCAGCCGCAGTCCTTCACGCCTGCTTCCCCGGCTGATTTTCCAGTAATTCCAAATGTCACACGGTAAAAAGGGGATAGTCCATAACAGCCCATCAAACAAACGGCCCCGACAGAGCTTGCGACCGAGACCGAAATCCTCAGAGACACGCAGGTGGCGGAGAGGGACCAGAAATAGCTCTGGCGCCGCCACATCCAGACCAAAGGGACTCTGCGCAGATGTGCGGATTTAGCAACCGAAATCCAGGTGTGCTGAGCAGCGGCAGCCAGAGAAAACCACCGAAATCATCAGAAGCACCCAGAATGGTTCTGCTCGGTCTCTCCCTCCGGGTTTGAGGACACCCGCGGCTGTCTCCGCTTGCATTTCACCAGCGCCGTGTTTTTGTCGGTGCAGTTTGGCAAACCGGGCCAGAACCGGCCTCTTTGGCACGTGCCGCATCCCTCCTCTCTAGCTCTAAGAAATCTCCTCGTTACAAAGAGCCAGACCGAAACAAATAGCACTCGAGACAGACCCCACGGTTAGCCGGGTTCATCTTCAACCTTCTGCAAAAGACGGGACACGGGGAACATCTTGCTGTTGGCAGTCTCTCTGGGGAGGGGGAAAGGAAACCAAACCAAGCATTGCCCTCCTCAAGATGGAGCCGTAGCGAGAAAACAAGGCTTGTAAAGAAGAATTGTGACATAACCCCATGCCCTCCTAGGAGCTGGGCTTGCCCCCATCATCCCCTCCCAGAGCCAACCTTGCGTGAGCGCTGCTGATGCAACACAGAAGCTCATTGCATCATGCAGCTGCCAGGTGAGATGTTTGCGCTAGAAGGAAGAGCTCAGGACGCAGTCTGCGGGTCTCCCAACAGCTCGAGGGTTAGGGACCCGGGCAGCAAGGTCTGAAGAGAGGGGAGACAGCCGGGGAGGGGACAGGCTGCCCTCCCAGGACCCGGGATGCTTCCTCCCATTGCCTAGTGGCTTCAGCCCCTTGACAGCCTCTTGAGAGCCCAGGAGGAGCAACCAGGCCTGGGTGAGGCAGGGGTGGCCCAGGCGGTGTGAAAGCCTCTATCTGGCCACACGGCTGCTGCTCTGCAGCGCCAGGGAAAGCTGGAAAACACCGGGAGATTTACCTTGTGCTGCTAACGTTAATTGAGAGGAACGTACGTTGCAGGTAGCAGAAATTCAGGAAGCACGGATGTTGGGACAACAACAAAACATATGTTCCAGGTCCTCCCCAGTACCCCGCTCCTTAAGGAAAAGCCCAACACCACACAGCTTGCCCGGGACCTGACTCGGGACCTGTCATCCACCGCCAATCCCACCGAGTCCCTCTCCCATTCCTAAGGAACGATGCAGCGGGCAGAGCTGGGGGAAGAGTTCAGCTTTGCCGCAGACGTGCTGCTGCTCTACCTCTCCTACCCCTCCCCTCTCTCATCTCGTCTGCACTGCAAGCTCTCTGGGGTCAGGTCGAGCCCCTCAGAGGATTGCACAGAATCTGGTGCAAGCAGGGTTCTGATCTTCAAGCCTGAAGCGTTTTTATAACATGAGTCAAGGGGTCTTTACGTCTGATTTCTCAAAACTCGGAGCCAGAGCTATCTGGACACATTCTTACCATGGCAAGATGTCCCCTAAGGAGCAGGGCGGTTTTGCACTCAGCAGCTTCATTGCTTGGTGGCGATGAACAGAATAAAAACGCAGGGAGTTCGCGCAGCCCCCTGCCCCCTTCGCTTCGAAAGCCAGAGCCTCTGAGCATTGGAGGTGCCCGGTTTCTGTCCCCAGCCACATTTTCGCCGGTGTGGGTGCTAGCCGGCTGGGCTGTTTATTTTCGGAAACCACCGGCTGTATCATTTGCACACGCCCTTATAGGCAGCCGCAGGCTCTCCGCTCGCGTTCTTCAAAAGAAGGGAAGGCGAGATGAAGAGCTCTTTGTTGCTGTGCGTGGCCTTGGCCGGCTCCCTGGGGTTCGTCCTCGTGGCAGGTAGGTGACAACGGCAGAGCGTGGACAACTGTGCTCAAGAGATCGGCGATGGGCTTGGTGTAATCGGTGGTTAATAACTGTGACGACCGACAGTCGCAGCTCAAAGCCTGCTCAAGCAGCCGTGCTTCGGTGGTGCTACAAGAGCTCAGTGTCTTTCTGCACCGCAGAGCTGTGTGTTTTCATTGCTGCCTTGAGGCTAAAAAAGGGATGAATAGCTGCAAATTTAAGACTTGGTTTAGCCGTTTTTGATCGGGTTTCCGAAGCGGCAAACCGCGCACACGGATGCTTGCTTTGCTGCAGCGCTCGGGAGCTTGCAAGACTCTTACCTCCCACATTTAAAGGCTTCTGAAACCTTCCTGGTAATCCGTGGCTACAGCCAGCTTGCTTCTGATTAAACTGCAGTGTAGCTCCACCAAATTTCTTGGAGGCTTTTGATGTAGACTGAGATGGTTCACAGGTGATAGACACTGACCACAGGAATGCTAGCTCGCTGTAGGACAGACCAAAGTCATCCTCGCTCACATGGTGGGTCTGGTCTGCAGGATCAGACCGGTGCTCGAGGGTAACCATCCCAACAGCAGCCCTGCGTTTCTCCAGCTTTTGGAGAAGGCATCTTCTTGCCTGCCCGGGCAGGTCGGTGGCAAGTACCGCTTCTGAGGAAGAGGGACCGGCTGGATAAGCTGTTAGCTGAGGAGGCAGAAAACGTGGAGATGTCAGTTCAACAGAGCCCAGTCTGGTTTTCCCCTTTTATATGCATGGCTTAAGTTTTGTGTATGTATATGAAGCCCCTTTAGAGGGGAAGTGAAATTACAAATTTCATGCACCTCCAGGAGCGCCGTCTGTACTACTTCTGTTGTAATTGGTGTATTTGGGGGCTATTTAAGCCTCTTCCTACTTAAATCGGGTAGCCGCTTGGACCTGCAGCAGCATTTAAAGAGGGTTTTGGAAAGCATTTGCTTCTTTGCTGTGCTGCAGCTGGGTTCTGGTGGGCTTCACGGTATGACAGGACAACCAGTACTGGAAAATGTTGTATTTAACTACCCTCTCCCCAGAGGGACGTTACTGGGTGAGACACGCAAGTATTGCTGATAAAATGGACTTCTTTGGAGCTTTTTAATTTTACTTAAAAAAAAAAAAAAGCAACTTTTATGGTTCCTGAAGCCACGAGTATTACATGAGGAATTACATCAGGACACCGTTTTTAGAGTACAATAGAAACAAAACCCCTGCGTATTCATAAGAGAGTATGTTAATGTCATTCTAGGAGATGAATTAAAGCCTGCTCCCAAAGGTTTTGGGACAGCTCCCAAAGCCACTCGGATCTGCCGTGAATCTTGGGTTTGGATGAATGCCTTAGAATTGCCCACCATGTTACACACAACAGCGTGACAGACACCAGAGCACGGTCCATGTGAGGGACGAGAAGCTCTGCAAGGCCCAACTCAGGGAAGCAGCTATTAAAGAGGATATTGTGGCAAGCTTGTGCTCCAGAGGGAGAGGTTCCTGTTGAGGGATGGGTTGGCAGGAGGGAAGCGCGCAGACCATGAGGGACTGAACTCCAGTATGGACTCGCTGCCCGGGGGCTCTGCCAGGCAGTAGTGCAGAGGACCTGCCCTGGTCTGGTGGTGCAGACAGCTTCAGGTGATGGTTCAGCTGGGGCCAGGAGTGGCTAACAGTCAGAAATGGTACAGCCCCCTTGGGGTCCATGTGCTGCTCCTGGATCCCTGCTCTGCTGCTGCTGCTCCCCCAGGCTTTGAGCGCTATGCCTTTCCCCCTGTAGCAACAGCATCTGTCGTGCCTAAAAACCGGCACCTTTGGGCACGGGCGTTCAGAAAAAGGCAGGAGTTTATGCAGCGTGTGGCTGCTTCTGTTCTGGTCCGTGCTTTGGTAACTCAGGGAAATCCAGGACCAAAGCTTTGAAGTCAAAGTGACTCTGAAATCCTCACAGACGTGATGAACATAGACTTTTTCAGCCCATTTCTTCTTTCTCCCCACGGCTCGGCCAAGGAACAAGCAGAGTAGGTGAGGCCCCAGAACGGAGAGCCCCCAGTACAAACTATCCCTAAGAAAAGTCACTGGCTTTGGTATTTCTAAGCAGGCTGAAGAGGCCGTAGGAAGAGCGATGCCACAAAGTGATGGTTGTGAACTTGATTGTAGCACCTTTTAGTAATAGAGGGATGTGAAAACAGCCCCTGAGGGGTATGTGTCTGAAAGGAGGGCGGGCTTGTTGTGGGTGAGGAGACCAGAGGCTCTGGGTTGGGGAAAACCAACTAGCCAGGAACAAGCTCTTTCTGATCGTCTACTCCCACACCAGGAACATCAAACAGATGGGACTTTTTACACGGTTTTGACCGAGTTTCATGTTGAGTGGCGTGCTCAAAGTGCAGGAGACATACCCACGCTGGTTCTTCTCTGTTGGAATAAGCGAATTGGGACTGGAGAGTTCCCCACAAACCATAAGCACCTTAAGGGCCACCTGCCTTTCACCCCCCGGCGAGCAGGCTGCCTTCTTGCTGGGTCCTGCAGCGCTTTTTGGCATCTGTCCCTCAGGGACCTGAAGGACAACACAGACCTGAAGGAAAGCTGACCTCTGCCACGTGGGCAAGGTCAGAGACATTTCTTTAGAGGCCACATCCGAACTGGGGCCACAACTGGTGCTGGTGCACACGAGGGGAACAGAGTCCTCTCCTGTTAGGGTCAAAGCAGCACTTCAGCTGCCAGGTGTAGCTCCAGGCTTGCAGAGGAGCTTTTCTCAGCGCTCGGCTTTCTGCTAGAGCAGGTTTCAAGGTTTTTTTTTCCCCAACCCTAGGATTGCATATCCTGTGCTTGCAGGTTATCCGTGGGACTCCGAGGACAAGGAATATGTGCTGGTCAATAACAAGTGTCAGTGTGTAACGGTGACCTCAAAGCTCGTCCCCTCCAAAGAAAATCCGAACGAAGAAGTGGTGGAGAGGAACATACGCATCCTGTAAGTATTACAGTACGACAAGCCGGACGTGGAGATGGCGAGCAGGAGGTGAAGTGTCGCAGGAGTTCCCTTTTCTTTGCATTGCTTCCCCTGTCCAGGCTTTGATGAAGTGAACTGGTTCTCCTGTGGGCTGCTTTCTGTGGTATCCTGAAGTTTTCCCTTTTGCTCCATGTTTTTCTGGCTCACGTGAACACATTGGGCGTCTGCCCTGTCTGATACCAAAATATGTTTCCACGTTTAAGCGGTCCAACGTCTCTGTTCCTGGGCTTTGCTATGGAGAAGGGGCAGAACGGAAATAACCCGAAGAACAAGATGAGAGTGGAGACTTGTTCGTAGCAGAATGGTCTCCTGCTTAGTACACTGTTTTCACGAGAATTATTCTCTTCCCTCCTTGGCAGAGTCCCCCTGAAGGCTCGAGAGAACATCTCTGACCCCATGTCTCCACTCAGAACCACTTTTGTCTACAGCATGACTGAACTGTAAGTACTTCAATTTACTAAGTTCATTTCCTCAGACTTAACCTCCTCTGCAACATTGCCCACAGCAGCTCAAACGTGTGCTCCAAGGCCAGGAGAGAGGGCGAGGCAAGGTCACAGAGGAGAGATTTCCTCGCAGAGCCTTTTATACTCTGTTTCAAGAAATTACCTCCATGATTAACTCACATAAAAAGGTCTCACATTGGCAGGGAACGTTTCCTTCTGACCCCTGTTCATTTCAAATACCAGTAGCATACGCATTGCCTGCTTAACCTTCCCTCTTAGGGACACGTCTTGCCAACGGCAGACAACGCTGAAAGCAGCTGGCTGAGCGAAACCCCCCTGTGTGAAACCCCGAGAGGCCACAGGACTCTCCTAGCTACATCTGCAGAGCAGCGAGGAAGGTTCGGGTTTCACCAGGGGCATCTTTTCATCACAGCTCTCAACGCTCCTTCTCCATCTCTTCCAGCTGCAAAAAATGCGATCCTGTCGAGGTTGAGCTGGGTGGTGAGATATACCAGGCCCAGCAGAGCAACGTCTGCAACCAACCTGAGACCTGCTACACCTACAACAGGAACAAGTGCTACACCACGACCTTCCCATTCCGCTACCATGGGGAGGTTAAGAAAGTGGAAGCGGTTCTGACGCCAGCGTCCTGCTATGCCGATTAGCTCCGCGCACTGCTGCGCTAACGCCTCGCCGCACTCAGCGTTCCTATCAGAGATACACGTGTAGCTCCCTAGTGACTGGACAACAGTGTCCAAAATATCAGCCCCCAGAGTCATGCCAGCTTGTCTCTTCATGCTGTTTGCAACATCAGACTAGTGCCACCTCCCCAGAGCAGCCGCGACTCCCCTCTCGCACGCCTGGCGCTTACCTGCCAGACCGTTATTGCGGGGCTCAGATGTTGTCACCAGACAGACCAGATCCTCAGCAGATGTAAGTCAGTCATTCCCTTGAAGTGAAGGGAACTGCACCGATTTACATCGCTGGGGAACCCGTCCTTTGGACATTTTGGTCTTCATCTGAGCGAGGCTGCCATGGACATCAGCAGGAATGTCCGTGCACTTCCCTCCCCGAGCCATCTACAGCAAACCCCGGCCCAACCTTCACACAAGACCCTCTGACCAGCTTAGGGGAACCCGGGCCGTTATTAGAAGGCACCATTTTGCCTTCAGAGACATCCCGTACGCGAGTGCACGAGGTGTCCAGCATTACCCTTGGGATGGCTGCTATCTTCCTCACTGTTGTTGCGAGTTGATTGTAAAGCCTGAGGCTGTTCTGACAAGTCCTCAACTGGCTTCACACTTCATTGGAATAATAAAACAGCAAAAACTTCATTCCTGTAATGGTAGCTTTGTTAGCAAAACATTAAATAAACTCATTTTCTGCAGCAGTCTGTGTGTTAGATTCCAGTTCAATAAGATCTCCAAAGAAAAAGCCAAGCCTAGAATCATATTCTCTCCCCCTTCACAACCAAGCAGCTCTCCCTGAATAACTGCTTATATTCACAAGCGCAGCCTCCTGAAATAGAAAATCTTATCTAGATCTATGGAAATCTTACGATGCGCTTGCAGATGGAGGCTGAACTGGTTCATGATTTTAGGATCGGCTCCGCATCACCGTGCTGCTTCAAGGCCCTGCAAGTCTGGCAGGGTGGGACTTTAACAATCTAGGCCCGGCCTAAATGGCTCTTGGAATTGCAACCCGCCCACCAGAACTGTAGCTGACCACTGAAAAAAGTGCCTGGAAGGCAGGTGTATCAGGGGCTAGTCAGTCACAGGCGAGGTGTCTGTCCCAGAGTAAAAACAGTCTTGTGGGGGATGAATTTTGAAGCGCAAATGAGTACAAAGGCCTGAGACACAAGCTATTCTCAGCTTACGTCAGTTATCACAAATTAACTCAGAACAATGCCTCCCCCCCATATAAAACGGTGCAAAGAGACTCCTGCCATGTCTGCTCCTGAGGCATATCAAGAGGAAAAAGGAACCCAAAGCACAGCCTTTTCCGAGCAGCTATGAGCAAGTACTTGCTTAATGTCTGGCCAAGCAAAAAACCACTAGGAAGCAAGGAAAAAGCATTCAGCCAACTCCCCACATGCTACCCAGCTTTACAATAGAGCAGGATTCATCCCCTCCATCTTTTTGGAGGGGGAGAAGGGCTGGCAGCCCTGCCCACCCCTCGGTCCTGGGTTGTGTTAGTCCAGAGTTAGATGAGAATGCAAAGCACCACGGCAGGTTAAACCAGGCTCTGAGCCCAGACCTGAGAGGCCAGGGCAGTAAACCAGGACCAAGGAAGCCTGGAAATCCCCTAGTGCCACCTACATCACTCTACATCAGACTCAACTGGGATCCTTCTTCTCCCACCAGAGCCACAACTGGCCGAGCATTTCTCAAGGCTGTTACTCCAACATCACCCTGCTTTGTCCAAGGACAGGACACAGTTACTACGCTTGGGTCTGCAAATGATTTATGAGTCTGTAACATAATTCAGAAGTAAATATTTGTGCTGGGCTTTGAGATTAGTTCTTTTTCTTAAAGGATAAGAGCCCTCGCCCTCTTCTCCATCACTAAAAGGCAAGAATTAACCCCGGGGAGAGAGCAAGTGAAGGCCAGGAACTGACACAGTTTAAATGAGATGTTACGCTGCGGGAATTTCGGTAAAGCCTCTGAGAACTCGAACTCCCGGTGGGGTACGCAAACACAGGGGCCGACTGCAGTGAAACAAGCTCCATTTTCTTTTTTCCCAGTTGCTGCGGTTCAGCACACCAGTGTTCTCCCCAAATCCACCTAAGGGCTCGCAGGGTCTGCTCCCGGCATCAAGAGCCACACGGTTTAAGAGCCAGTTTGAAGCAAAAGCACCAGAAGCAGCATTTGTTGCCTCCATCACCCCTATCCCCGGTCACCTGGTAAAAGAAAGAGAAATATTTACTAGTCTGGGCAAACCAGAACCAGGAGGTGCTTGTTCCCAAATTCCCCATCTATAATCACAGGAAATTTTACTCCACTGCAACCCCAACGCTGCTTCATTCCTTTAAGTAATTCATTACTAAGAAGTCATCTGCAGAGAAATCTCTTGGTGCCCCAACAGTACTTCAATAGTAGCTGTAATAATAGTCACTTAGTAACTTAAGTCTACGTATTGGTTTTCAACTGAAAATCTGTTTTCGTTTTTAACACAATCTAATTTCCATATTTACCGCAAGAACAGAAAACACTTTTTTTAAGTTAAAGTTTTTTGAGGTTTTTTTGGGCATACTTAACCCATGCATCAACTATGCACTAAAAGGAGAATATTTCAAAATGTTATAGAGAAAGCTTTACTATTTTTTCACACTTAAAGAGCTAAAAAAAGTTAAAAACCTAAACTCATTTTCTATAACTCCAACAACACCTACACTCATCTTTAAAAGCTTCAAATAAAAATGAAATATTAAGAAAATATTAAGAAAAGAAATATTAAGAAAAACACCTCTTCACTTGGGATTAAACAGAAGCCACAAAAAACTTGAGCGCATAAACCCCAGGAAAAAAAAGCTCAGGTTTAATAAAAACATACACAGCTCAGAAAATACCCCCAGCTAACGGAAACCCTTGAACTTTTCACTCTGTAGTACTACCAGGTGCATCTTCCAGCACAATTCCCACCTCCCACCTTCATTAAACAATCCTACTTACAGGAATTATGTCATATGCTTCATACCTTCCTCCCCAAAAACGCTACTACACCAAAATTTGTACTTTTTTCCTCTTATAAAATATCACTAATCTCACCAAGAAACCTCCCAACCAACAACCAAGAGGAAATGAGGCTTTGCCCCAGGAATTTAAGCATTCCGGCCTCGGTGAGGTCATGGTAACCAGACCAGTGAGAGCGCAGGAGGGGAGGGCCGAGGATATAAAAGCTCACGCTGGGCACCTGTCTCTATCCTTGTTTCCTTTTCCTGTGAAGCCCTTGGGGAAGCTGGAGGGTTGGTGGGTTCCCTTCCCCATGAGCAAGCTTCTTAGATTTATCATTTGTTTTATGCTGCCTGAAAACCAAGTGAAGGATTGTGAAGAGGTTTTGTATGTTGGTAACTACTTTTTCTGGTTATAGTAAGTCTACATATCGGTTTTCAACTATAGAGTTGTAGGTTTTGGTTTTTAGTCTTAGTTATAATGTTCTTACTAACATGATAATAAAGCTTTTCAGTGGACAAAGTCCTGGTTAATTTTATGTGAGAAGCAATATTAATAGTTTTACCCCATAATAGTGCCATTTTTAATTCTTAGTTTTACTCTTGTGCTCGATATCTGGCTGCATTTAAGACTAATTATTGGATGGAACTTTAGTAGCAACTTGTAAGTACAATTTACTATGCAAAATGAAGTAAATCCTTGTTCTATGGCATAAATAGTTCTGCTCCATCACAGCTGCTTTTAGAACATAAATATATGCTGGGAGGTATCTCAATGCATGTTTCCACTTTTTTTCAAGGTAACTACAGGAAACTTTTTATCATGACCATCAAATAAAAGAATTATTCTTGTTTTTTTCTCTATGCTGCTGATTTTCACTGCAATTCAAGGTAAGAGAAGAGAATTTAATCTATTTGTAGCACTAATGAAGGCTGGTCTGCATTTACTTGTGCTTTACACAGCTGTGACTGTTGAAAAAACACCTAAATAAAGAATTAACACTTCACTAGTGTCTCTAAGAGCTCTTGTTGCAGGTAACCATCCCTAGTGCAACCAATCAAGTTAATGAGGTGGCTTCTTCTTCCCCCTTGCTAATTGGCTGTGATTAGCTCCTCCCCTACGTGTACCTTGATTGCTTGGCTGCTGTGGGAGGGCAAATGGAAGCAGTTGCTTCTGTGAGAAGACCCAGGAATGTGGAGCTGGTGGTAGGGTGAGATGTTTACAAGAAATTATCTGTCCGATAAGTGAGTTTTAATTCTGCAGCTCATGTTAAGAACGCATTTGTGGTGTTATTTCCCACATGCATCTGGGTGTGAGGAGAAAAGGGGCGGCACCTGCCTCAGCGGTCCCCAGCAGAGAGCAAGGCCTGTGTTTCCATTGCCTCTCTTTTCTGGAACAAGAGAAGGGCTCTGGGGTTTCTTTTTCCTAAGGAAGCTGTATTCCCAGGGAGGAATGCCATATTAAAAAATGGGTTTGTTTTCCAGCAGTGCTGCCTGTGGAGATAACGAGATGATGTGAGCACAGACATTTTTTCTCCAAATGGTTAAGTTGTGTAAGAGGTGTCAAATTGTCCAGAGAAGAAGCACCTGAAGGCTGGGCTTCGAAAGCTACTGGCTTTTAGCTCTGTTAGAGCTGATGAAGCATTAACAGGATGTCATGCTTTGGCATTAAATGGTTACTATTTTAGTCAGGGGACGTGTTTCGGTGTCGGAGCCCGAGGGCTCCCAATCCCAGCGGTGATACGCTGAGGTGACGTGCCCGTACCTAGCACAGGATGCGCTGTCCTTTGTTTGAGGGTTTCAGCAGGACAACGAACAGCTTCGGACAGACCCTCCTGGCCAGGTGGCAGCGAGACGAGGCTCGGGGGCCTCCGCGCCGCCGGGGGGCGCTGTGTGGGGAGGGCGTGCGGCGCGCCA
The DNA here is from genome assembly GCA_013400335.1 of Eurystomus gularis. Classification (NCBI taxonomy): domain Eukaryota; kingdom Metazoa; phylum Chordata; class Aves; order Coraciiformes; family Coraciidae; genus Eurystomus; species Eurystomus gularis. The sequence continues at coordinate 245,486 of VZZY01023731.1, read as the reverse complement.
TGAAGTTTGTCCCTCGGCGGCGGCGGTGGGGGGCGGGCCAAGATGGCGGCGCCCGGGCGGTAGTNNNNGGGCTGGGCCGCGGGGCCGCGGGAGGCGGGTGTCGCTTGCCCGGCTCGGCAGCCGCCGCCCCGCGGTGTGCGCAGTTCCTCCAGCAGTACCACCACTACCAGTCCCACGTGGAGATCTTCAGCTTCCAGCCGGACAAGCCCAGTAAGGAGCTGGCGGAGCTGGTGATGTTCCTGGCGCAGGTAAGGGCGGCTCGTCCCCCGCGGGGGGTGCGCAGGCAGCCCGGGGCTTCCCCGGGGGCTTCAGCTCGCTCTCTCTGCCCAGGTCGCCCACTGCTACCCCGAACACATGGCCAGCTTTCCCCAGCAGCTGAAGGAGCTGCTCTCCTACCACCACACGGTCCTGGACGCGGACCTGCGCATGGTAAGAGCCCTGCGGGTGAAACACCCTCTGGGTGCAAGAGCGGAGCTCGTGTGCGCTTTCTGGTGCCTTCATAGAGGTGGACAGTGGAGCACGCGGAGAAATCACGGTTTTGTTTCCTTCATGTCCTACAGACTTTCTGCAAGGCTTTGATCCTGTTAAGAAACAAGAACCTAATAACCCCAACGAGTCTGCTGGAGCTCTTCTTCCAGCTCCTGCGGTGCCACGATAAGCTTCTACGGAAAGTAAGTTGTGCCTACAGAAACGCGCAGTGGGTTCTGAGCAAGCTGGGAGCTGAGCAGCTTGGCTGTGTCTGCAGGTGGGAACCGTACCGATGGTGCTGTCAGAGCAGGCCTGACTGAATTCTCTTGAGAACTTAGGGGTGAGAGAACGAAACCCAAAGCAGCTGCTAGTTAAAGCTGTGTTTGGGGCTTTTGGCACAGAAGGGAAAACTCATTTCCCAGCACCAAAGTGCTAAACTGGCCATCAGGACATGCCCAATGGGAGCTGGGCTGCTGAAGAGGTTCTTCATGCTCTTCATTCTCCTCCCTTGCTGCCGTAAATGATGCTTCTCAAATCCGTTACAATCGAGCATTCATGAGGCTTTGCAGCATAAATGATTTTAGTACTTGGAGTAGTGAAGTATCTGCCTGGTTCCCAACGCTGACGCCGCTGCCTCTCCCTTGGCAGACTTTGTACACGCACATCGTGTCGGACATCAAGAACGTCAACGCGAAGCACAAGAACAATAAAGTAAACACAGTAAGTATTTCAGCTTTCAGATGGCCTTCGGTTTCACCTCAGGATCTCCTGAAGGACTTTGAAGAAACGCTTCCTGACTTTTCCCGTAGACGTTGCAGAACTTCATGTACACCATGCTGAGAGACAGCAACCCCACTGCTGCCAAGATCTCCCTGGATGTGATGATAGAACTTTACAGGAGGAACATCTGGTAGGTGTGGCAGGCTCACCTTGATAGCCCGTGTGTGGTGGGGCAGCCATCCTGACATCCCATTACTAGAGCTTGCTCTCCATCCCATCAGTCAGTGTGGAATAGATGGAACACAAGTGGCTGTTTAAGATGAAGCTACTTTAACGTTAGAAGAGTAAAATAAAACAGAAGCTTCATTTTGTTTGCCAGTCTACTCGGGGACTTAATTCCAATGAAGGTTCCTGCTTGTTAGGAGTCATCTCATGAGACTTGACTTGGTGAGAATAACTTGAGGAAAAGGGGATGTTCTGTCTTTTTCCAGGAATGATGCCAAAACAGTGAATGTCATCACAACTGCCTGCTTTTCCAAAGTGACAAAGGTGAGAACAGAATTGCCGCTATTAGGTGGAAATTGCTTGATGTGAAGATAGCATTTGCGTCTTGGACCTTGCTGCGGGCTTTGTGGAAGCCCGGCTGTGTTTTGACTCTGTGTGTGCCTGTGTTGAGGACAGGCAGCAAAAAGTGGCTGTCCAGCAACTCCTGTGGCTTTCCGTCTGGGATTTGTTTTGCTTTCTGTTGATATCCATAAAAAAAGGGGAGAGTCACTTAATAACCTAAGATGTGGACGTAGGGCTGCTGTAAGTACTCATGTCCTGTCCTACGTAAACTTACTCTGCTCTTCAGGTACTAGTTGCTAGTTTGAAGTTCTTTCTCGGGAGAGATGAAGATGAGAAGCAAGACAGCGACTCAGAATCTGAGGTGGGTGTTGTGATGAAATCTTCTCCTCTTGGTTCTTCAAGCTCTACCAGCTTTGTCACCCTGGTGACCCTGGCTCTGCTACTCTGCTTCTGTGGTAGTTTTCCATCTTCTTTCTTCCAGAAGTTTCTGTGCTTCACAAAGCTTGGGGGTTTTGGCAACTGATAGCACGTAGTCTTTAGACAGCAAAGGCAGAGAGGGAGGTTTTTTGAATTACAGTACACGAGCCTGAGAAGTATCGATTCTTTTTGGTTCTGAGGGCTGTTGGAAGCCTCATGTCACCCGAGTCTTGTTTCCCTTGCTTTATCAAGGACGATGTTCCCACAGCCAGAGATCTGATGGTGCGGTACGCTACTAACAAGAAAACCACCAAGCGCAAGAAGAAGCTGGAGAAGGCGATGAAGGTCCTCAAGGTGAGGAGAGCGGTGGTTGACTTAGCGATGTTTTAGCTTGATCCTTCAAGTGCAGAAATCCTGTAGCCCCGTGACTTTGCTACCTCAGTGATACTTTGTCTTCTTCACTTAAGATCCTTTACTTGTTAAAACCAAAGTGCCTCTTTGCGAGGAGTGGTCCATGGGAGCTTTTAACAGCAGCCTGAAACTGAAGCTCTTGCATTTTTTTTCATGGAAAGACAAAAATGTCTCTGTTATTTGCCATGCAGAAACAGAAGAAGAAGAACAAGCCGGAGGTGTTCAACTTCTCTGCCATTCACTTGATTCATGATCCCCAAGGTAGGCGCACGTTGTGTTTTGTCGCTGTTCAAGTTGTGCTGATATCCGTCTGAGCAGTGATGCTTGTAGTGCGCTTCATCCCAGAGCTTCGTGGCACGCCAGACCAGGGAGATCAGTCCTGTCGTGCTGGTTGTAGCGGAACGCTTGGAGATAGACAAGGAGGGGGCAATGTTACATCACCTGATCAGGTTGCCACAGATCAGGACATGGCTTTGTCCCTCTTGGATGTGTGAAGGCCATCAGTGAGTGAACAGGGGGTAGTTTATCTACCGTAGCTTCTTTAGCTTACCCCCTTAAATGCATTTCTATTGCCAGTTTGTCTGACATCCCTTGACTTGGTCTTTGTCTCATCTAGTGAACTTCTGAGGCACCTGACAAGAAAAGGAACATGTTGGCCCAAGTGCTGTGGTCACCTTCTGTGCGAGGGCACCGGGGATTGAAAGACCTACACCAAACTGACTGCTTTGTTTAACTGAATCCCAGCTGAGTTCTGCATTGTGATCAAGTCTAACATGAATCGGTTGTTGTTTTTTCCTAGACTTTGCAGAGAAACTGCTGAAGCAGCTGGAGAACTGTAAGGAAAGATTTGAAGTGAAGATGATGCTCATGGACCTAATATCTAGGCTAGTTGGGATACACGAGGTACATACTGATGTTTTTATCATAGTGTGATGGTAGGCAGCTTGGTCTGGGGGGTGGTGTGCTCTGGCCTTGTGCCTCTGGCAAATGAGGCTTCATTTTCCTCTGCTGGAAAGGGCAGCTGTGTGGTCAGGTAGCTGCAGGTGGGCCTCAGGGATGGTGCGGTGGTGCAAGATTGGGTGGTATTGAGTGAGCTGTGCCACAGCTGTGCTCTTGGCCTGGAATAGCTGAGCTCTCTCTACAGAGAGGAGAATGTCTCTGAGACCTGTGTGCTCCTGGGAGGTAACTGAAAGATTAAAGGCTTCTCAGAGAAGAGCGGCCATTGCTCATGAGCAGCTTCCTGAGGTACAGCCAAAGTGTGATCTAAGTCATTGGAGTCTTCTGTGTTGGGAGAGAAGGTTGTGTCCCCGAGGCCAAGGGAAGCGGCACAGGGCAGGACTGTGTGGCAGAGCGCCCTAATTAGGATTCTGTGCAGTCTAACAAGAACCACTCTGGATCTCAGAGCTTGGAGTTGAGCCTTATATTGACTTGGTACAAGTCCTTTCCTCATCTCCACTTCTGGCTCAAGACAAGAGCGTGCATCATGCAATAAAATCCAAGGCATTTGGACAGCACACTGTCCAGAAGGATTGTTTTAGCCTGTCAGGCTAGGAAGGTGACCCTGAGTTAAAAGAAACTAATCTGTTTCAACTTCTTTCCTGCAGCTTTTTCTTTTTAACTTCTACCCCTTCATTCAGAGATTCCTACAGCCCCATCAGAGAGGTAAGTACCCACTAGCAGATGATGCTGCTGGTCTGTCACAGCTACAGCCAGCTCCTAGAAGTGGTGCTGCAAATGGAGAGGTAGCAGAAGCATCTTAGTAGGAAGCAGGAGCAGTGCCGAGTGTGGATGAAGTAAAAGGCCCTGACAGCCAGAAGCGCAGAGCGCTTTGGACTCGCACAGAAGCTGTGTGCACTGAGCGCTCCTTAGCAGAGCGCTGCAGAAACCCCAGCACTGGAATAAAATCCATCTACTGAGTCCCTAGTTCCTTGCAAATCCTCGCTAGTTGAGCAAAGCATCGCTGCCTTTTGCTGCTTAGTTTTACTGGTGCTTCGCTCGGGTTCTGGAGTGCTGAGGGCCTGCAGTGCTGCTGGGGTGCAGACCAGGTGGGCTCCTGATGCTTGGTGGGAGAGGAGAAGGAGTTGTCCCAGGTAACTCCAGACTGAACCAGCTTTGAGACAGGCTGGGCAGCTCGTTGAGCTGTTTTGGTGGGTGTTGATGGGCTGGAGAAAGCTGCAGCAACATCCTTTGGCCTATTCTCCATGCTTTTCGTTCCTTTCAGAAGTGACAAAGATCCTTCTGTTTGCTGCGCAGGCTTCACATCAGCTGGTGCCACCTGAGGTCAGTACTCCACCTCTGTGGTGATGTTCAACATGCAGAGCAAATACAACTGAGGGCATTTGTGGGGAGGGGAAAAAAGGGATCTGGTCAGACCCTTTGTTTCACAGCAATGGTAACTCTGATTATGTGTAGGTTTTCACATTTTTATTAAGTATGCATGAAGCTTATTTAATGTTTTTTCTTTTCAGATTATCCAGTCAGTGTTGATGACCATTGCCAACAACTTTGTCACTGACAAGAATTCTGGGGAGGTCATGACCGTAGGGTGAGTACAGAATCTTGCAAAAACTGGGAAATTCTCTCCATGTAGAAAAAACCATTTCTTTTTGGAACCACTTGCAGCTTAGTCCTGTCATCTGTTATTGTAGTTTCAGAACCTGCTTGTAAGGTTCTTCAGCATTTATACCAGTTCCAGATAATTAGTCGATTACTGGGCCAGTGTGAGTTGCTCCCAACTGTAGTGTTAAGAAAACCATTTATTTCCAATTTTTTTAGAATCAATGCAATAAAAGAGATCACTGCAAGATGTCCCTTAGCCATGACCGAAGACCTGCTCCAAGACCTCGTTCAGTACAAGACTCATAAAAATAAAAGTAAGTTTATTACATGGATGTGACTTTTCTCCTGTGTTGTCTACTTCTCCATTGCTGTTGACTTAACAGTGACGTCTTAATTGGTATGGGGGCACAGAGGTTCTGTGTCCGAGGTTTGTTTGATTTGTTTTGACTGTACGTACATCAGGCTGTAGACACTGATCGGAGCGGGCTTCCAGTCTGATCAGAGTTGGGCTTTCCTGTACTTATCCCTGACTTTGTTTCTGGGTAGATGTGATGATGTCTGCAAGAACTCTGATACACCTCTTCCGTTCTCTGAATCCAGAGATGCTGCAGAAGAAATTCAGGGTAAGTGGCTGATGTGCACTGAACTTAAATGTAGGCTCGTGCTCAGGAATGACGGCAGCTGGTCTCAGCCTCCTGAGAAGGAGGTGGAATCACACCTGCCTCCTTCCCCTGTCTGCTTCTTGTTGTCTTTTGATGTGGTGTGCTCTTCTTTCAAGATTTCCTTGACTGAAATGTATCAGGCACCTTGACAGAAGGCTAGTGCTACAGAAGCTCCATTAGTTTCCTGGAGTTTGTTCAACTTCTTAGTTATTTAAGGCCTCTTATTTCATCATGTGGAAATGACCTTCTTCCACCTGCGCTCTGCTCTCCCTGAATTTTTTTCCATGGACTTGTGGGGACTAAAATGGCAGCCTGTTTAAAGTGTGCTTTGTTGACTTCCAGGGTAAGCCCACTGAGGCCTCCTTGGAAGCCAGGATTCATGAATACGGAGAACTGGATGCCAAAGATTACATTCCCGGAGCAGAAGTACTGGATGTTGAGAGTCAGGAGGAGGAGAGGGGAACCCAAGAGGAAGGTTGGCCTTTTCCTTTACCGCTTGGTGTTGGTGCGTTTCGTGTGCTGCATGGCCTGCACGTATCCTGTTTGTTCATGAAGAAGCACTAAGTGCAGTTGATCCGGTGATTTTTGTTACGGTGTGTTGCTGTGTACGATGGACACTGAGGGATGGAAAAGGCTGTCCATGAAATACTGGTTAACTCCCTGTGTAACTGCTCTACACAACGCGGGACTCGAGCAGCTGAGTGCAGTCTGTACTAACAGCTCTGTGCTCTTGTTCCCCTGAGCAGATGGGTGGGAAAGCGCCAGTCTGAGTGGGGAAGAAGATAATGAAGATGGAGAATGGATTGATGTGCATCACTCCTCAGATGAGGAGCAGCAACAAGTAGTGAGTTCTAAATGTCTTCCACCCCAAATGCAGATGACTGTTGTTAATGGCAGGCCAGATTCTCTTGCTGTGTACTGTGATGTGCCTGCTCGTCAATAACTATCCAGGGCTCTGGGGTAACTTGGCAGGAATGGGTGAGGTTTGAAGTTCATCTGTGCTGAAGCAGGCATGTGGTTAGGGGAGGGGGGAGATGGGCCTTCTGTCCCAGTGCTCCTTCAAAGCTGTGAGATCTACAAAGTGCTTCCGTTCTCCCTGACACAGGGAGTGGAGGGAGTGGTTTTTCTCATGCTACATGCTGGACACAGGGCTATGAAGAAACCAGACAGCCGGTAGTAGCATTTCCCCAAGATATTGCCCTGCCCCTGCATAGGTATTTGGGAGGCAAGGGTCACGCATTGCAGCACAGAAGGGGTTGGCCAAGCTCTGGGTGACCCCTCTGTCTTACTTTGGTGGTTCAACAGGCAGAGAAGGTGAAAAGCATGCCCATAGAGGAACGAAAAGCCAAAGCTGCAGCAGTCAGTACGAGCAGGCTGCTAACTCAAGAGGAGTTCCGCAAAATACGCCTTGCCCAGCTCTCCAAAGAAGTTAATTCCGCCCCTGGCAAAGCTGCCAAGAGGAAAAATATTGAAATAGATGATGAAGAGGAGGAGGAGGGCAGGTAGGACCTTTGGGAGACAAAGGGTCAAGAGGGCATCTTGTTCTTGCCCGATGAAGCTTTGTGTGACGGCTCTTTGTTGTTTTCTGTCTAGGGGAGAGTTGCTTTCGCTCCGAGACATTGAACACCTGCACAAGAAGCCAAAATCGGACAAGGAGACCAGACTGGCGACCGCCATGGTGAGGAGCGGGGCTAGCTCTTACCCTGTTTCCCAGGTGGGGCAGCACCTGTAAGATGGTGCGCAGCTCCCATCTCTTTGGAGGTGTTTTGTGTAGTGTTTCTGCTGCTGCAGCTTGGCTGTAACAGATCAACAGCCTCTTGCTGGTCACAGCTGGTGATGAAAACAGACACACCCAATTCTTATGGTGACTTAAATACACCCAGTGTGGAAGAAGGTGTGTAACAGACACCGAGTCATCCTGCACCTGGGTTGGTTGGTACTGCCATGGAGCCTGTCACCTTAGCAGCTGGTGTGAACTGCAGGGAAAGGAGAATGACCCCCTCGCTGTTACTCTGTTGTTTATTCTAGGCTGGAAAAACAGACAGAAAAGAATTTGTGAAAAAGAAAACGAGAATTAACCCATTTGCCAGCTCTTCCAACAAAGAAAAGCAAAAGAACAAGAACTTCATGATGATGCGATACAGCCATAGCGTCCGGACTAAAAATAAGCGTTCTTTCAGGGAAAAACAGGTAATGTTGGATGTTGGAAGGAGATGGGGCAGTCAGAGCAGTGACCTTAATGCAGGTCAAGTGTTACCTTGTGCCCCAAGCTGATGCTGGTTACACTGCTTTAGTAGCTGGAAAGGATTGTGCTGGGTAGGTGCCTTCCCTTGAATCCTACCCCAGAGGAGGTAATCGGAGATTGTGGTGGTGAAGAATGCTTCTGTCAGTCGCTTGGTGACGTGCACTGAGGACCAAGCCCTGTTGCAAAGTTGCGTGTAGGTTAGGAAGGCCATGGTAATGTGGTCTTGGTTTTAAAGATAATTTGAGAAACCTTGATTATGATACTATGGTAGAAGAAATGTTTCCCTGATCGGGAGGATCTGGTTTTCAGGGTTTCTTCACTCTGTAGTCTTTCTTTGACCTTTCTCCTGTTACCATCATGGTATGGACTTGCCTGTCCTGGCCTAAAGGTCATTGGATAGCTTCTCACAGAGGTACCTGGAGCACAGACAGAAATGCTGTGTACTACCAGTTTGAGAGAGATCCTTTAATGCCTCTGAGCTGTGAGTGGCAGCCATTGCCAGAGCGCTGCTGCAGGCACCCTGCTTTGCCTTGCTGTTTCACCTTGCCAGGGCGAAATCCCTTAACCTGGCAGATGGCCAGCACGGGCTTCTAGAGGGTGTTAGAAAACTCAACTCCTTTGAATGTGTTCCAAGAAAAACTCGGAGAATAATCCAAGCATGCAGGGGTCTGGCTCCCATGCGGGTTTTTTTTCTCTCTAGGCTCTATCTTGTGCTAGAGTGTATTCAGATTTTACATCTTTTACATACTCTGAGTTGTTTCCAGGATCTTATCATTAGGATAATGTATACAGGTCTGAAATTCATTGCCTTAAGAGCAGTAAGACTCAGAATGTCCTAAAATGTTTCTGTTAAACAGGAAGATTTGGAGTAATGTCCTCTGTAGACTTTTGATTTGCTGTCACTCTACCTTGCCCTAAATAAGGCTGACATGTTAACCCAGCTTGCAAAGCACACCAATGTCCATAGAAATGAACATTCCAGGCACTTGTAGGAACCTGCTGTTCTCTAATGGTTACAGCTCTTCCTGTGCTTCACGGCTATTTAAAAAGCAGTCTGGAATGGTTTCTGTTTCAAGTTGGAATGGAACAGTGAAAAATGAATTTTTTCATACCTTTTTCACTAAAATAAGGCCACAGCATTAGTTCTGTTGACTGTGACTTAGAAATAACCAAGAGTCGGTTGGAGTACTGTAGCTGCAGGATGCTGTGCTCTGCCCTCTTTGGTAGAACAAAATAAGACCCTCTATAGTCCAGAGCTCGATCCCCTTACCAACTAAATACGTCTGAAATACACACCAAAATCTCTTCAGATACGTAAAAATGTTAGCATCCCACTTACCCCCTTGAAGAAGCTTTGCAATACTATTTCGAGAAATACTGTTTAATCCTACTTACCTCTCAGCTGCACTGAAGGTTTTCTTCATCTCTTGAAAGAATACAGGTCAGTGGAAGCAGACTTTTACTCAATTTTTTTTCATTACATAGGATTTGCTAATGATGCACTGAATCGTTTGTTTTGAGGCTCAGCTCTTTAATTGTACTATGGAGTTCAGCTAAATAACCCCAGCACTTCTGCCACTGTGGCTGTTAGATTGGCCAGTTACTCCTCCCAGTTTTAGCTGAGAAACCATGAGTGCTTTTTCTGAGGTTGAAGAAATTGAAGAGGATTGTTGGTGTGCTAGTGAGGTTGTCTCCCTACCTGAATGTCCCGCTCTTGTTTCATATCTAGCTGGCTCTTCGAGACGCGCTTCTGAAAAAGAGAAGACGGCTGCTGAAGTAAGAACAGAGATGGAGAGGAGTACTTCTCACCCTTACAGAAATAGCCCTAGAAATTGCATATTTGGACTGCACCACCATCCCCAGAGGAAACAACACTGAACTGCCTTCTGGATTTCTCTCTGTTCTGCTCAGAATTAAATGGAATGCTTCCAGCTCTTGGATATTGCACCTATAGGGAAGACGGAAGAGGCCTTAACCCTTGCAGGAGTTCTAGTTTTTAAAGCTTTCTAGGGAACAAAGCAATTTATCTTTTACTGAATTTAACTTATAGCTGGTTTTGTATGTGTATTCCAGCATACCTTACTGTAAGAATATTTAACTTGAGTTAATGAATAGGTGATTGGAAAGAACAGGAGTATTCTGGCTCAGTGTATTATTTCTCAGCCTGTCTTTTGGATGTGACTTTTACGGACTTAAGTGATTTGAGTCTGTGTTTTAGCCGCTGAGTAATAAGTTACCTGTATAACAAGGAATCGGTTTTCAAGTGAACAGCTCGAAGATGGGTTTCATTATGGCTTAAGAACAGCAGAGGTCTGTGGCTTCTTCCCTTGAACGGCTGAACTCACAGCCTCGACCTCAGCTGGCACCTTCTGCGCGTTCTTTGTACCTCATACAGCCACCTCCTGTAGTGGAAACTCGGAGCTATTTCTGCCCTGCTTTGTCAGATCCTGCTTGGAGGGGGTTTTGCGCGGGGCCAGGCGCAGAGCACCGCAGCAGCTGAGGGGCTGTGTCCGCTGGAGGCGCCAGGCCGCTCCCGGCCGCAGGCCCCACAGGGCCCCGGAGGCCGAGGGGGCGTTTCCC
>VZZY01023731.1:197527-234618 GCA_013400335.1 Eurystomus gularis | reverse complement strand
GGGGGAGGACGGACCGGGGAGATGCCTGGAAGGGATGAAAGGATCTGGCAAGGAGGAAGCCGCTGCTGAATGCTGTGCTCGGGTTGTGCAGAGGGTTGTTGGGGATGCGCAGAAGCTCCCGTCGGAGAGGGACGGGATGCGGGGATGTCTGTTAGTGGGAGGTCAGCACCAGCTGGGACGGGCTGGCCAAAGACGGGACATGTTCCTTGAGAACCTGCCTGCCAGGCGTAAGCCATAAACCTTTGTCTTTTTCTCAGCTAATTCTCGGAGTGTATTTTGCAGCGAAAGCGTGCCTAAATGGGTCCACGAAGTGATTCGGCCGATAGCAGCGGAGCTGGAGCTGTTCATGCCGCAGCCCTTCGCGGGGGAGATTCTGGGACTGTGCAGAGCGCTGGGAATCAGCCTCGGAGACGGCGTCCTGCTTAACTTCGCCTATGAATCTACCGCGTAAGTGGCTGGTACTTACCGAGCCGGGCCGCGGAGACGGATGAGCCTGGACGTAGGGACTGAGTTTAGCTCGGCGTGGGAGGACGCGCAGAAGGGCAGGTGGAGACACGCGGCCCATGATTTGCCCTGGCCCTTCTTGTGTTGTTTCCTGTGCTCAGCTTGAAGACTTCTTTCTCAGTTGGAGGTTTATGACCTGAACAAACAGAGAGCAGCGTTTTTGTTAATAGAGGCAGCTGTAATGTTTTCTTGTCTATCTCATTAAGTACGTAAAAATAGAAAAATCACATCTGTGATGAAGAAGGGTCATCTATTCAAAGTACTTGGGTTCGTTTATCTTCAAAGATCATGTGCTTTCCTGTTGTTTACATAGTCATAATTTACACAAAAGCAAACTAGAATAGTTGCAATCTAATTATTTCAACCGTTCATCTGAGAAAGTCGCTTCCAAACTGTTTTGTGGGTGTATGTTTGCCATGACTGCGCAACTTAATTTTCCATGTGTGCAGGGGAAAAGGGATGTGGTATCTTTAAGGCAGCAAACAAAACCTCAGTGGAAAAACACTTGTTTTGCTGTAGAGGCACATGCAGAAGAAACACTCAGTGTTCCCTGTGAGGATCCTGAAAAGGTTTCTCTGTGTAGATGTTAATCAAAACCAGGTGCATACAGCCACTTGTACATAGTTGGATTACTTTGTTAACTTGTGTTATTTAGTTCAAGTGATCCTTATTTTTTACTAGGGATTATTATGGGATAAGCTAGTTGTGTAAATGGTAGCTTTCTTAGTATTTCACAGAGGACGCTTCCCATTCCTAGCTCTAGGGCCCATCAAATGTTACATTTCTCAGCTCTCACAATATCAAAGAAAAACGAGCAAGTGGAAGTTAGTCTGCAAAATGTGTTACCTGCTCGGTTCTGAGAGAGCGCTGTGCATCCCTGGAATGACCGACTCCTCGGTCCAGAGCACGCACGTCTTTAATTCCCTACCAATTCCGTATACCTTCTAAAAACCAAACCAAATCCAAAGCAGCCCGTTTGAACGGAACTGAAACCTGTTAAAAAGGAAGTTGAGCACACTTCCTGCTCGAGAGAAGAGATGAGGTGCTTATCAAAATGACTGACACTCAAAGTCATGTGCAGCTAGCTCACCTAGGCTACTGAAAGCGCTGCCGTAGCTCTCCATGAAATCAGTCTTTATCCTTTTTGTTTTCCAAGGTTTTGTACCAGTATTGTTGCCCAGGATGCCAAGGGGAACATTTACCACGGTCGGAACCTGGATTACGGGTTTGTTGATATATTAAGGAAGATCACGATCGATGTGCAGTTCCTAAAGGGTGGGCAGGTAAGAGCTGCGCTTGGTGTGGCTGGGGGGGGCTCGGTGGAGGAACGGGGTGTGGAGGAAGGGGGGTGTCAGGAGGTTTTTTATCATTTGCTTGGAGTTTTGCTGTGATTTAAGGCAAAGTGTTCTATAGCAACTTAGGTATTACATCTAGAGGAAAAAATGGAAGCTGTTTCAGAGTGGTGCTTGTTTTCTGAGTAGCGTTCTGCTCCAGAATGCTCAGGTCCTGCATGCTTCTCGGTTTCAGATCGCTTATCAGGGCACCACCTTCCTTGGTTACGTAGGCTTATGGACGGGACAAAGTCCGCACAAGTTCACGATCTCCGGAGATGAACGAGGTAAGCTGACGTTATGTATGCCATTTGAGCTGATCGTTGCCTGCTCTGGCCTTGCCCTTGGATTCTCCTAAAGGGAACAATGTCATGAAGGAGCTGAAATGGAATGACTTCTCGGGGTGAAAGCACAAATGCTGCCAGTTCTTGGCTGCTGTATAGGAGAGAGGTATTTGTCAGCACCTTGTCATCTAGCAGAGGACCTTGGGGAAAGCTGTAAGAAATAATGTGGGCTGTTCAAGAGAACTGGCAGAGTAGGGCCTGAAAGAACTCCTTCATAATGCAGTTGAGGGAGAGACTGCAGAGCTGGAGATGGGATATGGAGAAGCAAGGCAGGCAGGAGGACAGCCTTCACTGAGCGTACATAATGTGTGTGTGGTAATTGCTTATTTTTTTTTTCCAGAGGGTGGTAGGTGGTGGGAGAATGCAATCGCCGCTTTTCTGAATCGGAACTACCCTGTCAGCTGGCTTGTCCGGGACGTGAGTGCCTCGAGTTACTTTATCACGCCTCACAGTGATGTCATTTGTACTTACAAACTCCTAGTACTTTCAATATTCCAGCTTCATGATCTCACAGGAAACTCAGTCATCTAAGTAAATACATTTCAGAAGGGGAGATGGGTCTTGTCCCCAGATGGGCAGTGATGTGTGTGGGACGCTGTCCCAGCCCTTCAGGGGGATGATCTCTAAGCATTGCCAGAAGCCTCTGAGAAGCTGGGCCAGGACTTCTTTCCTAGGGACTATTTCAGCTAGCTGGAAAAGTGACAAGTTGAGGCAGCTGCACTCCTGAAGCCTGGGGCAGAAGCCAGGCCTGCTGAAAGCAATGCCTTGGCCTTACTCACCACTGTTATCCGAGTCTTCTTAAACTGCTGGCAAGACAAAGACACGGGGAGGTTTTTCCACCCCCCCGCTTTCATCCACTTTGATCCATCCCATAGTTCCCATGGAAAGCTTTTGCTGAGGATAGAAACGGCAGAGTATGGATGTACCTCTGTCTTGGGAATGGCAGATTTTTCACTTTGCATCATAGATATACGTGCACATCTATGTTTATTTACTGTTTTTGAAGATGGATAAAGCTGGCATTAATGAGCTACTTTATCAGTCATGCATCTCACACTTAGATGCTAGTCTGTTTGGGAAGGGATGTTCTGACAAATATTTACAAGTAGCCCTGTACAGTTAATTGCCATTTTCAAGAAAGCTGGACCTTATCTTTTGAAGATGTCGCGGTGCTCGTTTCTGTGCTTGACCATGCTCTGTGATCTTTGTTTCCCTGTGATCTCCTTTTTGCATTAGACCCTGAGCAGAGCAGAGGACTTTCAGTCAGCTGTTCTCAGACTAGCGGGCGTTCCCATCATTGCTGAAGTTTACTATATTGTAGGAGGTGTATCGCCCAAAGAAGGCATGGTCATAACGAGGAATAGAAGAGGGCCAGCAGACCTCTGGCCCCTCGATCCTTTGGGTGGAGCGTAAGTAGAAAAAAAAGGTTTTTGTTCTTTTTTCATATTCCTGCCAGAGTGACAGGCTTTCTTGAGAGGCCCAGGACATCTCTTACTAATGCTTTCAGCTGGACAGGGAAAGCTTGAAAGCCTGAGAGGAACCCCAGTTCCTTCTCCTTGAGAAGGTGTCACACCACCTTGTCAGGTTGGGGCACTCCAGGGGGCCAAGGGTGGGAAAGTTTTCTTCCCTTCTGGCAATACAAGATTCTGATTCTTGGCCTTGATAAATGACCCGCTGACTCGCCTTGGGTTTGCTTTTCTGTTTGGGTGTTGCGATACAGGTGGTTTCGTGTGGAGACCAACTATGACCATTGGACTACCCCTCCTCCTTTTGATGATCGAAGGTAAATTCAGTTTGGATCTCTGTGGTGAGATGACATTTCAGGTTTGGAAAAGCTTCAAGGCTTGGGAGTTTTCTCCCCTGAGCGGGGCTCAGCTCACTGAGCAGGTGCTTTCTGTAACGCCCCTCAAAAGGGAAGAGGTGAGGTAAGGAGCGGTGCTCACATGTGCCAGGGGAAAGTCTGGCATCATGGCATAAAAGATGAGAAATTGCCAAGGTAAGGCATGTACTGAGAATTTCTGGATAAAATGAAGTTGAGTGGAAGTTAAAGGATTGAGAGGCACAGTGAGTAAGTACTTTCTGGCGCTAGGAAGGTGCTTGCAGCTATCGCCTAATCTCTAGGCTGTGGATTCTGCAAGAAGCTCTTGGCAGATGACCTGTGGGGCTGTACTCAGTGCTGTACTAATAGAGTAGCTTCAGCAATGGGAGGCTAGAGGCAGGCACGCAAACCTGGATTATCTTAGGCTGAAGCAGGCATTTGAGTGTAAAGGCATTTAGCGAAAGGTTTTTGACTTTGGTGCTTTCTGGAACTGTGAAGTGTTTAATGATCCTGCCTTGTTTGCCTGCAGAACTCCCGCCATCAAAGCGCTCAATGCTACTGGACAGCGGAACATCAATTTCGATACGCTCTTTAAGGTAGCTCTCTTCATTTCTGCCTTGTGACTTGGGCTTCAAGCGCTTGTTGGAAGTGGAAGCGCAGTTGTGTTGGTCAGGGATTTAAAAGCTGTGCAAGGAGGGTGCGGTGGAAAAGGTGAACTGCGCAACAAGCTCTGGGGAGTTAAGGCCGAGAAGCTTGTTGGCTGAAATATTTCTGAACTCCCTTGCGTTTCGTAACGGTCTGCCAGTCCAAGTGGGAAGGGCAAGAGGTGGGCCTGGCCACTGCCATCTTGGTGCTGTTCCTTTTTTCAAGCACAATGATAAATATCACAGCAGGCAGATCCATTGTTAGATGTGAGTGACGTTTACCCGTTAGTTTTAAGAACTTAAATGTTGTGTGTTTCAGAGAGCGTTTAAAAAATGCTTCATAAAATGATCTCTTAGAAAACAATGCAGTGAGAGAAATCCTTGACTCTGTTATTAGTCATTTTGGCAATTTCATCCCTACTGCTGCTTCTCAACAGCGTTTTAATTCCCTCTTCATTTGCTGAAATGACCACTCTTCCAACTCTCTGTACAGGTGTTGTCAGTGAAGCCGGTCCTAAACAAGTAAGTATTAGATTCCCAGATGTTAATCCTAGTGCCTCGGGCCATTGAGAAGCCCATCACAACCTGCCTTAGGATCTTCCTGGGTGCCTGCCCGAGAGTCCTGTGGTTTCCCACCTGGGGTTTCTGCTCCTTTTCACCTCTCCAGCACTCCTCCTCTCGGGTCTGCTGCTCTAGCCAAGAAACTGCATGTGGTTGGGTTCCCTCTGGGAAGGGGAAGTTCCTCTGCAGTCAACAAATGACTGCTGAGAAAAGCTGCTGGACGCTGTGCCGAGTCGCCGGAGTCTTCCATTTCTGGAACCTTTGCGTTTGTGTTGATGCTGCAAATGGCTTTCTCTGGAGGTTCTGATGTAGCTCTGCTTGGGGTGCAAGAAGGGGGGAAAAAAAGGGGAAATGCAGTTCCTTTGCTGAACTAAGTGTGGGAGAAAAGGCTAAAAACCTGTGCTAGCAGCCTTCATTTCTACTGGTTTCTTCCCTGCTTTTTTCTAACCCTTCTGCATGCAAGCAGAAGGTCTGTTTCTCTTCTGGTGCTTAGCTACTTGATGAAACCTTCCTGCCTTGGGACTGTCCCTCACTTGCCCTCTTTCCCTCCCAGTAACACGGTGTATACCACAGTGATGAGCGCCGCGCTGCCGGCCCGGTACCAGACGTGGATCAGAAGTGGGACGTGAGGAGGGGTAGGTAGCGTGCTGGTACTCCTCACCACCTGTACTTCACCCCGGGTTCTGGCTGAAGAGTCCTTGAGGTGGAAAGCACCGCAGGGGCACTCCAGTGACCTAGTGGGAATTCCCCCTTGTCCCCTGGGCTTGGTGGTGACCTGGGGTAAATACTTTCCCTTGCTGGTTTGCAGATCTGTATATTGACCTTCTTGGAGGTTATCTCAGGGAAAAGCGCTTTATCAGAGAGGAAGGGGGGTGGGTGTTGCTGCGACCGAAAGGCAGATGTTACCTGTGAATGTTGGAGCTGTTACTTCTGCCAGTCCCTACTGCTACACTCCCGTGTCTCCAGGAGGTTCACTGTGATGGGAAGGCCTGGAATTGCAGCAGGAGGGTTGGGATGCTTGGCACCACAGAAGATCAAGCTTAATTTGTGACAGTTGCTCACAGCCGACTGTCTAAGACATCTGTGGAGGGTTTTGTCCCATGAACTTGCAGGAAAAGCTTGAACCCCCAAGGTGCCTCACCTGGTAGCTTTGATATGTGCAGAGAAAGACACTGTTTTATTTCTTTGCCAAGAAGCTGTGGTTGTGCAGTCTTGCCAGGAGCACAAGAAGCTGTGTTCCAGCTTGAATAGGTTTTGAAACTATTCTTCTGTGATTATAGCAAGAGCAATTCTGTTCTTTTAGAGACTTGGAAGAGTTTGTTTCCCTCTTGGCTTACTACAGACCTGTGCCTGCCTCCTTATCTATTTATCTTTTTGTCTCAACAGGCGAAAGGAGTGAAAAGCTCAAGCTTTCCAAGCCCAGCACATGCTTTTAAAATCACTCTCACAAGCAGTACGGTTGTTTTGGCTTAGTAATTGTGAACCACTCAGGAAATAATGACTTGCTAATTAATTGGAGTGCTGCAGGTGGTACTGTTAATGAACTGTAATGGAAGCTTTGATTTCCTTCTCATTACATTGCTGTTCTAGCAGACGTTCATAGCTAAAAATTGCTTTCAGTGTTGGTAGAGAGAACTGCAACTTGAATGTACTGATGTGCTGACTAATAAAAAATGATTTCGCGTGGCCTGTAGGTCTGACTGTGGTGAAATAAAAGCACACAGCTGCTGACTCGCTTCCCAAGACCCAGGCTGTTTTTCCTCGTGCTGCCATGCCTTGCCCTGCTGTGAGGGGCTTGCGATGCCGATCCCAGCAGGGTGCAGCAGGTAGCTGCATGCGTCGCTATGGGGGTGCCACTGTCACAACTCGGGAGCTGGTGTAGGGCTGTGCTAAGGCTAATGCCGGGGAGAATGTTACGGGGCAGAGGTGAGCAGGGGCACCATTTCCAGATACATGGCCCGCAGGATTTGCGCACTGCTTATGCAAAGGGCTCCTCAGAGAGCCTGCTGGAGCCCTTGAGCTCCTTGCGCCAAGCCTGGCTGACCTACTTACCTCCATCCTCTGCTTCTGCTCGCCCTGGGAGCTTGGCCGTGACCCACTTGGTACGATGCAGGCAGCAGTCATGTGCCAGGAGTGTAAAGTCAAAAAAGGGAGAGTTCTGGAGGAAGATGTGAGTAACAGCAGTCCTGATGTTCTTGAGACGTTTGTATGACCTTGGTTTTGTTCACGGAGCAGCCCCAGCTCCTGGTTTTCTTTATGTAACAGCCGCGCAGGATCCCTGCAGGTGTAACTCCACAGTCTGACCTCAGCAGCGCTAGGCGGATTATCGCCGGGCAGGGCTGTGCCCACGTCCTCAGGAGTACATGTATTTAATCAAATGAAACAAACAGGGCTGGAGACATAAGGATTTGGTGCCTGGGAATACTCAGGGAACCGCTCTCTGCTCCTGTTGTCTGTGTGGCTCTTCAGCTGCTCTGAGCTTGCTCAGGCTCAGCCCCAGAGCAGACGTGGGAAATGTGCCCCTAGAGATTGGAACAAGAACGGAAATTATTTTCAGCAAGTCTAATTGTAGTGTATTTTACCATTTTTCTTTTGACTTAAAGCCTTGCATTTCATCTGTTTGCACACATTCAGGCATCTTGGCTGCTAACAAAATAAAGCCTTTATGCCAACTCACATGGTTTTTCTTTTTGGTTAAAGGGATACTTAACTTTCTTGTCCCGGTTTAATGACCAACTAAAAAAATGAAGTGGTAAATGACATGTATGACAAGCTGGATGATTTAAGCTGTGGAAGGCTGAGCTGCTTTTCTGTAAGAATGGAAAGTTGATAAAAATGCAGAGAGACAGGACTGTTAATACTTGGAATAAAACATTAAAGTGTAGCGCTGATGGTTTTGGAGGGTTCGGATGTTTTGTGGGTGTTANGACTGTTAATACTTGGAATAAAACCATCTTAATGCTGGAAACATTAAAATGTAGCACTGATGGTTTTGGAGGGTTTGGATGTTTTGTGGGTGTTTCCTTTTTTAAAAGGAGAGTTAGTTGACTTGCTTACTGATCATTGTCATTTTTGAGATTTCACCTGCCTTTTAGAGACTGGGAACTAAAATAGCTTCTGTGTGTTCTCAAGCCCTGTCAGCTGCATCACTTGGAATTAAGTAATTAAATAGAACTGAGTTCAATACTTTATCTTCACTTCCTCCATCCTTTTGTTTCTGCAGTACAGATTCCCCAGCTCCAAACCCCAACATTTTTCAGCCCAACCAAGGGCATGTGTGAAATCTTTAATTCTTTATCCTCTAGAACTCTGCGTTTAGCAAGAGGCAACTTGGAAGTGTGGAAGAGCTGACTGGAGAGCTGAGAGCGGCCAACATACTGCATTTCTCATGCGTAATCCTCCTCGGTAATCCTAATCCAGTTCAGAGCTGGAGCCTTTCTTAAGCATCACATGAGAGAGGATTCTTAAGGCAGCTCAAAACAAGTGTGCAGTGAATAAAGGGAGGGTCTGGGCGGGGTGGGGAGCGGTGCACGCACGCGTTCTGGGCCGCGGGCGCTGGAAGACATGGCCCCGCCTGCTTCGTGCCCCGGGGAGCAGCTTGCTCGATTGTTCCAGTTCTGAGTGGGGGTTTCCGAGCCTGTATCGAGCAAATCGCCCCAGATTATTGATTGCTTTGGGTGCTGAATAAAAGCAGTTTAAAAAGTGGAGGGCTTCTATCGTGTCTATCTTAATAAACCCATCAGAGGTTGGTGGCAAGGTAAGTTGTATCTTTTTATTTCTCCGTAACGATGTTTAGTGTTCAGCAGTTACTCAACACCTGCAGTTCGAGGTGAAATATCCTTTTTATGTCAACCCGTATAAAACTGCAGTTCAAAGTCTATAAAGTTGCCAAGACTATAAAGTTGCCAATATTGATGGTAGGCCAGGACGTTCACGCAGGCTTTTGTTGTTCGTGTTTTGAGGTGTCTGACGCAGAGTGGACTTGTGGAAGTTTTCCGTTAACGAGTTTTATGTGGTACGGTATTAAAAGAGTCAGCAGGCCGTGTTTTAAGCATCGCAAAAATGAGTATATTATCCGTTGCCTCGGGGGGTGTGTGAGGAGCGTGGCTGTTAAGACGTTTCTCCTGCCTTTAGGGCACTAGCTTTGGTGAACAGGGAGCGTCCATGTCTGCGGTCTTCTACTGAGGCCCTGAACTTTGTTTTTCTGGCGGCTGTCCACGCGTGGTGGCTCTCGAGTCCGTGTGTTTTTTGGTGGTGGTTTAGTTCTGCACAGCAGGTTTTATCACCCCGCTTTACTCGGAACACGCACGTCTGCTTGCGGATGCTCTGCGCAGCGGCGCGTGCGAGGAGAGCCCCGCGTGGCTGTATCGCGGCTTCTCGCAGGCGTGGGGAAAGGCTGCTTCAGAGGCCTTCTCTGCACCGGGGAAAACGGAACCGTCTCTGCACGAGGGGAACGGTGGCCAAGGGCGGGATGAGAAAGGAGCAGTCTGTAGCCGCGTCGTTTTGTCTCACCTGGTTGTTGGATACAGCCTGGATTCGAGGTGATGCCGCTGTTCAGCTTCACCACGTCTTCCAGGCTGCGTCTTTCTTTACGGGCCCCCGGGGCTCTTGTCTTGGGTACGGTCATTGGGAAGATGCCATCTTCATGCATAAAGATGCAATGTGGCATCCTAGGCGAGGCAGAGAACTTCATTTCTTCTGCCTTAGGAACTTTGCGTGCTGCAACGCTGCTTAGCAGGGCTCCTCCTCCTGAGCGAGCACGGCGCACACACCTTATACAACGCCGGACGTGCTCCGTCCATCAGCGTCTGTGCAGGTCTGTGGCTATTCTGAGAGGAAAGACGTGGGTTAGGTGGAAAGAGATTGAAGGGGGCAAAAGGATTGCGGAAGTGAGAAAATGAGAAGGGCTTTTCCCTCTGCTGGGGAGAAGAGCCTCTGCAGCCACGCTGCCCTGACCCTTCAGAGTCCTTGGGGCTGTGGTCTCCTGCCAGCACCAGGCCTAACATTTGTACAGGTGTTTGTTTCCTTCCCTCCCTTTCTCAGCTTTCTGCTCCCCCAGTTCTGGGTTAGAATAAAAATCTGTTTAATTTTTACGCGATACAGCCTGGGACCACTTGGGCAGCAGAACGCAACTGGGGTTTTTTTCCAGAAGAAATGTGTCTGAGTGCGAAGGACGTTCTGGTCGTCCTCAGAGCGAGAGGGTTCAGAATTTGACCTAAGCTTGAAATAGGATCCGTTTGCTCTGAGCAGAGCTTTCCGCAGCAGTGAGGTTACAACAGTCAGGCTGTCCTGTCCTTTTACGCTGGCCAGGATCCAAGCAATGGACGCTGTAGTATGATCCCACGCTCGAGCAGATCGGCGAGGTGAAGGAAAGTGTTTAAGAAAGCTGATTATTTTCTTATGATAGCTAATTGTTATTTTAGACTTCTCTCCAGCTGTGTACTGCAAATAGATTTAAATACCACGTGTTCATCCGTCATGAGAGTTATTCCTCAGAGGTGGTTACACGCATGAGTATTTGCCAGCGGATACCGCTCGTTAATGAATTACCTTAATGACTTCCATGGTTCCTGATCAGTACTGAAAAAGGCAGGTTTTTCTCCATCCGGCGTACGAACGTCTCCCACGTGTAGCGTTTTAGCACCTCCATCCAGGGGCTCCAGCCGCGCAGCGCCGAGGAAAGGTGCTGCCGAAACGCTTCCTATTCATACAGCTGCGTGAAATGTGAACGAGCGGGACAGAAATCCTCATCCCAGGGTGTCTAGAAGACAAGAGGGTAGCTGGAAAAAGCTGGTAGTGGAAGATGTACTCGGGCACAAGACAGGCTGTCTGCTCGTTAACCTTAACAACTCCTACTGTATTTGATTACAGATTCTCGGCGCCGTGGGACATGTCACAGCTGTTTTGACTCGGCCCGAATGGTCTTTCCCGCACCTCTGTCGGGGTTTTGGTGACACTGGGCCAGTCGGCAACGCTTTAGGAGCGCTGGCTGGAGAACATGGGATCGGGTGGTTCTGTGAATGCCAACTACAAGTACTCCCTGCAGAAGTCTGAAAATGGTGAGTGATTCCTTGACAAGTGATCTTTTCCTGTCTGCTCCTGCTGTTGGGAGGCTGCAGCGGGTGTTTCTTTCCTGAGATACCTGCTGTTCCTGACAGTGCTGAGGCGAGGCTGTGTCTTGCAGTGTGCTGTGACAGGGAGTCTCAGCTCAGGCAGAAGACCAACAGGCTTGAGAAAATCACAGCTATTTAGGCCAGGGTTAGAATAAAAGCTGAAAAGCAAGAAGTGTGCTTTTTTCTACTGACATCAGTGTGATACTCTCCATCTCTGCTAAGAATCTAGACTCGTTTATGGCTCTGGAAGCTGATTCATTTTTATGAAACCCTCTGTATGACAGTATCAGCTTCCTGGGCGCGTGCTTAGGTCTGCCGTGGAACAACGGGAGTTTGAGGGAGGCTTTATACATAACGAAGAGTAAAAAAGGTAACAGATGACTCGCTTTGGTTGAACCATTCAGTCCTCAGCACTGGCTGAAGAGCTGTATGGTGCAAACTGCTTGCAAGGGCTTTTGAAAGAAAAATACCAGAAGCGGGGACGCTGTTGTGACTCAGTCTTTTCTGAGAACCATGGACTTCCCCAACATGTTCAGGGCTACTTTCTGATAACGGCTTGTCTAGAACCGAGCATAACATAAAGCTAGTTACTTACTTGAGCCTCTGTATTAGATCCGACACCTCACCACCGATTTCCCACGGCAGTAAAACCTCCCTAAATTTCTTGCATCCGCTTCTCAAAATCCTTCCTATTTGGTGACCTGGAGCTGCGGAGCTGCCTAGGGCTTCCCACCCGAGCGTAAGGTGCCAGGTGCAGGTCCCGTCCCCCTCGTACAAGGCCCAGAGGCTGCTCTCCAGCAGTGCCGCCACCAGAGCTCTGTTCAACCGGCCCTGTGCTGAAGGAGGGGCTGGGGAGCCCCGAGGAGGGTGCAGGCAGGCTGACGCGTGACCTGTCCTGCAAGCGTGAACAGGCCTGCTTCGGTTGAGTGCTGCCGCGTAGCTTAGATGGTGATGTGTGAATCACTTGACTGCTTGGATCCTCAGCAAATGTGGATAAATCTCTTTCTCTTCCTTTTTTATTATTTCTTTCTAAACTAGTACAAACACTGCCAGATGCAACTCACCCAGGTAAGCTGGTAAATTAGAATACCTGGCTTTGCCAGCTGCAGAGCCAGCCTCTGTGAAAGTAGCGTACAAACCCCAGTGCTTCACCCACCTGGAGCTGAAAATGCTACGGACGGTGGTAGACGCGCTCGCTGCGCGCGTGGTAACGAGTCTTTCACAGGTCTTGTTTTTAAAGTTTCAAAGGATCTAGTTTTCCTTGGCACCCGTGGAGTCATAACTATGAATTTCTGCTCGGGACTCAGACTCTTACTGCAGCAATTGGACGTTTATCCACTGTCAGGGGATTGCAAGGTGTTTAGAAGCTGTTTGTTTCAGGAGTGACGGTGACTGTGATTCTGGTCACGTGCCAGCCAAATCATTGTACGGGGAGTAAGGCAGCTACTCTTGGCTCTGTTATAAAGGGGGCTTGAGGAGGTGGCATCAGGAGCACTAAACTGCCGGGAAAAAGTCAGTCCTTTTTAATTTTTTCATAGCCCGGCAGATCAGTAAGCATTTTCTCTACAAGATATGAGGTTCAGGCAAAGAATACCAAAGTTATTGCTGAATTAAGGCTAGCCAAGTCTTACCTTCTTGCCCACGACCTCGGCGTGACTCAGTTCCCCCGCTGCACAACAGCGAAAGCTCTTCCCTTTTTGTGCTCTGCAGCTCCTAGTGCTGGAACAGCAACAAAATTTAGAAGGATTATTATTTATCAATACGTAAGCTGTCAGGATATCTCATTTAGGTAAAGGTCAATGTTCCCTGCTGAAGTCCACGGAGGGTGGTTTACGTTACATAATTAACACAAGCTAATTGTATTAATGTGATCTCTTTGTCCCTTCCCAGCACTTAGCAGCCTTTGGGGTAGGGGTGGGGGACATCCTTCTTTTCATAAAGCTCTTCCGCCCCGCACCCCACCATTGCTCTTCCTGCTTCGGTGCACGGGGCAGTGCTCTCACAAACCCGCCGTCAGGAGAACACGAGCTCCTGCAGCAGGGCTAACCCTGGAACTCTGTCGTCCCCCTTGGATTTGGGGGCCAGCCTGTAGATGGAGGTTTCCAGGGGTACATAAAGTTCTGTGGCAGAACTCGAGAAAGGAAATGGGAAACCGCACCGATGTCCTTCACTTCGAAGGCGCGCACACCCCGTCTGAGACAGTCTTTTAATGAAAAACTCTGGAACTGGGGAAGTGCAGAGGAAAGGTTCTTTTAAAGACTAGGGCAAACAGGCGTGGTGTGGAGGGAATGGCCTGGTGCCAGCGCTGGCTGTGGACTGAGCCACGACCTGGAAAATTCCTGGCATTTTGGTCTGTACCGTTAAGCAGCCAATGTTCTGGCTCCCTTTTTTCACTGTGGGTGTTAATTTTGTCTTTATTTTATTCCAAGGCAATGGTATGTTAACATTCATGCTAGAATAGATCCCTTCTGAGGTTTGCCTAGAATGGCAAATCTGAAGTACTTATTTGGCTTAAAGGAAAGTAGAAAAACCTCCTATTTTTAAGGCTCTGCAGGGGGATGTGCTGTCTTATTTTCCCCCAATATCTTGTGAGGCCTCACTCAGACCTCTGGTTTCCCGAAGCCCCAGTACCTAGACTGTAAGATAGACCTGAACATGATCGAGGTAGATAGAAAGGGAGGAAATTGTCTATTAATACTGAAGAACGTGGATCTTTAGGCCCTAATAAGTTGTCGTTAACGCTGGCGTTGAGGATCTAAGCAGCGACGGTTAGAATTGCTTCAGAGGTCCCTGGTCAGACAGGGTCAGATGAACCTCTTGCCGCAGGGTGAAAAGAAGAGGGTGTTTTGTTATCTTTAATACTGAGACAACAGAAAAAGCTTTCCTGAAAAGGAAAGGTCCCTCTCCAGTTTTCAGGGCGGGGAAGGGAGCGGGAGCGGGGTAGCTCCGCTGCAGCTCAGCACGTTGGTTCTGGTTTTGTCGCCCAGCTTTCAAGGCAGCCGTCCTGATCCAGCAGTGGTATCGGCGCTACGTCGCCCGGCTGGAAATGCGCCGGCGTTGCACCTGGAGAATCTTCCAATCCATCGAGTACGCTTGCGAGCAGGATCAGATCAAGGTACGGCGCCAAGGGAAGGAGTAGGTAGGAGAGTACGTAGGAGGGTGGTTTCTGTGCCGCGGACTCGCTCGTTTCTGGCTACGGGCTGGGAACCCTGTAAAGCCTTCTGTGGGCCGAGGACTGGGCTTTCTGCCCTCGTTTAGCTTATTGATTTGCTGTCGGATGAAACCCTAAGTAATGAGCCTTGAAAGAAACCCAGAAGGACCATTTAACATTGTAAGACTTTCTGAGTTTGACCAAAACAGGCAAACTTAGTTGGGTTGTTATGCTTTAACTCTGATTAATACTCTCTTAGGTAGTTGCCTTGCTGTCAGGCGGGGAGAGGGGGGGCTTAGAGGTGTATTTCTGCCTCTGGGGCTGAAGGTAAAGCTAGTTTTTTGACCTCATCACCAGACAGTCAAAATTAGAATTGGTATAGTACGATGCGTTGTACGTAGCAGGCAACATGAGAAGGGAAAGATGAAGAGGGAAAGAGAGAGAGACAGGGAACTGCTTGAGAGAGTCCAGCGCAGAGCCACCAAGATGATGGAGTGGAACATCTCCCTGATGAGGAAAGGCTGAGGGAGCCGGGTCTCTTTAGCTTGGAGAAGAGGAGACTGAGGGGTGACCTTGTAAATGTCTATAAACATGTCAAGGGCGAGTGTCAGGAGGATGGAGCCAGGCTCTTTTCAGTGACGTCCACTGACAGGACAAGGGGCAATGGGTACAAGTTGGAACATAGGAGATTCCATAAAAATATCAGAAATAACTTTTTCACGGTGAGGGTGCCAGAGCACTGGAACAGGCTGCCCAGGGGGGTTGTGGAGTCTCCTTCTCTGGAGACATTCAAAAGCCGCCTGGACGCGTTCCGGTGCGACCTATTGTAGGTGATCCTGCTCTGGCAGGGGGGCTGGACTAGATGATCTTTGAGGTCCCTTCCAACCCCTCACATTCTGTGATTCTGTGATCATGGTAAGCTGCCCCTCTGCAGGATTTCCTTCTGGGGTGAATGATGATGGGCTGTCTCTCTTCTTGCAGCTCCACAACTTCTTCAGTTACCTCATGGACCACTTCACGCCAAGCAGCAGTAAAGAGAGTAAGTTTCTGTGTGCCGTTTGTAGATGTGGCACCAGCGGCCCAGAAGGTCGCACCCTGTGCTGATTCGTTGCCCAGCGCTGGCCCTTCGGGTGACAAAGGGGGCCAAGAGAGTCTGAAGAGCGATGGCTTCGGGAATTCAGAGAGGGAAAGAATTGTCTGGAGACCGTCAGAGCTGCGCGAGGGATTTGGGGCAACTCCTGCTCCTTGCGAGCCGGAAGGGGGAACAAAGCTCGGTATGTTTTCTAACAGCAGTATTAGAAATCTGCCTTTTTGGGGACCAGGGCTTTGTAGAGTCCCTTTCTGAAGGGAGAGAATCCATCGTCAAGGAACCGTGCTCTGGGGTATCAATTTATATTTAGTCTCTCATAATTGGGGCAGGGAGAAGTGCTAGGGAACCAGCACGGTATCTCCCTGAAACTGCAGAGAGCACGACACCTTACTTCTTAGTGCTGGGAACTTGCTCGTGAGCTTAGCTCTGAAATCTGATGGTAGTAAATAAAAATTAACTAACTACTTTGCTGGCCATAACCTGCTGAAGTCCTCGCTCCTTCCTTTCGAACGGACACCCTTTTTCTCACCACCACCCCGTGTACTTTACAGCAAAGCCCTCTTGAGGAAGATGGGGGTTTTTTCGGTGTCTGTATCAAACAGGACAACAACATCCTGTTCCTCCAGTTGAGCTCTGAGATG
This sequence comes from Eurystomus gularis, assembly GCA_013400335.1. Lineage (NCBI taxonomy): Eukaryota > Metazoa > Chordata > Aves > Coraciiformes > Coraciidae > Eurystomus > Eurystomus gularis. Next base: position 218,420 of record VZZY01023731.1, on the reverse strand, counting down.
TTACAGCGATAACAAAACGACACGTATTTATACAAGCGTTGTTTTCTTTAGCAAACTACTAGAAGGGTGTATTGTGCCCGCTTACCTTTTTCTCCTTCTCTTTTTTTAAAAAAACCCACCGACAATCAAACCCACCAATCTGCCATCCAGGGGACTTCATCAGTCGCATGTTCATAAGCGGGGAAAGCTTCAAAGAGGCAGAGCTGGAAAAATACTGTGACTACGAATCCTTGGAGGTGCCAGACTCCTACACTGGACCCCACCTCTCTTTCCCTCTCCTTCCTGACCATGCGACTGCCTTGCTGGAAGCTTTCAAACAGAAACAAGTAAGGATCCCCAAAGCACCCACGCTTTCCCCTTCTGGGCACGGGGCTCTAGGATTAGATAATTTGGTTTTAGGCTTCCTAACAAGCTAAGCTGATTGGTGTAAGAAGCTGGCAGGCTCCTAGGCAAAGGGGGCTGGAAATGATCTGGTAGGTATTTCCCCCTGCCATAGGAACTTTTTTCCTTTCTGAAAATGCAGTTCTGACAAAACTGCGAACTTTTGGGAGGCGTGTGCCACTATTAACCTGAATTTCGTTTTAAAAGGAAAAAAACCCACAGCGATCCATGTTGAAACAGTCTGTGATTTTTTTGCCGCAGGTTATCAGTTTGTAGAAAAAAAAAAAGATAGGATGGCCCCGATGGAAACAATGGATCAAAATTATGTTTTGTGCCATGCGACCTTGACTCACATTTAAAATGTGAGGTTTTGATGAGGGGCTCCAGGACCAGTTCAGCAGCAGCGACAAGACACGTCCCCACACAACCGCAGCGTTCCGCTGCCATCTCTCAGTCAAGCTGCTGAACTGCAAAACAGGCCCAAACATCCCCCCTCCAAACAAATCCACTCCTAAAACAAAGGTCTCGAATGGCTGGACTGACGTTAAATGCCTGCACCCCGGCTTTGAGCGAACATTTTTCTGTAGGACACACGGCAGCTCAGGGCCTGCTTTAATGTGGAAAAGGGTAAGAAAGATCTAGAGGAGCAGCTTCTTACCTGTGATACTGGGCTGGAACTTCTGCCGCCCTCGGAGGTGGTGTTGTCTGGTAGATACAGCCTCGACCACACGCTGCTGGGGTTCTCTTGGGCTTCTGGGTTGTCTTGCCAGCGCTGCTTCGGGCGAGTCTCTTTGTCCTGCTGTTTCTCAGTATTTGCCTCATCCTGTTTGCCAGCCCGCAGGTTGTCCCAGCGAGAGTTTCTGCCACCCAGGCTGGCGTGGTGGGGCCTCTGCAGCCAGAGCTGTGTTGCTGCTCAGAGGTCGCTGATTTCCCGCTTTAATCCCTTCGCTTTCTCCTAGTAGCAGCTCCACGCTCGCTATGTCTTAAACCTTCTGCACGAGACCAGGAAGCACCTCAAGCAGTTGCCAAACATCAGCCACGTCTCCACGTGCTACAGCGAGGAGATCACTGTGTGCGGTACGTCTGGGCAGGGGGGCACCGGGCTCTCTGGGGCAGAACGCTCCCGTGGAAGGGGTGGGGAAGACAGCAAACGGTAGCGTGAGCGTGATGCCTCTGGGACACAAGCGCAAAACGTGGGGTGTGCCGAGAGGCAACCGGGGCGAAATATCGGGGGCTGTACGTGAGCTGCTGCAAAGAGCAGCCTGGGGACTGCAGGGAGCGTGTCTGCATCTCGGCCCCGCTTCTGCTCGCGCTGGAATGGGACGGGGGTTATAAAATGCAAGGAGAGCAGCAGGTATGGATGGAATAAAGAAGCATATACGTTCGCCTAAGGGAAGATGAAAGGTGGTAATGACGGCCCGCGGCTCTTAACATTGTTACACATCACAGCAAAGATGTAAAGACATTTTCAACCGGATTCAAATTTGTCTTGGTTCTGCCACCCCAAACCTGGGAGTCGTTCTACTAAACCACAGAAGCTGCACCCCCTCGAGCACCGGCCTCAAAACTCTGTCATTTTCTGTCTGTTCTGTGCCCTGGGATTATTTCAACAACCAAGTCCCGGAGTTGTTTTGGCTGAGCACTAACAGGTCTTCCTGGCCTGTCAAGTAAACTTGAAAGAGACAAAGCTTTTCACCATTATTTTCCTACTCTAGCGCTAATGTTTGAAAAGTAGATAATATATTTCTTTTAAAATATGTACATAGCACAGACTTTTGCCTGCAGTCGGCTTCTGGAAAACAAATTCCTCTCTCCAATATCGTGGTAAAAGAGAACTTAGTTTGATTCTTACTTTTGTACGCAAAGCTCTCTCCCCTGTAACGATCAAAGGCAGTCTCTGATGCCGTGTTGTGTTATTAGAAGAGATCAACGACCAAAGCTTCTGAATTGGTCTTCAGAAGCTGGTGCAGGTTTTTTTGCTGTCCTTGGCTTCAGCTCAAGCCTTTACATCGTGTCCCTTTTCCTTTGGGCACATTGCCTCTGTGTAGGGAAAACTGTACCTTCACCTTCCCAAAAGATTTCGGTGGTGTTAAATCTACAGAGGAGCTATTTGTTAGGAAGTTCTTGGTTGGTGTCTTTTTCAGTTAAACAGGCTGTGACTTGTCTTTTTGTGCCTCTTAGGAGACTTGCACGGCCAGCTGGATGACCTGTTCCTCATATTTTATAAGGTAGGCACCGTGTTTGGAGGGGGAGGCTGGCCAGGCGTTGAGAGGCATCGCGTGGGTCACGCTGAGAAGTGTTGGCAAAACTGGGCCCTTCACGTGCCATTCTCCAGGTCGACTGGACCGGTTTTAAAGGTCTCACAAAGCAGCAGTTGAGTCCCTTGCTGACTTTGGGATCTGATATAGGTGTACATTCGGGAAGTGCCAGCGGCCAGTCAGGATCTATTGCACAAGGTGACCTGGGGCAGGAGTGAGAGAGTGTGCAGCTGGTGGGGGTGGCACATGGAGACGGTGAGGAGGCCTCCCTCATAACATCCGCCTGTCCCTTGCCTTTACAGAACGGCCTTCCTTCCCCTTCCAAGTCCTACGTGTTCAACGGGGACTTCGTAGACAGAGGCAAGCAGTCCCTCGAGATCCTCATCGTCCTCTTCACCTTCCTCTTGATCTACCCCAAGGAGGTTCATCTCAACCGCGGGAACCACGAGGACCACATGGTCAACTTACGGTATGGCTTCGGTGCGGGGCTGATGGCGGTCACAAGGGTGTCGCTGCGAAGTGCCGCTGAACTTCCTTTCTCCTGTTCCTTTAGCTACGGTTTCACCAAGGAAGTAATGCAGAAATACAAGGTAGGCATACCTTTGCGTCTCCTTTACCACGTGAGAGGTGGACTGTGAAGGACTGACGCTTCATCTTCTCCTTTCTGACCTGTCCTTCCAGGTGCATGGAAAGAAAATCTTGAAGATGATTCAGAACGTCTTCTGCTGGCTGCCCCTGGCCACCCTGATCGATCAGAAAGTCCTCATCATACACGGGGGCATCTCTGACACCACTGACCTGGACATGCTTGAGAAGATTCAAAGGAACAAAGTAGGTTTTATTTCCTAGATGCTGCATTTGTGGCGAGGAGCTTATTTCTACATGTCAGCGTGGCTGCTGACGAGACCAGCGTCAAGGGCTTCCTAGACAAACTGTGCTTAGCTAGAGCCTTGGAGTGGATCGCTTTGGTTTCGTACCGTGTGCGGCAGGAGGTGCGAAGGGAAGAAGCATTTTTGGCTTCTGGAAGATGTAAGGATCGTAGCCAGGGAAGTGGTGGGTAACGGCTGGCGCTGACTGAAAACACAGCGACTTTGTCAGCCAGCTTCTCAGCCTGTTTTCCCCTTAGATGTCTGAGCAGCATACAGTCAGGGAAGACTCTGTAGCCAGGATGGATGCGGGGCCCCAGCCGTCACCCACGAATGGCACATCCAGAGGATGGCACTACTGATTTCCCATAATTAATCAGTATTTGATAGCGGCAAAGGGAGTTGAGGCCTGGGTCACTTGACAGTCTGCCAGCAGGTGTCAGTGCATGTTAGAGCTGGAGGTGGAGGTTTTCAAGCGATATGACCAGCTCTCTCCTCTCTCTTACCTCTTTCAGTTCGTTTCTGTATTGAGAGGGAAGAAAAGAAAGGAGTCGAATAGAAATGTGGAAATACAGGAAATAAACGGGGAGAGCAAAGGAGAGGCTGACCCAGCAGGGAACGAGGCAGCCCCCGGTTTACCCCCGCAGCCCCGGCCGGCGCAGGCTCCCAGCACGGCCAACAGGCTGGAGTTTTCCAGGTGGGTCCGGCAGACGGTCCAGGAGCAAATCGAGTGGTGCCGCCGGCTGGTGGACATCAGCGAGTCGGAGTCGGAGGAGCTCACCTATTCCAGCGTGGTCTCCTTGACGGACACGGACGGGCCGTGCTGGACTCGCCAGGAGGAGTGCAAGCAGGCGAGTAGTCCAAGCGGGGCCCCGAGCTCTGTGGGCGGCAGGTTCCTCCTGCAGTTTTCTCTCTGTTACGAGGAATCCTGGCACAAAACAAGCGGGTCAGTGAAAAATCTCTGCGGAGAGATTTCTGCTGCTTCACATAGTGAAGTCAGCGCTGCAGGTGATGAACGAGCACGTCACGCTGATGATCACGAGGCGTGAGCTCGGGTGCTAGGCGCAGCCTGAAGTTTAGCTGGGCTGAGCTGCAGGTAGATGGCTAGGCTGCTCGGAGCCTGGGAACTCGGCTTCCGCTTTCTGTTCGACCAGCTTGTCTGCAAGCCCCCCCGGGTGCTCTGAAACCACTGCTGCTTACTTGGCGTTACATACGGCACCCCAGCGTCGCGCACCTTATCAGCATAAAGCTATATATTGAGGTCAGGGTTAAAGAGATGAAACTTTAATCCAAATAGTGGTTACTGACTCAGCATTTACTTACATTTCTGGAGGCTGTGGAATGTCCTGGCTAGAGAGCAAAGGAGTTTAAGACTAAGCCGGCTCACGGCCTCAGGATCTGCTGGGTCTTCTTGCCCTGGGACCTGGCTGTTTTGGCATGGAGGAGGACAGGCAAGGTTCTGTGAAAGCTTAGAGGCAGCAAAGGCAAAGCTTGTATCAATCAGGCCCCTCTTCCCCCCGGCACTCTGGGTGTGCCTGGAGCTCCAGGCCAATACCGTCACCTCTGTGGAGGCCCAGGTCTGCGACAGTCCTGTGGAGCAGGATGGTGGTTCAGCTGGCAAGCAGGAAACATCTCTGTGTTCCTGCACTATGGTACTAGGAGCAGTCCAGGGAGGCCCTCAGAGATAGAGCTGTATGTGCTTAGGACACTTGGATGGGTGGTATCTGCTGGGTACACTTTATTCAGGGAACTTTTCCAATCCTTGCAGATTTTAGACATTCTCTGGAGCGACCCCGCGCCTCAGGAGGGCTGCAGAGTAAATACGGTGCGAGGCGGCGGCTGCTACTTTGGGCCTGACGTGACAGAGAAGATCCTCGAGAAGTACAATTTGCAGTTCCTCATCCGCTCCCACGAGTGCAAGCAAGAGGGCTACGAGTTCTGTCACAATCGGAAGGTCCGTGAGACGGGTGCCGTGAAGGACACTTGGCTTTCTGTCTTGCTGGGGTGGGGTGTCTGCGGTGGCTTGTCAATGGCTCTGCATTGCTTCCAACGGGGCTTTGTTAAGTACATGCCAAATCGTTGGACAGCCTTATTGGGAGTTACTCCAGCGTGTTCCCACCTGAGGTTTTAGGTCGGGACAGGCCGCAGCCGCCGACTTTGGGGGGCATCTGTTGTGCAGGCACAGCACGTCCTTGTGCGTGGCAGCTGAGAAAAGGTCTGAAGCCATTTGTGCCATTGCCTCTCGGAGTTGTTTTCACTGATGTACCTAGATACAACAGAGGATGCATGTACTGACTGTAAATGCCTCTATTTTGGGGGGTTAGGTGCTGACCATATTTTCAGCTTCAAACTACTATGAGATTGGCAGCAACAGGGGAGCCTACGTGAAGCTGGGACCAGACCTCGTCCCCCACTTTGTTCAGTACCAAGCGAACAAGACGGCCCACACCCTCACCATGACCCAAAGGCAAGGCTTTCAGTTGCTCTGGGTTCACCAGTTCAAAATTCCGACAGGGAAAACTTTGGGAGCTTTGAGGAAGTTTGACTCCGGAGCTGCACTTTGACAGCTTGGTTTACCAGTAGCGCCAGGGGAGGATTCCAGCTTTGTGCAGAAGCTCCTGAGGGAGGCTCAAGGGCTGAGGAGGGAGCATTGCCCATGATCAGAAGGGGACGTGAGCACTGACACGCAGCTGCAGCTGCGCAGAGCAGGTGTGCGAGGGTCTGGGCAATCCCCGGACAGACCAGACAAGGACGGGGAAGGTGCAGCTTCTCTTGTGCTTCATGGCAAGTCCTTAACATGCTTCTCCGTTTTCTGCATCCTCCAGGATCAGCAGAGTGGAGGAGTCAGCCTTTCGGGCCTTGCGGGAAAAGCTCTTTGCTCACACCTCAGCCCTCATCAGCGCGTTCAAGGCCTACGATAAGGACAACACGGGTAAATCTGAGCCGAGGGACACTTGGGTTCATTCCCTGGTAGGACAGGATCGCAGCAGCTAAGTTGAGCGTGTGGCTGTTGTGAGACTCCTCACTGACAGTGGTCAGCGATGGGCACAGGAAGAGGCTGTGCCAGACCTCGCCAGTGCGTTGGGTCCCATTTCCTCTTACTCAGCGTCTCTGTTGGGAAGCTCTCAATGCTTCAGAGCGGCACTGTAATGAGGAGGTGTCAGGGAAGCAAGAGGTGACGAGCTGAACGTGTAGCAATTTAGTCTTGGGACTAGAAGAACCCCTTGGAACAGGAGTATCGATGAAGCACTGGAAAAGACGACTTGGAACACGTCTGTCGTGTCACTTGGCAAGAGCTGGGTGGTCTTTAGAGCCCCTTCATCCCTAGAGTCCAAAATCGCTGGGAAGAGGAAAGCGAGGGATGTCCTGGGCAGCAGCTGCCTGTCTGAGCCTGAAGGAAGGAGCTGAGAGTCCATCATTCACTGGCTGACAGGAGCGCTCTGCTGAGATCAGTCCGTTTGCAGGCTGGGGAGAAAAGGGGCACGGTGGTTGGCAGAACTGCTTTCTCCGGGGCAGGACTGCTCTCTCGCTTTCTTCTCTGGCGGCAAAAGTGCTGACAAAAGTCCAGTTCAGCTGTTGCAGCAGCTGCTCATCTAGGGGCTATTCCGTGTTCCCGGGTCACTGAGGAAGCACTAGTGCCGTTGTGTAGGCCGTGATCTGCAGGGTGACAAATTCATAATAAAATACTGAAAGTTAGCGTCTTCCTGTTCTTCAGACGTTTGCAGCCCCCGATTCGCTGGCTGAGGCTGGGGGAGCAGCCAGTGCACTCGTGCCGATGCCTGTACAGCCACGTCGGGCTTTTCCCTGCACCAAAACGCTCAGGAGAAGTAACGCTGGTGCTGTCAGCAGCACGGCAGACTGGAGGTGTGCAAGCTGCGCTAGGCTGTTCACTTGGCCTCCACGTGCTTTCAGATGCCCATCTCTCAGAGGTCTCCGTGGCTCTCCCTCTTCCTCACAGGAAGGATCACGCTGAGCAACTGGGCCACGGCAGTGGAGTCGGTCCTGCGCCTGGGCTTGCCCTGGAGGATGCTGAGGCCGCAGCTGGTGCGCAGCACGGCGGACGGCATGCTGGAGTACAAGTCCTGGCTCGACGACCTGGCCATGGAGCAGCGGAGCCAAGAGGTAAGGACCCGTCCCCTTCCGTCAGGGCAGCTCACCAGATCCCCAGCACGTGGGACCAAGTGCGTCGTCGGCAAACTCTGGAGAGCGCCGCACGTTGTTATTGGTGGGAAGGTCTGCAGCGACCGCTCCGAGAAAGCGGAGAGCTGGCGGAAGGGCAGAAGGAGCGTGACCCTGTTGTCTTTCAGCACATCCAGTCGAGCTTGCTGGAAGTCATCTATCGAAACAGATCCAACTTGGAGACCATCTTCAGGATCATAGACAGAGATCACTCAGGTAAGCGGGGCGTGCTGGTCACGGCACTGTTAGTCCCTTCTACTCTGGGCCTCTCCTCAGTCTATGTACAAAGTCACTTTTATTGACTGGTTTAAGGCTTGGGTCTTTCTCCTGCAAGAGCTTCTGAAATGTCACTGCACTGTTTTGTTCTGGAGGAGTTCAGCAGAACAGGAAGTGTGATGATAGCAATGACGGTAACGCAGCGTACTCAGGATCTGAGTGGCACCTGCTTTCAGGCAGTCATCACCCAGTTACTTCAGGAAAGAGAAAATACAACAGTCTTTGCCGCCTTTTGTTCTCCCAGATTGCCTCATGTCTCTCTACTGCTTTAAGCTGTATTTTAGCCAGCGTTCTCCACGCTAGGAAATTTAGTTGCAGCACATGAAATGCCAGTTATGAGGGATTTCTTCCCTTCCTTTAGGGTATGCAGGCAGCAGGGGTGGGATAAAGATCGGAGCTGAGCAGGGGTCCCTCCTGGCGCACGGAGCTGAGACTGGCTGGTAGCAGTGCCCAGGCTGAGCTTGCGTTGAGGTGCCCGTGCCCTCCTTCTCCACAGGCCTCATCTCATTTGAGGAATTCCACCAAACCTGGAAGCTGTTCAGCTCCCACATGAACATTGAACTCACAGACGACGGCATCAATGACTTGGTTCGCAGCATTGATTTCAATAAGGACGGAAACATCGACTTCAACGAGTTCCTAGAAGCCTTCCGCCTTGTCAAACAGTCACAGTAGGGACAACCTGGCGAGGGTTTTCACGTCCGATGCCTTGACTGTCTGCGAAGCCACGGGGACCGCTTCCTACCTCCGCGCAGAGCGTGCCTGCAGATGCGAAGCAGGGAAATGGAAGGCAGGTACCCGTAGCACTTGCTGGCTGAGAACAGCGACCGCCGTAGCCAAGCGCTGGGATCCGTTTGGGGAAGGGAACGGGTGAAATAGATAAGCTGCGCTTCAATTCTGGCCATTTGTAAGAAGGAGCTGTGCTTTAAGTAGAAATCCCTGCTCAAAGGGAAGACGCAGCGTAGTTTATCTGGTCCGTGCGTGTGATGAGTGTTAGAGGTCTATGCAAGTGTAGTAACACGGAACTGGAGGCATTTCTTGTAGGCTGGGCTTTAACCGGGTGGCAACGGCTAGAGCACAGCTTTCCTTTCAATAAACAGTTTTTTCTAGCTGGCTGCTTCTGGGCTGTTCCTCCTTCTCTCGTTTGTCAGCTCTGGGAGCCGCGGCAGTGCTGCTCGGTGACAACACCGACTTCCCCTCTGTTGCTCCTCTGCTGTGGTCCGTTTGCTCTCTACGTTCGAGGCTACTAAATATGTGCAACACCTCAAAAAAGCTACCTCGAACATGCAAAACTGTCTCTAGCAGGGGGGCTTTTTAAAGAAATCTGTTGAGAGCAGTTCTTTTTCCAAGGCCGGGGCAGTAGATCAAGCAGCCCCCTGCTAGAGTCCTATGCTGCACGTTCAAGATCTTTTCAAAGCACGGTACAATTACAGCATAAAAAGGCGGGGGATGATTTGAAGTGCAACCTATTTATCTCAAACATGCACAGCCCCTCCAGCAGGGCTGCCCAGCCGCTCTGGCCCTGGGGCTGATGGCCTGTTACCTGCAGGCCTGAAGGAGAGCGAAATGCTTTGACCGGGAGATGTCAGCAGTTCCGCTGCTGTGGCTGAGAAAGAGCCAACACTGCGCACGAGTTATTACAAAGCCAGACTGGATTTATTACTCGCCGGCAATTAAAAAAAGGCAGAACACAAGGTCTAGACATTCTGTTGCTATTTGAGGGACAGCAAAGCTTTGTATAATTCACATACGTCAAGTGATAAAAACAAAACCTTCAGATCCTGGCACTCCCAAGGAAGGACAGAAACTGGAAACATCGACTTCCTGCACCTTGCCCCAGTAAACTACTGGTATTGCAGAGACCGACGTAAGTACAGCAACAAACACATTTCTAACGATTTCAATTAGCTGTTTACATCATGATGCTACTTGATTGTTTTGACAAAAACATGGAAACGGGTTAAGCTGTTCAACAAAGCAAGTCACAAGTGGAACAACTCCCTCAGCGCTGCATTTCTAGGACAATGCTGTTGTAAAAAAAAAAAAGAGAAAAGAAAAAAGAAAAGAAAAGAAAAAAATGTACAATAGTACATATAGTTCTGTAGTAAAACGGTATCTGAACAGATTCAGTTTTCCTTCTTTTATTAAAGCATATACAGCTTTATAAAATATAAACCTTCCAAAGGTCAAGTTGAAAAGCTTAGAAGAGGCTTTGCTAATTCTAAAGATAATAGCCGGGATACCATTGCTCCTAGAAGATACGGGTTTTATTTTACCTCAACAGTTTTAGCCTTGGAAGGTGAACCACGAACTCGAGTAACGTGTTCTGTGTAAACCCAGCAGCGCCCACCACGTCAACTGAAGACTCCTCCTCTGATGGGAATGCTCTCGTTCAGCCCATGTTCTATAAGTTTGATGTCCTCCAAGTCATCCTTTATAATGCTGATGAGGTGACTCAGGCCTTCTTGCTGCTGCTTCAGATGCTGCAGATGGAGAGTTTCAAAATCAGCAAGAGCATAGTTCAACTTGACAGACTTTAAGTAGCGTTTCTCAGGCTCAAAAGCCTGGCATCATGTCTCGGGAAGAAGGAAAAGCAGCATTTCCTATGCCTGACCGCAGCGAGTGGTGGTGTTCAACACCATGACATGCTGTCCCTAAGGACAATAAAGAGGACTTTGTCGTCAAACAATTACAAAACCGCCTCCTTCGAGGTATGTCCGGCAAGTTAGCGCGTAGCTGGCTGAAACGGTGAAGTTCAGAGAGCATCCCCGGATTCCACCCAGTAACACTTACTTGCTTGATTTCCCTTAAGAGGTCTGCGTCTACGTAGTAGCGCTCCTCAGCCCGCACTGTTCCAAAGTGGTTTTGCATCCTGATTTGGGACATGAGCTCATTCAGCCTGCCCTGGGAAGAGAAAGAGGCTTCCGTCAAACGCAGCTCGCGTCAGAGCTCCAGCACGCAGCACTCCGCGAGTCACCAGGGCAGGAAGCATCGCCGCTCATTCCACTCTTAGTTCCTTTTTTTTGGAAGGCGTGCAAAGGGCAAGAAACTCTGATACTTCTAAAAACTCAAGATTACTTAAATACCCATGAGTGGTGCAGCAGAAAGCATGATGCTACGACCTCGTAACACCGCTGGACTTCCCTTCCCAAAGCTTTCCACAACAAACAGATACGCGGGGTTTGGAAAACTCACATTCTTTGGTGAGGAAGGAACAGACCTGCTGCCAAAGGCCCGTTGCTGACTCACCTTGAACTGCGTAGGTGCGTTAAGTTCACACTGAATTGTATCTAACTGTACACGAAGCTGCTCTTCATCTGCTTGAATGGCGTAACCGCTTTTCCTTTGGATCTCCTGCTTTATTAGCACCTGCAAAAGAAGCCTTTGAGGTTCATTAGAGAACGCTTTGCCCATCTCTTTCCCCACCAGCCCACCCGCCTGTCTTTTCGCCCTTCCTCCAGCACGTCTCTCATCAGATTTGTTCTGTCATTTCGTCCGCTGCTCCAAGCCTCAGGGCAGTCCCGTGGCTTCTCAGAAGGTCCCTGAAGCAGCAAGACATGCTGCGCACAGGAAGCCCCCCCGCCAGCTCCGCCCGTCACTTAAATCAATACCAGTTAGATTTTGAACCCTGGCCATGCACAAGATAGCCCAGGTCATGGAGCCCCCTCCCCGTTACCCTTCTGGCACCACGCTGCGCCAGGATGAGTTATTTGGACCATCCGTGTTACCTGTAACGTTCGGTGAGAAAGCGCCATCAGCTTCCTTTTGTACTGGGCAATTTTTGCCATGGTTGTTGTTTGGTTTTTCTGCAGCTCACTGATATCTTCTGATATTATCTGCAGGGTCAGAGATGGGGTCAGTTAGAAGTCATCACAGTTTCTGCTAACAGAACACATCAGTCCCGACTGGAAACCGGGAGTTTCCAAACAGGCCTCAGGCCAGCAGCTCCGCGTCCTCACCAGAGACGCTTTCAGAAAGCATTTTGCTAGACCTCTACTGCTCTGCTTTCTATTTCTTTTCACATGCAAGTGGGACAGCACCGGAAAACCGGGTGCTCAAAGCAGAGTCCTTCCCAGCGCAACTTAATTCAGCTGCTTTGAGCTAGCTTATAGCAACACATCAAGCTGCAGCCTGAAAACAAACAAAAGCCCAAACGCGCTGCCAAAAGACAGAACTAGAGAATATATTAACAAATAGTGACAAAGAGTCAGAGCCCCGTGTACGTGGGTCCAGTTTCAGTTTTCAACACACGGCAGGCACAGAGGGAGGCTCCTTTAATAGCACATCCTTCGTCAACAGCAAGCAGTCACGACAGAAATGAGAAAACTCACATCTAATCGGGTTTGATGCTGTTTGGTCATCTGATCTTGGACCTTCAACCTTCTTAACAGCTCCTTGAAACCCACCATTGGCACAGGAATAAGCCTGCAAGAATGCAAATATGTCTTACAGCACACTTTTACATTAGACACGTGGGATGGATTAATAATTATGAATATAATCTAATACAAAGTTAAGCGTGGCCTGTTATAAATTCAGATAATATAAAAGCGTATCTCCTTTTGCTAAGTTCGAGAGCCCTCGCTAACCCTGACAACCTCCTCCTTTTGTCATAAAGAAATTGGCTGGAGTTATGTGTAACCACTGGAGGGTACAAGGGTGCATCCCTTTCAGCTGCAGGAAGAAAGAGGAAAAAACCATCGTGGCTGCAAAGACAAAGTCACAATAACGAAATCCATATAACGGAGGACACCACAACTCAGAGGAATCCAAGCAAGGTCCTTGGTCCTGACAACCCTGAAGCGCCTCAATGGGTGAAGGGATTAGACTGGCATTTCTGGTAATCCTCACTGCTTCAAACGAGATCGGCACCTGACCAAGTTATTCTCTGAGAATTCCTGCAAGTTACCTGAAGGATACTACACGACACGATGTATTTCCCCCCTTGCCAAGTCTTTTTGTAATGCTTGGACAGACTGTTGGACTTACTTGTCAGGATCCGGATTATCAACTTTGGCTTGTTCCCATATAATAGGATCAACACCTTAAAAAAAAATGCCAACAAACAGGTTTTTAGTGGGGATAGGTACGAAGAGGCATCTTATCTTCCAGCTGTGACGCTGGAAAGAGCCTAGGAAATACACAGATCCTATGAACTAGCCTAACCCCAAGGGCTGTTACACAAATTAGGGTTCATTAAACCAGGGTAGTTCTTAAAGGGCTTGGTCCTGGACTGCGGCAGCGAGTCCGGCCCAAGGCTGTTGAGCGCTGGCACTGGTCTGAAAGCACAGGAGAGGAACAACCCAGAGGTGATCGAAGCAGACCATCCACGCTTCCAGGGGAAACGTTCCTGTTGTTTCCACTGCATGCTACGCTCGGGTCACCTTTCCTCTTCAAGCTGCTTATTGTATTAAAAGTATGTACTAAAAAAAAATCAGTAATTAAGGGATCCAAGTACCAAACCAGTTGGCAAAATAATCCCAGTGGGAATTATCATGGTTCCTAACCGGATTTGTCTATGGATTTCATCTGTTGACAGAACAGACGCTTGTTCTGCCACGCGCTGCCTCATCAGGTAACTAACTACACGCGATAAAAGCAGAACGAAAACGAGACAACGCTAATGAAGCGCTGGCAGTTGACCCATTGCAGGCCAGCTTAAAGAGGAGACCAGAACAGCTGGCTACCCTCACATTCCCGTTTTCCAGCGGGCCGACACCCGCGTTTTTCCCAGAGCCCCAAAAAAGCCCCCGCAGAGGCCCCCGCGTTCCCCTGTGCAGCCCCAGACCACGAACCGGCAGGAGGGTTCTGCAGGAGCTGCTTGACTTGTGCCGGGGACAGCTCCGTCCTGGCCATGGAGAGGCTGACCCCCAGCTGCTGCAGGGAGGATTTCATGTTGGCTTGCTCAAGGTGGGCGTGGAGGGTCGAGGCGGGAACTCTCCTGGAAGTGCCGTTGGGCGAGCGCTCGACAACGTAAATGATGACTTCTGTCCTGCGCCAGGCAAAACAGGTACAGTCAGAGAAGGGTCGGCGGCGCACAGGGACTAACACGATAAAGGCCAAGCCCAAGCCGAAGCCGCCCCTCCTCCCAGCTAACCGAGCAGGAAAGTGCCAGTAAGCGCAGGGTTAACGCAGCGGGGCAGAAGGAGAAAAGCTGTCGTACCCCACCGAATTATTCTTCCCCCCAGCTTTAACAACCATATTCTATGGCAATACCAGTACTCCATCAACAATCACCTGAAACCTGGGGCCTTTAGAGCAGAGTCTGCGTGCTGAAGTACTCGAGGCAGAGCAGCCTGAGGCCCCCAGGCAGTAGAAGCAGACAGAATGCTAACTTAACACAGAACGATCCTGGGAACAGCTCGCCCGCCCAAACAAACCTGTGCAGTACAGGACGCTGCAAAGACGCTGTTACTATACACCCCACGGCCCTTCTGCATCAGCAAAGCCGAGCCAAGGACGCCTCGCAGCTCCCAAAATACTCTGTATTCATCCCACCCACACCTCCAAGTCTCGCTGCCGAGCAGGGTCTGGAGAAGCCCAGTTCCGAGGTCCTCAGCCTGCGTGCTCCAGCAAAAGCAAGCAACATGCACAGCAAAGATGCTGAACTTAACGCCTTAAGAAAAAGCAACACGAAGGAATGGGAGACACAAAATCAAACTCGGGATGCACAGGTCTAAAATCAAGGAGAAAGGGAGACTGAGCAGACTAAGCGCCAACCCTTTAGAACCGGTCACACTGGATAAAAAGGCAAAACTGCCTCAAGTTCACGTACTGGTCATCTGGCATCGTTTTAACGCCTTCTACGTTGACAGTGAGGGTCTGGTTTCCTCCCAGGATTTTGTGTAGTGATTCTACGAGCTGCTGCTGCTGACTTCGAATATCTGTTTCTTTTCTGTTAAAGACCAGGACCACGAGGCCATCTTCGTCTTTGTTGTTGGGAATTAAACTGTAACCCACAGCCTGCAAATGAACAAACAACAACTAGGGATATATTACTCAGCACGAGCGTACCTATGTGGCGTGAAGGGGAGAGGCCAAACCCCTGAATTTATGGGGCATCTGGTCCAAAATGGAAGTTACGACACATTCAGAGATAAAAGTCCACCCTCCTTTAATACGTTCTCTCACAAGGCCACCAGTAGAGTAGCTTTTGAACAACACCTTAGCAGTGCGCTGCTCTCCGTTAAGAGCCGCATACTTCTCATTTGTTCCAAAGCTGGAGATGTTTACCACTGGATTCCTGTGAAACCCTTTGGGTAGCGCTTCATTCTTATCAGATGCCTGATGCTTACTGAGGCAAGAAACCAAACCAGCTGATGACGCTGTGCTCCGATACCTGCGTTACCCACTTCTCTGGTATTGCCCATGTATGCATTGCTGGCATACATGGCATTTTTCTGTATTTCTCTTAAGGCACATGAAGCAGAAGAAAGTAAACTTTCAGGTGCGTTATCAACAAAATATTCAAGGTAACACCTAACAAGGTAACGCAGGAGAAGCTGAATATTTGTCACGCAGGCACTCGGCTGCTGCAAAGACTTAATAACAGTGTCATGATGTGCATAATCAAAACTAGTCCTAATTAGGTATTAACCCACATTCAGGCTAGCAAGTTTGTGCTCCGAAGCAGCAGCTCGGGAAAGGAGGGAATCACCGCGCCTGACCCAAATCCACTTTCAAGTTCAAAGCTTAGCGAGAAAGTCAGCAGGAGTGAGATTCGTGGAGGACGAAGAGCTGCACGTTCTCTGCTGAGATGAGAGGCGAGAGCTGGAACTGCTGATGGTACCACACAGGGAACAGAGTCAGCTTTAGCGCTGACAAGGATAAAGGCAGAAGAAAGCTGAAGGCTGGTGTATTTTAAAGGGTTTGTGCGGGCCGGGTTCACTGAGGGCTTTGATAACGCAGGCAAAACAATGGAGAAAGACCCTCAAGTTCTTATTCCAGATGTTAACAGTTTCTTTCAGGTGTGAAGGTCGTGTTAAATACTTCCTGTAATATTGTAACTTAACCAAACACACACAGAAATCTTTTTCCAGAGATGTGCTCCGGCCACACACGCACCGATCTGCCTGCTGTCATAGACAAGGGTTCCTTTCACCGTCCCCGTTTGCACTCGTTAGCTAGGACCTCGACGACCCCCAGACCTCCAGCGTCTATACGTCATCAAGCCTCTTCAGCAGCGTGCATGGGAACCGTGTGCATTACCCGGACAAATACCGGTTCAGAGTACTCCAGACAGTAACAAAACCTGCTTTACCACCGACTAGACACTCAGCACGCAGCGTAACTGCTCCAGAACTGCTGGTGGGCAGCTGAACAATTCCGTACCTTAAACCTGCAAAAGGGGTTTTCCTGCGTGAACTCCACCGGGGCGATGTTATTGTTGAAGTACCCTTTGCCTGTTCCCCAGAAGGCCTGAAGCTGGTTCCACTTGGCCAAAATGGCATCTCTCTCATCTCCTAAGAGCGTCGGAGCCGAGAGGGCGCTGGCTGTGTTGATGAGCTGGTTCGACTGGGCGGGCGTCTGAGCAGGCTGGCTGAACAAGCCGCTGCCTAGCGCTGTGTTGGATGAAGGAAAACAAGTGAACTCCTCGAGCAGCCAAGACAGACTCGCTCGCTAACACGCACCATCTGCGCAGCAGTGGTATCATTTTGCATTTGGAGAAGCAAAATAAAATGCACGGAATAAACAAACCCGTCAAAATCAGATCATGCTCTTTAAAATTGTCTTTTTACACCCAGTCTTTGTCAGCAACAGAAGGTCCTGAAGGTTGAGTCAGAAGAGGAGGATTTTTTTCTTTTTCCTTTAAATGAGATACCTGTGTTGACCCACGGCCTTTGATATCTAAGTCTGAAGGGCAGATTTGTTACTATAACTTCAGTGGACTCGGAGCCTGCAGCTGGTCATTACCCACCCGACAGGTAAACCGAACTCAACACCGTTTTCCTTCCCTTGCTAGTAATGCCGTGAGTGCCAACACCAATTCTGCAACTCCTCCCCCTACCGCTGCCGAACCAAAAGGGTCAGTGTTGTTACTGGAAACACAAGGGTGCAGCTGACAAACCTGCCTGAGCTCCCGTTTAAGAAAAAGGCAAGGGCTGCAAAGGTAGGCGCTTCAAAAGCCGAATTTCTGAGGTCTCCATCAGCCCAGAGCTAAGCGCAACAGCCTCCTCTGATAACATACTCCTGCCCCACCACCGCTGTGCCTGCTGCAGCCTCGTGCTTTCATCGCTAACGAAGGGGTAGAACAGGAGAAGGCCGTACTTACTGGTCTGCTGCTGCTGGGTACCAAAGCCTCCAAAGCCCAGCCCGGTGCCCAGCCCGGTGCCCAAGCCAGTTCCAGTTCCTGTGCCAAAACTAGTACCAAATCCAAAGCCTTTGTTCTGGGTAGCACCAAAGAGCCCTGGGGAAATAGGCAAAGACTTACTGAGAAGAAGAGAACAGCACCTGTGCAATCCGAAACGTTTTTGTGAAGGGCTGGTGCCCTACGGTTCATTCTAAAGCCAATACTTTCAGGCTTGTGCTCTCTTACCACCGGTGCCTGTATTGGTGGGAGCGGAAAAACTGAACGTTGGTCCCGCAGTGGTGGCGGTTGTCCCAAATCCTCCAAACGCACCTAACAAACAAAGTTTGCAAGTCAGGCAGATGGCACACCGTGACACGAAAACAAACCGCACGCTTCGAGGGGTGTCACGAGAAGAGATGTTGACAGATGGATGTGTTATGTTACAAGCATGTAGTTCACAGTGACCATGGGTGTCGAGCTCACTGTCCCAGGAAACGGGGAGAAAACATGAACCAGAAAGCCAATACACCTACGGTGTGTCAAGAACGCAGATGAAAAAGCAGCGGTTCACCAACATCCTGGTCCTCTACCTGCAGGACACGCTTTCCTCAGCGACAGACACTACTAATAATGGTATTTCTTAGACTCACTCTCAGGAATGCTCTAGTCAATGTTAAGTGTTTCACAGATGATGCGATCTTTTGGGAGCTTTCTGAACGCTCCTAGCCTCTCCAGAGCAAAACCAGAAACAACTCCAGCGAAGCCTGAGGCTAGAGGGCACCCAATTGCTGTGCCTACATGGGCATGCTGTCACAGCAACTATTTCTTTCTACACACAGGTAAAATCCTACAAGGTTGGTTTTATTTTAAGTCTAGTTTCCTGTCATCCTCCCCGCTAAATCTCATTTTGAGGTTCAACCGCTATCAGAGGGAAACAGAAGCAAAAGCAATCGGCCTTCCACAAGGTTCTCAGGAAAACCAGTCACTGGCTAGCAGGGGGAGGCCTGAGTGAGGGCCTGCGTTCCACCGTGCCGGAGAAAGCCCCGAGAAGCCCATCCTCCCATCCACCCCCTTAGAAGAGGTGCCCTGATACAGGGTGGCTGTGCCGAGCCAGGCGCTGCCGGCCCAGACAGCCCCCCAGTGCGTGAGGTGCCACCACACCATCTCTAGTATACGCACAAAATAAAAAGCTTAAACCAAAGGGGACGTGCGACCACATTTTATTTTCCTTCTGCAAACATCTTAATGTGTGTGGACATAAGAAGTCGCTTCCTGTAAGGTTCTAGTTTCAGCTCTACCCGCAAGTGTCAGAAACCCTCGTGGCAGCCCCCTCAGACAACACAACTTCTCGGTAGTCGTGTACTCGCAGCAAATTTAGTCAGCCTTTCTTCGAATACGATCCAAGGGTGCAAATCGCTAAACACAACTACATATCCAAGTTCTCTTTCGGAGTAGTTCAAATTTGGCTAAAGAATCCCAGTCCAGTGGCGTTCATACCAAATGAAGCCAACCCCAGACCCCCCAGTGCACAGGACAGGTCAGCGTACGTGAACACAGGGAGCAATGACACGGTGGAATGAATGTAACTCCTATACGAGCAGCAGCAGCGAGAGCCCAGGGCCATTCTGCACCAGGAAAAGCATTAGAAATCCGTACGGTCAGGCACTTCAGGAGGAAACGGCAAAGATTTCATTGAGATCGGGTCAGCCCAGAACAGCTGGAGCTACACGGGGCCACGGACCGTTTCCTCAATCAACAGCCAGCGCACGCCTCACGCCCAGGACCCTCCCAGCAGTGCGGAGAATCTCTTACTGGGAGGCCGGCCGCGCGCTTAGCAGACACGGGGCCGGTCATTTCGCGCTGGTCGTATACAATGTGTTTCTCCACGGAAACCGCTGAGGTGGAGCGCGGTGATGACAGCCAGCGGAAGGCCGATGAGGAGACACAGGGGGGAGATGAAAGACATGACCGCAGTAGTCCAAGAATCTCGTGTCTCAACAGCTATTTCTTGAGAATTTAATAGGCGAAAACCCTGCGGGCCTACGGCTCTCAAACCCATCCCACTTTCCAGAGCTTTCATCTCCAGTCCGCGCTGGAAATGAAGATTAGCAACGACAGATTCTCGGTTCGGAATGTCATTCTTGGACGCCTGCTATAAACATTTATTACAGAACAAGTATTTATGCATTATCTACCTGCGCTTGCCAGACTGTTACCAAAATTGAACGGTGGAGTTGAGGTAGTGGAAACACCGAAGTTCCCAATATTAAAATTCACCGCGGGATTAGCAGTTAATCCGAAACCCCCAAAATTAAACCCACTGGCAGTGGAGTTTGTAGTTTCAAGCCCACCAAATCCTGACAAGCGGGAAGCAGAAAAAGAGCAAGGTAACATTAGTTCGGAGGAGAAAGCTGGTTCAGGAAAGAAAAGCCACAATATTTTTCCATCACCACAGACAAGACAGGCATAGTTATAAAGAAGAGTACGATATTAACTGGCATCAAACGTTACCCATTGAACACAAGGAGGACAGTTAAAAGCTTTTTTGTTTAAGCCACTCGCTCATGCTATAGGCGTGTTATTTTTCAGCTATCTTGCACATACAGCAGCTAACCCTTCTCCCATCTTATGTCGAGCTACGAAAATAACCACGTGATTCGACATTCCCTTAAAAGTCATTTTTAAGTGTCTCAGATTGCTCGATACAGCTGCATCTGTACTAGTCTAAGTGACAGCAGCAGAACGACTTCATAAGCTTTCAGGGGGGCAAGACTAAGCCATCTTTGTGCTACTACCACAGCCACATACGAGCAGCGATCGCAGAGTGACCAGAAGACTCAACTCTGGCGGCCGAGGCACCACGCGCACCTCGAATATGCCAGGGCGGACTTATTCAACCTATATTTGCAAAACCAGTCCCCTCCAGCGCCTGCTGGTGACTTACCTGATGCAGTCAGGTTTTTCAGCACCAAGAAAAAGGGGTTACTAAAGCAGCTCCCCGAGTCCCTCCCCAGAAGTAGCTGAGGGCGGGTTCATGCTGGACAGACAGACAAGGGGAAGTCCTGGGGTGTGATCCCAGAATCTCCTCTAATACTGGTCTGCGAGCACAATAAACCTTGCAGCGGTGTACAAGCAGTACGCTATTATCTTTTACTTAAGACAGGGCCGGAAAGTCTGTGTCTGAAACAGCCCGAGGCGGAGCGAAAGCCCACAGAGCACAGCCCAGGCTAAGGGCAGTGAAGACGAGCCCTGTCCAAGGGACTCAGAGCATCCAAGAGCCAACAAATACTTATTTTAGTAAGAGTGAGGAAGGCTCTGACTCACAGCTCACCAAGACTGACAGCCAATTGACAGCAGCAAAACAAGGGGGAGAAAGTCTTTTTTCCTTTACACGTTAAACACCGTCTTTCACACGGCTCACAAATTAACTTCCAAGGGCATCTCCTCCGTAGAGGAACTACCGCCACCCACAGCGGGGATCCGAGCGACCCGGCCGCGTTACCCGGGCACCACCGCATCGTCAACGCCCCAGGAGCAACCGACTCTTCCTTCGGCAGAACCAAGCCCCGGCCGCTGCCCGACACCGACCCGCCGCCGCTGCGCAGGAGCGGGAGGAACCAAAAAAACCCGAACAAAACCCGGCG
>VZZY01023731.1:179535-197003 GCA_013400335.1 Eurystomus gularis | reverse complement strand
ACCGCCGGCGGCTTCCGGCCGGCTTGCCGCCAAGCGCTTCCGGGGCGGTGCGGCCTCCTGCCGCCAAGCGAGCGTCGCGAAGTGACGCGAAAGGCGAGCGACGCAGGGGCCGGGGTTGGCTGGGGCGGGAGCGCGACGCGGCTCCGGTAACGCGGAAACGGCGGAGATTTGTCAACGCCCCCCCCTAAGCCGAATGCGGGCGCTTAGAGTCCCGAACGGAGGGAGCACGGCTGTAGCCGCGCAGGCGGGGGTCTCTCCGCAGCCCCGCGGTGGTGCCGTGTCCCCCCTCCCCGGGGCCGTTCCCGCTGCAGGGAGGCAAGTCCGGGGGCTTTCCCTGGAGGACGAGCCAGGGGAGGACGCGAACAGCACCGAAGCGCTGAGGCGGCGGCAGCTCCCGCCAACGAACGGGTCTGGCACCCGGGACGTGGCAGGGGCCGCAACACCTGGGTGAAAAGCAGCGCGAAGAAAGTTCCCCGGGTGTTTTCACAACGTGTTTCTTTATGCCGGGCTGCCCGCAAAGCGGCGTTTCTGGAAGGCGTGTGGCAGAGGTCAGAGTTCCAGCCGCCGGTGTCCCATGGAGCGGTCGCTCCAGGAGAGCTCCTTGGAGACGCTGGCTGGAGAGCTGTGATGAGTTTCTCCTTCTCCTTCTCGCAGTGCTCTGAGCTGGACCCTGGGCTGCGCCAGCTGCTTTTTAGCTCGTACACACAATAAACAATCGCGAAACCTCCTCATTGGAGCTGGCTCCCGATGAACAAATGGCCAGCTAGGAAAAAAAAACCCCAAGCCAAACCGATGCAAAAACCAGTGCCTCTATTTAGAAGACGGTAATACATTTAAAAAATACGCTTCACCGTGTTGATCTAATGGAAATACCTCTCAACAAGAATATCCTTTTAATTGGGGGGGAAAAAGTACTTTGGGGATTTTTAAAACAAGTTTCCACTTGACAAGTACAAAAAGTGTCACGACTCCTCGAGGCCCTGGACAAAGCTTAACCCGGAGGCGTGCTTTGCTCCTCACCAGTAAACCCAGCTGCCGAGCCGGCGTTCGCATTAAACCACACAGCTGGGAACTGTCACACACACCCCACAGAAAAAAGAACACCGCTTTCGTACCCTCCACCACCAACACCAACGGCGTGTTTTGGTTTGTAAGTCAAAGAAAAAAAAAACAAACCCAAACAACCCCAAACTTTTAAGGATAAATGCATCGTTAACATGCAATGGGATCCTGTGCAGAGTTAGAACGGTTAAAGAGCTTCGTACGGAAAATCCTCGGCTTCTTTTTACCTGGTAACTACAGGCGCTTAACACCGTTTCGCTCGGTGCTGCGGATTAGTTGGACTAGTCAGTTCTGTGAAAGGCCCGACGGCGTGAACGACGACCAGGTAGTGCACGTCGGTAGGAAGCAGCGCGCGACGCTCGACAGAGAAGACAAGACTCGGCCTAGGGCAGAGCCGCCCGCTGTGCCCGGGCGGCACAGGAGCGTGCTCTGTTTCTGGAAGGTACTTGGCGGCCCACGCTCCTAAGGCCACTCGCAAATGTCACCCGTGTCGTTGCCGTGACGAATCAGGCCACCCTCTTTTCGCCAATAGAGCGGTTATGATCGTCTATGGCTGTCAGTGCAGGTACAAAGAAGAGTGCGGGGCTGAAAAAAGCAGGATCTCAAGCAGTTTTAAAATGTCGGCTTTAGGTTGTGACTTAGCTGGTAACAAAAGCCTCCTCCTTTGATGACGGCGCAGACTCTCTTCCACCTCCATACCACAAAAAGTTACACTCGATCGTTCCTCCACAGTGGACAACGCTGCGTAGTGGTAGTTGGTATTAGGTCAGCTCTAATAGTTTATTCTCCAAGCTCACGTGTTAAAGAAAAGCTACTAAGACGTCCTGATGAGTGGGGACCTTTCATCTTCAGTGCTCTGAAAGAAAAAAGTCGCAGCACAGCAAAGTTAAACGTGGCCCGTTAGAGAGCTGCATCGCCAGGACGCCACACAGGAAAGGAAAAAGCTCTTGGCTCCTACTTCTAAGGACAATTTCCTGGAAGGGAACCAGCGCTGCACTGAAGAAGTGCCAGAGGGTGGGTGGCGGCTTGGGCAGGGACCCGGGGCTCGCTGTAGCACCCGACAATGGAAGGTCACAACCACCCTGGCGGGAGTGGGATCGCAAGGAGGGCTGTAACCAGCTGAATTACTTTGGTTTGCAGGAAAAGCAACGAAAGCACGGTAGAGAAAACATGGAATCTGGGTGTCCCTGTGTCATTTTAATTCCCGTGGGGCGTTCGGGAACATGCTACGAAGCTCTACATGTAGGACGGGTGTAGAGCAGGAATGCCTGGGACAGGGGCCTGAGGTGATAGGACAATTTTGACTCTCTAGCCGAGCCTGCCAGTTACACAGGGAGGCCCAAAAGCTCAAAGGAAGAAGGAGCAGGCTCTCCTGTAAAGGAACCTGAAGTGCAGTCCTGAGAGCATCTGCTCGTGAAACGTCACACAAGCGAGACCACGCTAAGACCACAGCGACTATGAGGAGAAAGCAGCCTACTAGAGTACCCGGTCTGTGCCTCCGAGCAAAGGATCAGAGGATCAACCGAGCAGGTTGTCTCGCCCGGGCCCGCCTGCCTTGCCTACGAGGGCGACGTTCTGGCATCGGCTTTCAGCGTGACTTGCAACCTTAATGCCAGCACATCATTTTGTGACAGAGCTTCTCAGAAGCAGACGTCCAAATGAGTACCGTATGAATAAAACTGTCTGCATGCTGTTGTCTGTGAAATTTGTCTGTTCTTTGCTTGTAAATCTGCATAATGATTCTGAAAAATAACCGTCCGGCCCAACACAATTGAGAAGACCGTCAGCTTGCCGCCGACTACATCTGTCCATCAAATACGGTGGACTTTCTGCACCTCGTCCTTCAGGGTCCTCTAGACAGGCTGACTTATTTTTTTTACTACTGTTGGCAAGGGATTTAGGCACACAAGACGCGACCCGCCTTACCACGTCTCTTATTTTAGCTCCATTCCTTTGCTTTGGTGCATTTACTCTGAGTCGATTAAAACTTCCCCTCCCTGGAAAGGTCATTTTAAACAAAAACAACATATAAAAACGTTTGTGTGCAGAAAGACACCGAACAGGTAGAATCAAGCAAAAGAAAACCCAGTCCAGGCAGGTGTACCGTAAGCAAAGTCAAATTCAAACGCTACTGACCTCTTCACTGGCTCCCCGGGACCTGCACACGAGCACAATGAACACAATCCCAAACACAATTCCTAGAGCCATGATTACGAAGGGGATTCCGGTTACAACGCTGGCTTCCAGCAGGACGTGCTTGAGTTTGGTGGCAGATGCTTCATCAATCAGAATGCTCTGCAGCAGAGAGAGGGAGAAAAAAGAGATTTATTCCTGTTCTTCCTTTATATTAGACCGCTTTACTTTTGTGAAACAACACGGCCACAACTCTCCCCCCTCTGCTTCACTGCTTCTTGGTGTACGTTCCTTCTAGGAACACTTAGCTCTTCTCTCACGGCCAGAGGGGTCATTAGTCTGCATTTCGAAAGAAAGTCGTGATTTTTAGCTCTCAGTTTAGGAAGGGAATAATAAAGGCCTGGAATAACGGTGTACAGCATCGAAACTGCTTCCCCAGAGTCCTCCCTGAATCCAGCGAAAGCGGTGACCCAGCCGCAGCACAGGAATATTCACAAAAGACGACTCAAAAAAAGATGTGATCTTGTGAACTCCCGCCTCCTCATCCGAGCAGCCCTTTTCCTCAGGGCCGACAGCTTTGAAGTCAGACAGTCGTCTGACTGAGGGTCTTTTGCAGGGCTGAACTTGACACTACGGTCGAGAAGCAGCTGTTAGTTAAGGAGCAGCAACAGCTTCCTAGCTGTCAGCGTACAGAACAACAGCAAACCCCGCTTGTTCTGTTCCGGTTAGCTCAGACAGCGTTTCTGCAAGCACAAACATCGCTGGAAAGAAAGAACCAAAACCCCTACCTCGTTTATATACATCACTGGGAAAATCAGCGTTCGGATGTTGCCTGTTTCACTGCGTAAAAGAAACAACAACAATAAAAAATTAGGGGTTTGCAACTTTTCAGCCTCGCGGCTGTTCCTCTTATCATCAATTTTCAGCTCCCTGCTGGAGTAGAACAATCCCGGTCTCCAAGACGGATAACAAATTCTGGTTTGGGAGCAACGGCCTCTTTGGGGAGTTGGTGGGGAGAGAGAGGGATCCGTGAGAGGCTCCTGAATAACGGCCCGAGCGACAGCTCTGTGCCGGCAGCAGGAGTGCTGAGCTAAGCTGATGTCGAAGGCTACTGATATTTGTAAAACACAGAAACTATTGTCCAAGCAACGTGCGTGCAGCACCAAAACCCCCGCAACGTTTGGCACCCGTGAAACAGCAGCTTACGCCTAAGCTGTGTTAATGGAACAGCTCCTGGGCACCAGAAAACAAGGTCAAGCTATTGTGGAGAAACTGCAGCCCTTCTCCTGGGAGGACGGGGCAGACAAAATCCTCCTTTTTCAGTCACGCTGTGTAACAAAGCTGCGCCTAAAAACACCAGCTCAGGAGCCGAGCTGGAAGAACCATTAGCACGCAGCACCGGGCATCGACATCTCGGAAAGACCCCGGATGAAGGGACCCGTGAAGGGACACTGCCGCTGGTCACTGAGCTTAGTCTGGATTTCTCGCTTTTACTTGCTCTCTGCGGCCAATGTTCCGCCCGAACACCGCAGACAAATTCCTTTTGAGTATCAAATCAGACGGGCGATACCCAGCCGGCAGCAGAGAACACTTACAAAAATTCAGGTAGTTTTCTGACGTGAACATTGATCTGCATCCGCTTGGCTCCTTGCAGGACGAGCCCTGTCAGCTGGGGAGCAGAAGAAATCAGTGTCAGAAGAAAGAGAGTAAACGTGAAGGAACAGGAACTGGGAGAACGCAACCTACAATTTACACTGCTGTGGACTTAACAAGGCAAGACAAGACCCACTTAGGGTTGTTCTTTAGTTCCCTTCACCAAGATACTCTTGTCACTCATACACCTACATTCCAGTCTGCCTCTTACTTAGGGAGATGCGACGAGGCTGCATCAGAGCTGAGGGCACTGTAGCTTATACGTGGGCTACAGAGAGATCCCCTTTCCTCCAGATCCAGCTGGAGGTTTGGAAGAGGCCCCCACCTACAGCTCTTGGTTCTGGCTCCTGCTGCAGAGAGTCCGCAAGCTCAAACATTCTCAACTCAAGCATCAAAGGCCACAAGACAAACATTCCTTTCCGAAGGGTGAAAAGCAGATGCTGAGCACGGCCAACGGGAGCGCACGGCCACAGAGATGATGAGCGTGAGACCCTTCTCGCGGTCACGCCACCACTGCAGCACGAGGCGCAGCTGGATGCACGGGAACATCTTCCTCGTTCAAGCAGCAAAACGGAGTCTGGAGAGTGGGTGGGAGGGGGAGGCGCGGAGCTCATTCTGTGGTAGTACGAAAAAGCTGGGTAAGTAGGAGGTGCCAGGTAACAGAAGGAACCCGGCACCAAACCAGATACCAAGCGGCATCGGCACTAGAGCTGAGAGAGGAACGATGCAACTTCCTCCTGCTTCAGCTACGCAGAACAGCTTGCTGAGTCAGAGAGCTCTGTTTCGGTAAACGGGGCAGGTCGGGATCTTGCTCTTTCCCTGGCACGTGCAGCTGCAGAGCTCACCGTCGTTCTGCTTAGAGCTGGGACACAAAATCGGTTTCTTCGCAGCAGCTGGTACCGGGCTGTGTTTTGGCTCTGTGATGAAAACGGTGTTGATAAGACAGGGATGTTTTAGTTCTTGCTGAAGAGAGCTTTCACAGCCTGAAGGCCTCTTCTGTTTCTCACCCTGTCCTGCCGGCAGAGGCTGGGGGTGGCAAGAAGCTGGCAGGGGACCCAGCCAGGAGAGCTGCCCCAGGCCGGCCAAAGGGATGTCCCACAGCATGGGACGTCGTGCTCGGCGATGAAAAGCTTTGCCAGGGCTGCTGTTGCTCGAGGACTGGCTGGTGGCGACCAACCGGGATGGTTTTTTGCATCTCTTGGGTTTGTTTCTCTTTGTTTCTTTTTTTTAACTGATTAAAGTGTCTTCATCTCAACCTGAGCTTTCTCACTGTGATCCTTCTGGTTATCCGCCCGCTCCTGCTTGGGAGGGAGGGAGGGAGCAGCTGTCGTGCTCAGCTGCCTACCGGGGTTAAACCGCAGACCATCAGCCGCAAGCTCCCTTCGTTTCTGACGCTTCACGGCAAATACCAACACCTCTGTCACCTCCCATCAAAACATGATCGCCACGCTTCCGCGCCTCTCCTCGCGGGACTCCGCGGCTCTCTAACTCGAGCCCAACATCCACTCGGGCTTCACTGGTTTGCTCTCTTGGTCCACACACCTCGCTGCTTCAGCTCGGGGAAAAGAGTCAAGAAAACACCCAAAGGGTTGGGATGGGAGGGTGAGCGGGAAAAGAAGCCTCATCTGCTTCTAGGACATATTTTAACCTCTTGAGCTCCTCGTTACCAGTCCGATGGCATCTCTGATTGCGCAGGCACAGTGGGACGGGTGTTTTCACTCTCGCTACCCAGCCAGGTTTGCTCTAAGCAAGCACATACCAATAGATCAGCCCCCCACAGACCAGTACAGCTTCCCTGAGCTCAGTGGGACGATACGCACCGTCCAAGAAGGTCGCCTAAACCCACATGCTTGGATTCACCTACAGAACCCTCCTAAAAAGGCTGCACTTACAGGATTGATGTCCAGAAACGTCTCATGATACTCCTTTTTTGGGTGCATGCCCTCTATGTCCTCTATAAACTTTGGATCTGCTTGGTAAAAATGTGGAGCTGACAGAAATATTGGAGCACCTGGAATGTGAAAACACAGAAAGTGTGTCCAGGCCTCACCGAACTGTCCTCAGAGAGGAAGGAGAAATATGTTCCGTGCCCAAGGCCCTCCAGTCCGCTCCCACCGCCTGGTAACACACCTTGCTTGCAGACGCTGACGTTGAGGACGCCGGCGGCAGGGCAGTTTCCTGGAGGAATGCAGAATCCCGCGTTGGCCGGGTTAACCGTCGTGTTGGCAAACACCATAGCAGAGGGCACGAAGCGGTAAGTTGGGATGCCTGCAACGGTTCCGGAGCTGTCGTACACCAGGTAAAGAGATCTGCAAGGAAGAGAAGCCAGACCCAGCAAAGACAGGTCTCGTCATCATGCTGCTGCACAAACCAGACGATGCCGTGGCGGCCGCGCGGCCGCAGGGACACCGACGCCTGCCCTCAGCAGCTCAGGGTCTCGCTCCGGTCCCCGCGTTGCTATTGCACGCCGTGCCGGTCCGTGCTACTGAGAGGGACGAGGAAAGGAGCGCAGTCGTGGGAGACAGAACAATTTGGCACGGCCTGAATTTAGCCTCACACACATCTGTATCGGTTTCATCAGAGAATTTCAGACGGGGTTTGCTCTTCACAGTCAGGGAAATGGGCAAGGGCGGAGGCAAGGCGGAACGTAAGGAAGGAAACACCAAGGTTTTCTGGACCTTGTTGCGTTTCAAACAGCTTTCTGTCAAGTCATGAATCTCTGAAGGGGGCAGTCTGGGCTCTCTGGAAAAGCAGGGCACGCAGAAGACTTTGGAGGAAAGAAGCTTTGGGCAAGGTTCATATAAAAGCTTCCATTCCCCTCGTGACTGGCCCTGCAAGGCGGCCCCGTCTGGCTCTGCAGTCATCTTCCACGTTTTCACTTTATTTTGCAATAGCCCATCCTTAACTTGGTGCAGATTGGGGTTTTTTTGGTGCAACTCTCTTATCATTCGCACCACGAGAAAACGCAGAACGCTCATACTGTTAAATAAAATCTCGGGAGGAAAAAGATCAGCCTGCCAGGAACCCTCAAGAGGAACGGATGTGAACGCTCCGCTTGAAAGACTCAGTGACAGTTTCTTCTTCTTACCTGCAGAAATCAGAGGAAAAGATGTAAATGTTCTCATCCTTGCTAATCAGCGGGTGAAAGGATGTCCCATCCGTTCCGTTGATCATGTTACACGTCTCCGTTGTCCACCAGCTCAGCGACCTGAAGAGAACGAAGCAGAGAGAGGAAGGGTTCACAGATCTCTGAGCGGTGCTCAGGCGACGCCGGCTCGCGGTCTAAGCAAACGTGGCTCGGCCCCGTACAGTGCTACGTCCTTTTGTCTCGGCTCCGCTAACGAAAAAGGGGCTTAAAAGGTGTTTAAATTGCACCTATAGTCTCTTTAAACTGTTGCCAGGCAGCATCCAAAATGTGAAAAGGGGCAGATTTGGCCAGAGAGCACACCGCACTGAAAACTTACTCTTTTCCTTTCCATTCCACGATCCTTGAGAAGTTAAGGTAGTTTGTTTCCCCGCTGAGGAAAACGTATTCTCCGTCATCGGTTCCATTCATCTGCAAACAGACACACGAGTTTTTCAGCACTCTGCTCATTCTCTAACGCCTGGCTGGTAACTACAACGGGGGGCAGGACTTGAAGCTGTCATCACTCCGAATCCACCCTCGGAGCGATGGACTCCCCTCGAGGTGCGTGCGAGTCGCTCAACTCCACCTTGAATACCAACGAGGTGGAAGTGACTGGGCTAGATTCTTAACGCTCCCAAGTGAAGGAAATAGACTGTTAGCCCTTTTTTTTTGTTCTTTGAAACTGAAAAACCAGTCCTCAGCAAAACAAATAAACCCACAGAAAACAACCTGAGCACTGCAGATGATCTCCAAGAAACAAGGAGTCTCCCCCCGCAGCCCAAAATGACGAGCGACCAGCAACGCCGCGGACGCCGGTCGTGGCTCCAGCGTGGAAACAACACACAATTTCCATCAGCCCCGAAGGAAACGGGCCAGGACGTGTTTCTGGTGGTCTGCACAACCGGCCCCGCGAGGCCCATGTTATTTAAGCGAGCACAGGCCACAGCGGTCGCTTCCCCCCCAGTAGCGCCAGCAAGTCCTGCACAGCAGTTACCTTATTGAAGAAACCAAACACTGGATCAATCTCGGGATGCAGAAGATGAATGGTTGACAGCAGCTTGTCCTTGTAGCCCCACAGTAACTCATGAACGGTGCGAACCGTGAACAGGGATTCCTGGTACAGGAGCATCAGCACCTCTGCGGCAAACTGCAGAGGGGTTGACCTGGTCCACTCCATCGCAGTCTGCCGGGGGATTGGAATAAGGGAGCAACGGTCAGATTTGCTGTAGAATAAATAATACGGGCTGCACACAAACACAGACACGTCCCAGCCCGGCACATGGCAGCCCTATCTTCCGTCTCCTGGTTCCGGCTCGCACCAGGTGGCGTGCCGGCCAACAGGCTCTTCCGCTTTCCTCCCGCAGGGATGTGCTGCTGCAGCTTCCCCTTCGGCCTGGCGCCGGCACGCACGCAGCTCGCCACCAGCTGCCGCAGTCCTACGAGCGGATTCTGAGTGAAACGTGCGCTTTCTGGCCAGCCTGCATTTCACAGGCGTGCTACAGCTGGAGACGTGCTTTGAATTTCACCCGTAGGAAGTCACGGTTTACATTTTTTAAAGCCATTTTTAAGAGAGATCCGTTTCTTCAAAACACTAACGGAACCAGAATTTATTTCCTTTCTAGCTGACAAATAATTTCACAGTTAGCGTCAGCTGCCTCCCTCGTTCTTCAGTCACGTTCATCTACCACAAAGAGAGAGACGCTATGAAGCGACAAGCTGCTAACGCGTGTTAGGATGATTTCCAAGCAGAAAGGAAAGAGAACTCACCACTGCCGGAATATTAACTGTTCTAATCAGGTCCACTTCGGGGTCTCCAACTGATTTCTGAGGTTCAAATACATAGGTCTTCGGATTCAGAGCAGATACTTTGGTTCCGTTGTCCAAAAACTGAACGTGCACTCTCGGCCTGTATTCTCTGGAAGACAAGAGAGTTTGTGCTCTTATCAAGTGAAACCACTGCACACAGCGTTCACTGCAATCGACTTAGGGCTATTCTACTGCTTTAAGCACAGAAAGGGCGAGGTTTTCAGCTCCTCGGGAGCAGCTTCATTTTTGCTACTGCTGCTGGCAGCAACAGAACCCCCCCGTGTCAGAGCAAGCGGAATCAGACCTCGCGAGGGGCTTCCAAGAACGCCACCCCACATGATAATTGCACTTTATGTTTCGGCCTTTAAAATCCTTCCAAGGAATGAGAACGATTTCAGACAGCACAGAGGGATTTAGAAGCGCTATATATGGAACCGTCCTTGAAGTACGATTTGGAAACGAAGCATTTGCCTCTTTGCTGCAGGCAAAACTCACTCCCAGGCAGATAAAGATGTAGGCTTCATCTAAGTCGCATTAACCCGGCCTAAGAACCTACCAGAATCTTTGAACTATAGGACTTCTGGGCTTACGTGTGACACGACCACAGAACGAGCCCCATCGTAGCTCTTCTCCTGTAATTCTCGGGTGGGAATCCTGGACACCACAGAAAGTCAACTGCATTTTTGCCGTCAACTACTCCTGGCCCAGGAGGTCGCTTCTGTTCCTGCCTAAGCACTCGGACAAGCAGCGTACAAGTCAGGATTGCTGACAAACAAGCGCAACTGGCCGGAAACATCGAAAGCTGCCCGCTGAGAAAATCAGATGTGAATTACCCTGAAACACGAGTCGCAGCCATAATCCGGGCCATCGCTACTACCATGTCACAAACAAGAAACACGCAGCTCTGCAGAACCGGCTGGCTCGGGCTCCGGATGAGCTATACACGCGTCTTTAGTAAGCCCGAAAAAGGGAAACAACAGGTTGTCTGCTCAGGGCACGAGCCTGTTGGCGCACACACCAAGTGAAAGGCACCTGTATTTCCTAAGCCTGCCTTTACTCCAGACTTGGTTGACTTTGGCGTTGCTTGGCTTCCTGTGTAAATTTTAAGCCCCCAGATGCCAAGGTGAATTATTTTGCGAGACAGAATGACGCTTTTCGTTCACTTCAGGTCCTCGATCGAATCCTGGCTGCACGGGATCCATCCACGCGGCTTCACGACGGGCTGTATTACTCTGCTTCCGTGCTTCAACTCCAAAGCACGCTGGAAAGGCCCGTGAAACTATTCTTGTTAGAAGCCAACCGTTTCCCGTCTTCCGCACACAAACAGCGTATCTACCACTCCTCAGCGTCCCTACTACACAGGAATATTTTGGTCTAGCCTCATTTGGCAAGAGCCTGCTGCACAGCAACCTGCTTTACACCCTAGGGCTAGGGGATGGAAAGCCACAGTCGTGAAGCACCTTCCCTAAAACAGGCCAGGCTTAACCTGAGAAGCTCCTGCAAGTCTAAAAGGGCGGGAGAGGAACACAATACTCCCTGATTAGGGATACTCCTCCCTGAGTAGGAGGATCTTGGATGTTAAAGACAGAAAGCTGTCACTGGGTGCAAGACCAGACAGTATTCCAGAGTTCTCTGGGACTCAGCAGGCTTGGGCAGATGAGCAGCTCGTACGCTATAATTAATTATTTTCTATGCTGCAAATTGAGCTTCCGGGATTTCAAAACACAAGCGCTCCGACGGTCCTGTTTGTTACAGAACCCACCTCTGCGCTACCTGGCTTGACAATGGACGTTGGGCCAAGCCATGAATTGCAGGAAAAATATGCAGGAAGCGATTGTTCCCAACTTCCCTCTTTCTCCTGTCAGAGCGCAGCACAACCCAATCCTGCCCAAACACGTCGAAAGCAGGCTCACCAAACAAGCCAGAAGTGACCGAAACACGCGGCGCTGGAACGCGCAGCCTCCCTCCCTCGCGCTGCAAGAAACAATTCAGGGAGAGCTGGCATCGCCCGACCCGCTCCCAGCTCCCAGCTCCCGGGGCAAGGGCTGCTCCTGGGTTACGCTGCCGCGTGCAGCAGAGCACAACAGAGCTCTAAAGGAAAACTCCTTTCCAAGGTGGCTTTAAAATCTCCCTGCGCGCGGCAGCCCTGCACTGCGCACGCACGCAGGAGGGGAGCTCGAGGGGCTGGGTAAGCTCCACCGCCGCACGCGGCCTCAGGAAGTCTGGCTGTCTGCAAGAACGGCAGATGTGCCCGAATCTAAGCACGTTTTATCACGAGGGGTGCCTGGGGAAAACCCCCGCAGTGCCGCTCTCGAACGTGCTTTCTGGCCACGTTTTTGCCGATGTGAGTTGTGCAACCTCAGCTCGGAACTCGTTTCTGAGCGAGCACGTGAATCACGCCTTCATGCAACGCTCCTCTCCCCAGGCTCTCAAACATCCCCCAACCGGCCACCGGTTTTTCGCTCCTCAGACAGTAAGCCAGGACGCAAACAACTCCCTCTGCGTTCAGCAGCCCAAGAACAGCAGCACACCAGCAAAATCTTGCCTGCGATGGGACTGAAGTCACTGGCTTTGCCTGAAGCTGCCTGCAGGTTGTCCAGGCGTCAGCCCAGTCGCAGCGTCTGGGCGGCGTGCGAGCCCCGGACAAACTGTTACTCGCACGTTAACAGCTACGTCTTCTCCTCGAATGAGAGCCCAAGCGTTCCGGATCTCACCCTTTGGCTTCCTCGCACCCAGCAGGTGTGCCAAACGTGCCAAGAGTGAAATGGTCCTACCTGTAGGTGTACGGCCCTATTTCCTCTACGAGAGGAGTATCGCCTTGAAGCACTTCTAAAGGATTGGTCACGTTAAAGAAGTAGAACTGCATGTAGACCGGCGGAGGAGGATCCTCCCAGGCTTCAAAGGTTTCCGTGCCGTTTTTCAAGACTGTTCCCTGAAACAAGAGAAAGGCGCGTTAGCTGGTAACGACAGGCGCTGAATCATGTTCATAGGAGAGGCAGAATTTGCCGTCATGCAGGCAAGCTGGGATTCGTGCCTTTCTGGGGTCTCTGAAGAGGGCAAAGATTCTCCACCCTCTGCCTTTACCGACTTCCCTACAGCAAAGGGAGCGCGTGCATCTCACTAGACCCGCGGAACGCCGGTCTGTTTTGCAACCAAGACAGCGTGGACCTACAAAAGAAAAGCTACAAATCACTATTTAATCTCAGAGGTGCTTAAGTAATGAATCAGTAAATCCTTTACCTATCACATAAGGAAAGTCACAACCGCTACCTGTACGTAGCTCCGTTAGAAACGCACAATACAGGTCTCGACCCCTCATTTCGTTGCCGTTTCATTTCAGAGAAAATTAACCCCCGACTATAAAAGCGTCATCAGCAACACCACCACAATCAAGGCTTCTCATATAGCTGTAACGCTGGCGCGGCTGCCGTGGTAGCAAAGAGAAATCTGGCTTGCAGAGTGGAACTTTCAGGAATAAGCACAGGGAAACCTGTATCTTTGAAAACCAGATCACCTGTAGGCGGAAGAAGGGAAGGGGGGGAGTCGTTTGCAATTAAATGGGTCTCACCAACACTCGCTCTTTTTATTCTTCTGAGAAAACAAGCCAAATATTGGCAGTGCAAGCTCAAAAGCGGGGCGGTCTGGAGAGCTGCCATTTCTCGCTTACTGTTTCTGGGCCCCGACTTTATCAGGACTCATTCTCGGCCTTCCCCCTTCAGGAGCTGTTTTCTCTCCATGCAGATTTTCAGCCGGGAGTTATTAGATAAAGGGAAGACTGTTTCAAAGCAACTGGCAGGAGCGTGGAGCGGCGGCGGTGCTGCGGAATGGCAATGAGAGCCAGCCCAGCTGGCAGCGCAGGCGCGGACTCCTCTCCTCTGAGAGCTGCCAGCCACGGCGCTGCGCGCATCACACTAAATGATCTGGTTTAGACGCGCTTCAGGAGCTTGGAGCAGTTTTGTTTACAACGGACGGGGAGGCCGCGTCTCCCGTTCCCCTCTCCTGAGCTAGGCTGAAAAGAAGGAGCTCCCCAACGCGATGTGCATCGCTGAACATAACACGGTTTTCCAGCACGCTCTCTCTACATGCACAAAGGCACCAAGTTACAGGCAAAGAGCATTAATAAGAAGGAGCTTTGCTCTGGCAGGTTGCTTTAAATGCAGTCTCTTCAGATTTTGAAGTCACAAGTGATCTTAGTATGTGGGTCGGTTCACCACACCCTGGGAGATGGGCTAGAGAGCACAAGGGCAGTGAAACAGAGTGGTCTGGGGCTTTATCTCCTGGATCTGCACGGCACCGTTGGGATCTCCCTCAGAAACGCCGTGTCTGTTTATAGCTCTGCGCAGCGACAGCCCCAGCTGCAAACCCAGATCCACAAACCTCCCGGCTGGATTCAGGCTCCCGCGAAACCCTCGAATGAGAGAACACGGTAAGCGCTCTTCTCTTCTCCACCAAACGTCACCGGGCACATCTGGGTCTACCACGTGGTATGACACTGCCCAGACCGGAGAGAAAAATACGAGCAGGCATTTTTGAGCACAACATATGTCCACGTCCCTCAGCAGATGGCATTCAGGTTCCGCTCTGCTGACGTTCCTCCACGCCAGAGCGGGACCTGATGTTACACGACCGGGATTGCCTTCTGCCAGAGCTTGTGTTCACCACTTGGTGGGGCAGCCTGCAAGATGTTAGATCACCGGACTGCTCTTTAATCTAACACAGGTAAAAGACCCAGCTCCACTGCAGTTACCGCTGCGGTACGGCACGGCCAGCGGATCAGACCTCTCCTCTTGCTGCATGGATATGCAAGAACAGGAGACCCAGCTCGGAGAAACCGCACGTCAGACACTGGTCCTGCGGGCAGGGGCCTAGAGCGGCTCCTGTCTCAGAGGGATGCAGGCGTGCACCAGCCGCAAGATCACAGCCTCAGCCCAGGGGACGGGGGGATCCCCTGTCTTCACGCGGAAGCACAGCAGGGCTTCTCCTGTCCAAGCGGCATTTCAAGGGAACCAAAGCATCCTTCCTACTGACTTTACTGATCATGCCTGTCTCGTCCACTGGGGAAGGAAATAAAAAGCAAGCTTCTCCTTCCAAATATAGCTGTTACTGGTAGTGATAAGTGGTACAGAACATTTTTGGAACCTACACAGAAAATGAAATCTCCTTTTTTTTTCCCTGGAACTGCAAGATGTTCCAATTCCAAGACATATTTATGCACTCACCTATGACAGAATTTAACTGCAGCTCTCTAAGACACGCGATGGGGTAAGCCTTCAGACCAGCACACGAGCAGACTTCTCTGAGCCTGCAACTTGGGAATGGTCTGCTTGAAAGGAGCATCTCAACTGGTCCCTCATCTAAGGCCGCAATCCCTCTGATTCCAAGACCAGACCTCCCTTTCCCTGCCTTTGGCTGGCAAGGTTGGAGCACGCAAAGCCCCTGCTGAAAGCCTCCTCAGCGGTCTCCCGGTGCCAGGTTTGGATACTCAGGGGCTTCCGCTGCTCCAAAACGCTGTCCTCCATTTCAGCCGTAGTTGAGACGGCAAAGACAGCTCTTCACTGCAAGTCAGATCTGTTTCAGGACGGCTGGAAAGCCCTCAGAGGAACGTGAACTACCCAAGCGCAACCTCTTGCCGCTTCTGCAACTCCTCCAATGGCAGAGGGGCTGAGGAGACTAAGAAGAGCCAGAGCACAGGGATGACATTTCACGTCCAATGCCCCGGACCGCAGAGAGCGGGAAAAGCTCAAGTCTTGCCACGTTTCCAAGGCAAATTGAGATTGGTCGATTTGCACAAGATTTTTGCTGCATATATGGTTACATAAGAGACAGCAACTTTCTAGACTCCACACGAATGAGGGAAAGCTGACGTGGGATGCAGCGCACGTGGAAAGCGGCGGAATCAGCAGCACGAGCGGAGCACGTCGCGCTCTCCCGCAGGTCGTGCGTGTGGCTCCTGGCGAGGGCCAGCGGGGAGCAGGACGCTTGGTTCTGCGCAGTCCACACGTACGCTAGCACGAGCTGAGGGGCGGCAAGCAGGAGAAGACTGAGCTCTGGGAATTTTATCCTGCTTTACCGAAAGCCCTGCTGAGCGAACACCAACCTACTCTTACGTAATCAACCCTTACGGGTAAGGAGCATGCAGCTAAGAGATAATACGCGTAAGGAGGATCACGCCTAATTCCTGACAGTCCTACGCTCTCCCGCCAAACCACTGCTCTTGTGACAAGGGCGTGAAATAGACCTGGAAGTCCGACTCCTGCTGCGATGCAGGGGATGACGGGCTCCTTTCCACAGAGACCTCGGCTCTGGGAGAAGGGCCTGCACTGGCCTGTGTGAAGCTGTACTGACTGGGCTTGGTTTGCACACAACTTTACATCCGTTAACGCTCACATCGCTTCACGCCCGGCTTTGGGACTGCCTAGAAAAGGCAAGGGCCGGCAACCAAACAGCCCTGGGATAAGCCAGCCCTTACCCGTGCTACGCTCCAGCATGGCGGTGGCACGAACCCGAGAACAAACGCTGCAGGAGGAGCTGCAGGAGCAGTTCCTGAAGAGCAGCTGACACGCTGCCGGGCTCCCCTTACCTGACGGTAACCTTTTTTTTCGGCTATTCCCAAAGTTTACAGGCACGACGTGCTTTAAGCTGACTGCCAACCCAAAACCGCGCTCGCTGAGCCAAACCGATTT
The DNA here is from genome assembly GCA_013400335.1 of Eurystomus gularis. Taxonomy (NCBI): domain Eukaryota; kingdom Metazoa; phylum Chordata; class Aves; order Coraciiformes; family Coraciidae; genus Eurystomus; species Eurystomus gularis. The sequence goes on along the minus strand of VZZY01023731.1, from coordinate 180,539 downwards.
AAGACAGAACAACTTCTATGTTAGGAAATGCTCCCTGGCAATACCCTGAAGAACAGAACAGGACGTTGGTGAGGACATCACAGGGGATCAGCAGACCTTGGTCACCAGTTAGCACCGGCCAAATCCCTTTATTTCTTAGCACCCGTGGTTTCTCTGTCGGAATAACAGGGAGGATGACATTCCTCGCACTGTTCAGATCAGTAATTGTTCATTTACACGCTTCACAGGTGTTCTGCAGGAGTCACTGGCTCAAACGCAGTTGACCCTTCTCACTGGGCCACTGGGTAAATGCCAAGGTAGGAGAGAGGAACAAAAGCTCAGGCAGAGCACGAGCGGTGAAGGGCTCTGCATCCGTAACAACGCCAGGATGGGTGTCTCCCAAGGGTGCTACGAGCAGCCTCGACCAACCGGGCGGAGTGCCTCGCTGTCATCGCCCAGCCTGGGAACCACCACGTGTCTCCGCACCTCTGGCCGGGCTCCAGAGGCCGCAGCAAATGGAGCAGCAGAACAAGCTCGTGTAGGAAGGCCGCGAGAAAGCTCTGACAGGGATGGCGAAACAGGAGGGGTGCCTCAGGGGTCCCCCGCTGCTCCTCGCTGCAGCTGCCGCCCCACAGCCTGCAAAGCTGCCTCCAGAGAAGGGATTTCGCCCCCCGCTTCCTCGGTGTCGAGGCAGCCCAGGCCCAGCGCAGCCGGAGCCGCACCGCGGGCCGGGCCCGGCCGGGGGTCACAGCCCAGGCTGCTCTGCCCTTGCCCAGGCACAGCTGGTGGGGATGATCTGGAGAGGGGATAAACCGCTGAGGAGGGAACGGGGCCGTGCTCTCACCTGCTTCACCTGCAGGTCCACCACCGTCTGGAAGACGTGCGCTACCAGCAGGGAGACGCTGGCGATGAGCAGCGTCATGGCCAGGACCCCCACGGTGACGAGGCACAGGGACTTCATGGCTGCTGCTGCTGCTGCTCCCGCTGCTGCTGCTGCCTGGAGGAAGGAGAGAGGGAGAGAGGGA
>VZZY01023731.1:168533-179475 GCA_013400335.1 Eurystomus gularis | reverse complement strand
CGGGGGCCGGTGCAGCCCCGTCCTTCACCAGCAGCGCTGCCCTGCCGCGGCCTCCCAGGCTTTTCACTAAACCCTGGCAAGATCAAGCAACGATTTCTGCAGAACCTGGGTTTTGCTTCATGCCGTGGTTTGTCTTTTCCTAAAAATCTACCCACGCGATGCACAGAACCGCACCGCTTCTCCGCATGGATTTTCGAGATTCTCAGCGTGAGTGGTTTGCTGTTTGGGCACATGGTTTTTCCCTTTGGAAATCAAGAAACCGCTTCCTAGCAATGGCGTTACGTCAGACATTCCCATGAAGGTGACTCTCCGCGCCTCAGACGTGCGCTGCTGGCTCAGGGTGCGATCCTGCGCCAGGGTCACCAGCCCCTGGGACACGCAGAGACACGTCCTCCCGTTGCACAATCCCAGCGGTACTGCGAGGGGAAAAGCCAAGGCCCACCTCCAGGAAACGCGGCAATGTGCCTACCCCAAAGAGGTCTTCATGTCCTCATTCTTTTTCCTTTCTTACCCCCGTCCATTAATCTTCCCTCTCCCTACTCCTTTCCCTTTTAAAGTGTTTAATTTCCCATTCCCAAGAATCTCCACCACATAAAATGACAGTATTTATGGAAGTTCACGCCTGACGCTGGTCCGCTCCGGGTGGAAAGAGCAGACAGGAGGGGCAGGATATTTTTCATTGTCTCTTTGTATCCATGGCGCTCCATGGATTTCTGGTCTTTGCTGCCCAGGACAGGCATCTTGCTTGTCCTCACTCCAGACTTTGGTGCTACAACCATCTGTCTCTGTTGACAGACCTGTTCACGCCAGGTCGAACAGGATCCAAATCTTGCACCGTTTCCTTTAGGAGCCATGACCTGAAGGCATCCCGAGACAGGAAGCAGTCTTTCCAGAACCACGCGTTTGTAACGAGAAAAGTTCATTTACGTAATAAATACTTTACCAGTTTCTGTCTTGGCTAAAATGTTGGTAGACTTGTCCACCCATCGCCGTCTGCTGCCTGATGTTTGCAGTCTGCTTTCACCTCTGTATCTGTGCTGCTCTGTTTACTTCCATCTCCGTCACCGTGTTTCTGAATGCTGCCTCTGGAACAGACAGCAGAAGAAAGTCAGAGGTAAATATGACAGGGCCTGACATCTTGTAGCTATCAGGAGGGGTGCTTTTATGAAGGTGGGGCCTCCCTCTCTTTTGCATGCTGTCAGGAATTGGACCCCTGGCTGCCACTTCACTCAGCCCAGCTCATCAACCCAGCATCAAACGTACCACAGGTAGCTTGCAGCTCCCTAAGCTTTCGAGTTTCCTGACAGCTCGGCAGGAAGAGCCTCTGCTGGGCGGCTGCTTCACAGCGTGGGCCAAGGAGGACGGCAGGAGCAGCTCTGCATGCAGCACACGCCCAGCTCTAGAGGAGCAGCTCTCGGGAAACACCCAACTGCCCCAGTAATCTACGGGGAAAAGGTTTTCAGAGGCTTTGCTCTTCTGCCTTTCCTGCGCCGCTAATACGCACGCTCACCATCAATGAAGGCACACATACTACGTATGTTGCTAGTACTGTATGCGTAATTAATAAAATAATAATCTAATTAGACCGATTTCAGCTGCGAGATGAGAGATTTCTGACAGGTTTCTAAGTGGGTGGCGATCCAATTTCACTGCGCTCAGGCTTTCATTTATTCTTCCCACGCAGTACAAACGAGCTGCCGGCAGGGACGGAGCTCGCTCTAGGCCGTGTCCAGCTTCAGCAGCCACCTCGGAGAGCTCTGCGAACCGAGCTGCTGCTTCTGTCACAGCTCTGCTCTTGGCTCGCGTGTCACAGCCCTGCTGTGACCCATCGGGACCGGCCAGGCTGGCGTCTGCATTTAGAACACTGCCTGACTTCTAGATCTGGGACAGTGACTTCTTTGGAGAAGAGAGATTTGTCTAAGCGCTTAGTTTTCCTTCTGGGGGAGTTCTACAAGAACGGCAGCAAAAATGTTCTTCCTTCTGAAAGTGGGTGCTGCTTGTTCCTCATGTTTTTGATGCTCTCCAGCTACATAACCACGGTCCCCATGAAGGGCAAGCCACACGTACACACACGTACCTCCACGGGCATGTTGTAACTGTGATACAGGTCGTGTAGCGCGTATCTATGATTCTGCACAGCACATTTGAGAATTACACATACACAGCCATATTCCTCACCACCGGAGCTACACCAAAGTTAGCCAGTGCCGCGACTCACCCCCACCAGCTCCTTCTGGTTTGGTTTGCCACTTCCCTGACTCATCAGCTGCTTCTGCACACAGAGCCTCATGACCGGGAGGTGGCAAACCGGCCACCTGCGTAGGCGGACAGAGCATTGCTTCGGGCCACCCTTCCCTTACTGTTCTTTTCACTCTTTCTCTCCTCGCTCAGATCCCGACTCTTTCAAACTTCACCACGAACCTCATCAGCCCCCGCCCTCTCTTCCCCGCTGTATCAACCACTGACCCATGCTCTGTCCTCTTTACTCAGTCACACATCTCGTTTCCATCCCCCGCCAGATGATGCCAGAGCCCTCACTGCTGAGCTCAACTCCTGCTCTCAAGCTGAACGGGGCCCAGGAACCATGCTAGGGGATGGAGGAAGCATGTCGTGGGGTGGGAGAATGTCACTAGTGGCTGTGCAAGCCGGGCATCACTTGCACTAAGCCGGAAAACTGGGATCTTGCTAGGAAAGGAAGGAGAGGAAGCTGCAGGGCATGCACCGGGAGGTACGGGAGGCTCTGGCAAGTGGCACTGTCTGGATAACATAAAGGGCGTGACAGGTTTGCTGAGGCCCTGGCTTGCAGTGCCAAGCCCATCTAATCAGCAAATCTCCCACTGTCAAAGTTTTACCACCTTAAATCAAGTTAGAGCTGCTAGACTGCGTCTTCCTCCAACGCAGATGGCAACAATCAAGAACGCTATCTTTCCGAGTGCTTGATCTTACACCTTTGTGCATCGGGTCCTACTCTCCACCTGGTGTCTTTCCCGAGGACACCTCAGATCGTCGGAGGAGTCATTACGGGTTAGAGAGCTTGAGCCCAGGGAGCCCGAGAGAACCTCCCCAAGCCTTCAGTTTTCTACGCAGTCCTGAAGCAGCTCCAGGACCAAGCAGGTTTGCTTGTTCTGCTGCTGCTGAGCACTGCGACTGGGAACACCCCCTGCGTGTCCAGGGCCGAGCACAAGCGCAGGAGCACCCGGGGAGGAACTGAGGGTGCAGCTGAGACGTGCCCATGCTGTTCACAGCAGTAGAGCGAAGGAGAACCTGGCTGTGCTGATCCAGGAAGAGGCTAGAGGTGATCGAGCTCAGCAAGGACCCAGGGAGGCCTGGTGAGGACCTTGCACCCCTTCGCTCATCTCTCTCTCCTTCTGGCATGTTCAGCCTTCCCCCCTGAAGCTCCAGCCGCAGTAGACCCACACCCATCAGAGTTAGCAGGGTTTGGACCCGAGTTTTTCCCTCTTGAATGCGTTAGTGGGAAAACAGCCAAGAGGAGCAAATCACTTTTCTCAGCCCCTGGCTTGTAACCTAGGCCCTCGCCTGGCTTCTGAATGGCAGCCTCGAGCACCGCTCCTTTCTCCCGCCCTGAGACCTTGGAGCCTGAGCGCTCCTGCCATGTCTGCTCCTCGGCTTTGCCACCCACCAGTGAGCTCTCCTGTTTCACACAGCGCTGGTTTCACACGGGGCAAACAGCGGAGCTCAACTGTCACGGCACAGGCCGGATGTGCTGAGCCTTTTATTTCTGCTTTCTTAATAGAATCATACAATGATTTAGGTTGGAAAAGACCTCATGGAGTCCTGCAAAACTGCAAAAGCAGTCCAGGGTTGTGTTCCCTCTTCCCTTACTGCTCCTCGGTATTACAGCCAACAAAGCCTGAATCACCATCAAAATATCTCCTAAAAACATTAGGATTACAGCCTACAACTGTCAGTGGGCCTTCAGGGCCCAGCTCCCACAGCAGTGGATGACAACTCCGGCCCCTGGCCCGAGCTCTCTGGTTTCGCAGGAGCTTTGTACACAGAGCGCAAAGCAAATCACAAGGCAGTTTGATCTGCCGTGCTGCCAAGAGCATCTGTTTGCTTCGGCGTTTGCTGGCGTGAAGGGAGGGGTCAGAGAGAGACCGGTTACGTTTATGTGCCCCACTTTGGATTCAGCCTGGCTGAGCACGGTTTCAACAATCCCTCCCTAGCTTTACGTGAACTGTACTACAGCGGGCACGTTTAAAATTAGCAAAGCCACGGCCCGCGTTTCCCTGACCCGTGAGCCATGTTCCGCATGAATGCCACCCCGACATTACACAGGTGAAGGATGCTCCTCTGGAACATGACAGCACAGGCTCTGGGGGAGAGCGTTCAACACATGTTGTTGCTCCATCCACCCTCGGCGCTCCACATCCTTCTTCTTTTGAAGTCAAAGACACTTTCTGTACCCTTCTGAGGCGCCGGGTGACTGGGTACTTTGGAAATCTCACTGCAATGCTCTACGAGTCTTGTGTTTTAATTTTTTTTAGCCTACGCTGCGCAGCTGACTGCGCCTGGGCACTTGAGCGAGACCACAGACCTACAATCAGTGTCTGCTTGGACTGGAGCCTCTCTTATGTCATAGGCTGCTGTCTTCCCTGGCTCCTGAGATAAACGTAGGTATCGAAGGCTGCAATTAGATCATTTTGCTAGCCTGCACTCCATTATTACTTCCACAGGCAATCAACTGGCTCTAATTAGAACGCTGAAATGTGAGCATCTTCTAGCAGGCAGCAGCAGCGGAGCAGCACAGCTGAGCTCTCCGGAGTCTTACCGCGCACAAGTCCTGCTGTCTCCATTCTTAAGTGCACCAAACTTGTTGGCAAAGAGGAGGAAAGAGACCAAAATGGCTCATGCGGGGAGCCTCCTCCCGCTTCCCAACGTCCGTTGCACTTAAATGCACGCTTGGTAGGCCCAGAAATACGGCCGGGATGCGTCGCTCGTTCCCTAGCCCTGCTCCTGGCTACTCAGTGGCAGCCACTAGCGAACAAGTGCCTTGTATGTCAGCCTTGAAACAAACAGCTCGCGTCTCTCCGCTTACACAACGAGGCTGTGTGTGTGACAGCCCTCGGGTCCCGTCCTGGGGCAGGGCAACACCGGCTAAAGGCATGACAGGCACCAGCCTCCCTGGAAACGCGCCAGACAGTGGAGCTCTTAAGTGACCGCTGCAGGAGAAGGGTGGAGAAAACGACGTTCGAAGAGCCCAGACCGGGGAGTTAAAGAAACAAGGGTGCTCGTCATGCTGGTGGGAAGCCCACGGCATCTCCTTCCTCAGGGCCTGGGATGCACTGTTCCCTTCAGTGGATGCAGTCCGTCTCCCAGCCCCACCGGAGGAGGTGCAGCGACGTGCTGCAGAAGGTCAGCAGCTCAGAACCACCGCCCCCCGGGCCGCCTGCTGAACACGAAGCTTTGGCACCGTGATGCGAGGAGCGCCCGCGCTTGGCAGGATTTTATTCTAGTGTGGTAAACAAAATGCACCAGCTGTTTGGCCAGGGGGTCGCCAGCCTCCCCCCAGGAGTACCGCTGCTCACGGCTGCTGAGGGCAGCGCTGCGTTCAGTTGTTTGCACCATTTTCTTGACACAAAAGCGGCACCGAGAAAAAACAACGCTGTGGGGGAAAGGCGAGGACGGAGCAGGGAACACTTTGGGGAAGCAAAAAAGTCACCCCCCTGGTTAGTTCTAGCGTGTGACTTGGGTCTCGGGATGGAGACGCTGCATCAGGTGCTGGTGCCTTGTTCAGCACAAGTCATTGGCTCATGTCTTGCCTCTTTCTCTAACATGACGGGGTGGGAAAGGGCTTTCTGCTTCCTCCTCTCATCAGACCAAAGCAGCACATGACTAAGTGACCAAGGACATCCTCCTTCAACATCTACCTCAGGAAAGAGGAACCTGCGGGAACAGTTTCAGAACAGGGCATGCGGATTTGATGTCAGCAAAACTGTATTTCAAGGCACACGAAAGATTCTTCTTGCTGCCTTACTCGTATCCCCGGCTTCTTACTTGAGGGAGGAGAAACAAGTCACATCAAAGAAGATGCCCCCATGCAGCTCTGGAATCAAGCGTGAAGGTGAACGCTGTACCACCAGAGCTTACAGACCGTTTGGGCTAACCCTTTCCCAAGACAGCTGTGAAGAGACAAGCAGCCAGGCAACAAAGCAAAACCGGCAAATTCAGGAAACCGAGCGCTTCGTTTTAAATTAGATCGTGTGATCTATAAAACAATCGAATAGTTTGCGGCTTTCAGGAAAGCGTCATCTAAACAAAGGGGGCACGAACATCCAGATTCAGGAATTCTGTAGAGGTCTGGCCCAAGCGTTCTGCTGAAGATGAAGAGTATTTTAACCTCGTGAGAATGAAATACTTGCACTCGGTGATATATGAAGAAATGTAGAAAAATATACAGCCAGGCTGGGGGTGAGAACAGCGCTCGTCAAAAGAAAGCAACCTCGCCTAGAGGCCTCTCCAACTTCTTTTCTGGCATTTTCTCAGAATCGAGTGTTTTCTGTCTCCAGCTCAGAAGATGATCCCTGTCAGCTACAAACACAGATACCCTTTCCTTTTTTTTTTATCACAAAACTCAAGCTTTTATTTGCTTTCTCGGTGCTTTCCGGACTTCGGACTCTGACAAATGTCTGTGTTAAAAGGTGTGTGAAAATAAATATTTGGATGTCTTTTATGCTCCATTTTTCTAAGGGCCTGACAACCCTGAGTCTGCACTGGGAGGGGGTGAAGAGCACCAGGCACCAGTCATGGAACGGCAGACGGAATGGAATGCAAGTGTACCGGCTAGGGAAAGGGAGAATGGAGAACAACAAAATAGGAAGCGTGACTCGCAAAGGCAGTGACGAATAAACGGAAAAAGCTGGCGAATAACGGCTCATGGGAAACAAACCTAGGAGGAAAAGGGAAAGTCGTTATTCCTGGCACAGTACACAGGTTCAGAGGAAGCACGGGAACGCAGTAAGAGACTGGCCTGGGCCAGCAGTAAGCTCCACCTCAAACTCAAAGAGGAATTCCAAGTCAGATTACTATGGGAAAATAGAAAGAACGGCATTAGACCTGTCAGACGTTTTGAGCGAGCTAAGCGAGGATGAAATGCGTTATAAGATGGAAAAATAGTAGAAGAAACTCAGAATCACAACCCGTTTCCTTGAAAATTCATGGGAAACCGGTGTACTTCCAAAGAATCTATCCAACTAGCCGAAGACATCCAGCCAGAAAGCGCTACCAAGAGGCTGAAGGGCTTCAGATGGAGCCAACATGATCCTGAAGTGTTGGACAAAACCTGGAAAATGAGGGACTGCAAAACCAGGGCCAAATGACCTGTCCCATGCTGAGCTTCCCAGCTGCACCAGTACCGACTGAGGAAGGACTGAAGGCAGGGGTGCAGCGAGGGCAGGATACAGGGAGCTGGAGGGACTGCACAAGTCAGCAACGCCCTGGTTCTGCAAAAAAAGGGAGGCATCCTACCATGAGGAGAAAGGTGAACATGAGGTCACCCTCTGCACTTCTCGTCCTGGCAAGACCTCCGCTGGGCGTGACGGCGTGTCCAGGTTTGGTTACTGATCTTTAAGAAGGAGGTTAAAAATAAATACATTCAGGGATGATCTCCAGGCCACCGGCAGCCTGCAGACACCAGTCCTAAACTGGGCTCCTCGAGTCCCTGCTAGCCTCTTGCCTTTGATGCTGTGGACACCGGGGCAGGCTCTGGTGGAGCCTGGCTTTCCTCCGCAGGATTGTAAGCCCGTGCCATCTGCTGGCTACTGGGAAATGCTGCACGGAGAGGAGGGTCCCGTGTTCACTCCCGATGAAAGTCGCAAAAGGACGGGACAGAAAGACAGGCGGGGTTCTTATGGCTTCCTCCCGGAGCGCGATGCACAAAGTGTATGAACACTTTGCCCTTCCCATTTCCCCCACCCGCTGGGTGGGGACCCAACGCAGAAAGTGTCGATCAACTGCCCAAAATCCTCCGTGGCAGCAGAGTCTGGAAGTTTAGATTTTAACCTGGCTTCTAGGGAGAGCTACTTTAGGCTAAGCTTTGCGAGCTAAGGTTAAGGTATCTATGAGACGATGTCGTTCCTTTTCCCATCTCCTTTTAGCTCTGCCTTTGGGCACATCCTCTCACCGGGGACAGGAAGAAGAGACAAATAAAATACCCGGCCTCCATACTTGCTTCCACAGCTCCATCTGTGCTTCTCCCTTCTCACTATATCCCCTGCTTGTCTTCCTCCACTCTGCTGTGCCTCCTTACTTCCTACAGAGCTGTATTCCCAAGCGAATCCGACCATTTCCAGTTAAACTCTCTGTTCCTTTGGGGCCGCAAAGAAAAAAATAACTCACCAGCAAATGGCTGGGTTAGAAAACAAAAACAGTAGACAGGGTGTAAGCCTCCTGCCTGGTATTCTTCACACTACCGAAAAAACCAGGGATGCTCAGCGTGACCGTACCTTATGGCTACTACGAGGGGTAACTACCGAAGCACACTTGGGCGGCACTAGCCCTTGGTATCTGCTCTGTCAACAGGAAATATGGTTAAGAGAGAGTCTACACATTATTCTGGACTTTTTAGGAATCACGCCAGCCCAAAGCAGTTGAGAGTAATCCACCTGGCTGGAGACAACGACTGCTCGGTTCTTCGCTCTACACTGTCCGCACACAAGGCTTATTTAAGAGCAGTAGTCTCCAACATCCTTAATCCAGCAACGGTGGCCATCACGGGACCAGACACCGGGCAGGCTCAAAAGCGCTCCGTAAAGAGCATCCCTGCCGCCACCGGCAGAGCCAGAGCGGGGGGACGGATGCGCCACGGGCACTTCTCGCTCGCTCCTGCGCTCCAGCGAGGTTCCCTGGCACCACACTAGGTGGCACAGCCTACAGGATACAGTCCAGAAGGGCCATCTGAGACAGTGCACCTCCTACTAACAGCTCCGGCCGCAGAGGTGTCTGTAGGATTCTAATAGTAATTATTTGCCCTACCGTTCTGGTTTCAAATTGTGAAAAGGCAGCAGGTCAGAGGGCCCTATCTTAGGCCAGCCAGCTGGCTGGTAACCCTGCAAAGTCCCATGGAGCTTTTCCAGATACGGCCCAGCAACTGCCAGCACATCGCTGAACAAACAACGGTGCAGCGCAGCCTCCGTGCTCACAGAACGCTACCTTCCAGACTAAAGCCACCCCAAAAACGATTGCACAAACAAACAAAGCCCGTGCTCGCAAAAACCTCCCTCGGCTCTGAAACGCGGCTGTGCCCCAGCAGATTACGAGGACGGCCCTGGTCTAGGAGACCACAGCGCTCCGTTTGCATCTCCGGATGCAGATGGCACCTGGAAGCGACGGGGCAAAGACAGCACGTGCCCCCTGGGGACTACGTAGGACTAGTGTAGGAATCCGGGTTGCAGGACTGTCCTGCCCTGCCTGGCTGGGCCGCAGGCTTGTCTCTGGTGGCACCCGGCTCCTTTGTGGCTCCCTCTTTTTGTAATCATTCAAATGCGTTACAACAATTACCCTCTGCGTGCTTTGCTTTAGCGTCTTCTGCAGATACTGGGAGAAAAGAGCCTGGCAGCAGACGGGACTTGTACGAGCGTGGAAAATGAATAGAAGCAGAGGAGACCTTTGCTCTTTCCTTGTTCATCAAAGCAGCACCCTGCCTTTCATCACGGGCAGTTTTGTGTCTCCAAACCAAGCTGCTCCTTAAGGATGCAATAGTCACTTCTAAGTGTCCCTTCCTGAGCTGTCTTATCAGAGGTAATTAAGAACAGAAGCACTGGGGTGAGCAGCTCCAGACGCTGCCTCGTCACCTGTGCCGGGGGCCGGCAGAAGGACGCTCTTTCGGTGTATGACACAACCGCTAATGATTTCTGTCTGCTCTGCTCCGGGGACGTGGCGGGGAATTCTGAGCTGCAGCACACGCAGGCTGCCTAGAGAACAGCGGCGGGTACGTGCCCTAACCGAGCAGAAGACCCGAGCGGTGCTCGTTTAGCACGTGCCCGAGCGCATCCCACACACCAGAGTACCAACACAGGTACTTTTACCTAAGCACAAGCTCAGCACTTTGTCAGAGGAGGGCTTCAGCGGAGGGGTCTTGGCTCCCGTGGTAAGCAAAGAAAGGAGAAGTATTTAGATGAGGAATTCTGCGTGTTTGCGGAGGCCACCGTATACCACATCAGCCAGGGAACTGCACACTTGTGCCTCTATAAATTGGAATGACATTTACTGCCCTGTTAAGCTGAGGTAGCGCCGCTCTAAGTGACGCTGAAAGACCAAGACGTTCGCACGCTGGGAACAGACTTAGTGGGACATCCACTTAGCCATCGTCTCTTCTAATGAGATAGCGGCTGAAATCTCATCAGGGGGCTTTAGGAGTCAAGTCATGACAACGCCGTTGTTCAGACAGAGGGAACGGATTTGCAAAAGGCAGCGGTCAAAACCGAACGGACTCTCTCTCGCTCTGGTGTTAATCTTTGGCGTTAATCGCCTACACGGATAAACATGTCTCCGGTTTGTCACTCCCGAATTACCACTTCAAAATACAAAGTCGTAAGCGGCGCTTACTACATTTCTCGGGTGCCTGGTAGGAGTTACCTGCGCAGCCCTCCAGTTCTGAAGTAAAACTTGACACCGCCACTTGCAGAGGACAGCTGGCGAGTAAAACGAAGGTAAAACAAAAGCAGCATCAGACGTCCCCTCGCTAATGGACTCTGAAGTCCTGGTGTTGAAAAGCTCCCCGAGCGCCACAGGGACGCAGGGGGGGAGGACCTCGTCAAGAACTCCCGTTGCAGTCATGAGAGCCCGACGCAGAGGCTGCAAGAGCAGCAGCGAACTCGGCTCGCTTCCCGGGGCTGCCCGAGAGCCCTGCCCACTTGTTCCCCCCCAACTCCGGGCTGTCTCGTCCGGCCCTGCCTCCCCCCTCCCTCCCTCCCCCAGGGGC
>VZZY01023731.1:141996-167918 GCA_013400335.1 Eurystomus gularis | reverse complement strand
AGGAGCAGGACTCGGGGCGCCGGCAGCGGGAGGCCGTTCCCGAGCCCCTGGCCGGGGGCGAGCCTGGCGGGAACGGCGGCGTGGGCGACCCCGACAGCAAGGAATGGGAACAAGGAGACGGCCCCGAGGGCGACCTGAAGGCAAAGCGGGTCGCAGCCGTGCCCCCCATGTTCCAAAACATCCACGTGACTTTCCGCGTCCACTACTTCACGCACTCGGCCGCTCAGTTGCTCGGCGTCACGGGCGACCACGAGTGTCTGGGCCAGTGGCACAGCTACGTTCCCCTCAAGTACGACAAGGATGGCTTCTGGTCTGAATCCGTTAGTCTGCCGGTGGACACCAAAGTGGAGTGGAAGTTCATCTTGGTGGAGAACGGGAAGGTCAGGCGTTGGGAAGAATGCGCTAACAGGACCCTAGTGACGGAACACGACGATCAAATTGTTCACCGGTGGTGGGGGTACCATTAATGGGGTTTGGGAGGCCGCTCGGCCAGCGGCAAGCCTGCTTAGAGTAACCACAGAGCCCCTAAACGTTACCCCTTCTTCGGTAGGAGACCTCCTAAAGCGCAGAGCTCTGCGAGTCCCCTGTGCAACCCGGTTAAACCGCGTGAGCGGCAGAGCTCGGCCACCCCCTTTAGGAAGTCGTTTGGCAACCCGAGAAAACCAACTTCAAACGTGCACGGTAGGCTCCGAAGGCACGAGCAGCGTTCCGCACGGCCGCCTGCCCAGGCGGAGCCGGAGCCCGGACTTTGTGTCGCTTTGGGCTGCGGGACGCGTCTGCGTAGCGACGGCGCGGGGCTTCCGAAGCGTACTCGGAAGCGTGGCTACCTTTGGTGTAATAGCAACTTCGGTGTTTTAACTTATGTAACGTGTTACGTGAACAATAAAGGCTTTCAGACCGACAGTCCAGTGCAACCTGGCCGCTGAACCGGCTCATTTCAACAGCTCTGAGAGAAGCCGAGTTGCTTGACTGGAAATCTTAAAGAATTCCCGATGCGTGCCTGGCACGCTTTGGAGTAACCAAGGTGTAACCCCAGGGGACTTCATTCCCTGCTCTCCAGGAAAGCGCCTCGGCTCACAAGGCGGCTGGGCAGGTAGGCCCCTTTCAGACGGATCATCCTGCTGAGAGGAGAGCAAAGGTCAGAGAGGACTGTCCACGCTTAATGAATTACTCTGGGGTGGGAGCAGGCTTTTAAAAAAACCTGGACTGCTGCGAGGGCCAGGGAACGGGATTCTTTCTGAACCACAGGCAGGTGGCATGTTCTGCCTACCTAGGAACAATGCCACAGGATTAAGAACTGCTTAGCTAAAACTTGGATGGTTCTGTTCAAGACTCGGCTTTTCAACACAAAGTTGTGGCCTTCTAGTAAGCCAGATAAAGAAGGCTTCCAGCTTCAAGTAGCTGACCTTTCTTCCATGACGGTGGCAGAAAGCCGCTCCGTTTGCCCGCTTCCCCTGGGTTTGGTTATAAAAACGCTCTGATGGGCACAGCGCTGTGCGAGTTCTGCAAGTGCATCAAGTAGCACTTCGGTTTGGGAGATTTACTTCAAAAGCACCGTGCTGATGTAATTGCCACTGCTCATTCTTTCCTGGTTTGATGGTGGAGCAGCTGGAGTAGGTGCAACAGAAGGGCCTTGGGTGATAGACCGGGAGATGAGCTTCAGAGCTCAGCTCATGGTTAAGGGACATCCAGGTGGTGGGACGACCCTAGAGCTGCCGTGGAGTGGCTGAAGTGCTGTTACTGGGATTTCAATGAAACAAATCCACTGAGAGTGGGCCGGGCTGGCTGCTCACGCAGGCACGGCCAGGAAATAGCTCAAGAGAGTGGGGGGGGGCGTTGAGGGGAGGGTGAGGAGGGGGAGAGACTGTGGCAGATGAAGAACTCCATTGGCACGCCGCAGTTTTCCTCTTCCCGTGTAAAACAAGCCCCTCCCAGCTCCTTGTCCTGTGGGTCAGTTACTTCTCCAGAGTGCAGCTTTGCTCTCTGGTTGTCCCGAGCAACGTCAAGATTTGGATGAATAAATGTCACTGACTTCAGGGGACCTTTTGTAGAAGAGAACAAAGTAGGAAGTGCGGGTGGGAGCTCAGCTCACGACTGATGGTAAGCCTTCCGGCTACCTGCGCGTCCAGGGCGAAAAGCACCCGTGTAACTGCTGCGTGAGAAGCAGCGCGGGCCTGGGAGGAACGTGGGAGCACTTCAGGCTACTGACTCGAAAGGGAGAGGAGGGGGCTGGCAATTCCGCAGGTGGTCGATGCTGCTTCTGTGGTCTGAAGCACACACGCGCACGCTGGTCCTCAACTCAACAACGTGGGACTTAAGTTACTGCATAACCTTCCAAAGAAAATAGGCCGTAACTATGCCCCGGGTTAAAATAAACATGAAGATCGGGCTCATTTCGTTTTAGGGCCTACCGCTTCACTGTGACAAAAGTTTCTCCCGCTTCATTATTGCTGTGCCTACTGGGTATAACCAGAGAGCCCCCAAGTTCTGTCCGCGTGCACCACCCCCGAGTCCACGCAACGCTGGCGCGGGTTTCGGCCAGGCAATCCCAGCCCAGCTTTAGCCGTTCAGTGGACGCTGTAACTAACGGCTTGGTACCTTCACTGCGCTTTTTCCGTTGAGCTTTTCTAACAGTAAGTTCGTAACAATTTACCCAATATATCCAGAGGTACAGCTGAAAGAGAAGCTGATCTTCAGAAATCACTGAAGTCAAAGCAAAACACGTTATTTCAAGCTGTTTACAGTTCTTTCCCCCATTAGTGCAAGCTCTTCAAATGATGAGATACCGCCACCTTAAAGAGCACCTGCCCCACTGCGTCTGAGTGTATTTATATGTACATCGGAGGCTCGTCTGAGAAGATTAACTGGGGTATTAGCTGAAGTTATTCACCAGAAAGCCACTTAACCTGCACTAGAATAGGTTCTGTCAGGCAAAGATGAACATGTTTCAAACAGCCCAACTGTGAGGAGTCTCAAACGGAGAACAACCTTTTTTTGTTTGTTTTACATTAAACACCCTGCACTTTAATCCCCCAGGCAGAGCATACAGTCCTCCTCATCTTGCCCAGCGTTTCCACAAAGACCTTTGCCTATAACCTCTCAATGACTATGCCCTTCACATCCCTGCTTGCCTGGCAGGACCTGTGCTACGTGGATTAAATGTCATTTGTACGGTCCAAGAACCACCTCTGGACTCCAGCGTTGCTGGAGGAGCTGATGAGTATTTTCCCCAAGTTTACAGAGGTGATTTCTCATTACTGAACAATCAGCTGACTCAAGTGTGAAGGTAGATTTACACCAAGTTGCCCTGCTGCATAAAAATGATTATGCTAGGAGGGGCTGCTCTCTGCCTAATACCATGTCCTGGCCGTGAGACGAGGGAGCCTGCATCTGAGGAACAAGTTCTTGTTGACGTTCCCCTGTGGATGTGGCAGCTGGCGGCTCAGGATATGTAAAAGCAAATAACACACTGTCTCACTGCCACTCGTGTGCTTCCTATTCACTTCACAGGCACCTTTGCAAAATCCATGCCCGTCCCACCTTCTCTCAGGGAGCTGAACTTACTGTTTGGAGTCTGTCCACGTGATCCATTCAAAAATATTAGACTGGTATTGGGTTTTCTCTCTAGGGGGCTGGTTGCCATCTGTGGTGTCCTGCCGTGGTCAAGATTTGCCTAACCGTCCTCCTGTCCTCCACCTGCAGGACACGGAATAACAAAGTGCTAGTGCTGCTTGTGCTGCCAGCTCCGGGAGGCGCGTGGCTGCTCACCAGCCGATGACCCTCTCGCCTCCCCAGGCCACTCCTCTGCCTTCTGCCGGCGGCAGGGAGGAAGCCCGGACCTGTTCCCAGCTCCGCTGGATCCCAGCACGAGGATGATAAGCTGCCTTTTGGCTTGGCAGATCTCCCTCCTCTCTGGCTATTTGTAACCTCCCCACCTGCTCCCTTCCGTTCTTGTGGGGCTGCAGCCTGTTGAAACTCAAACTAAAAAAAAACCTCAGCGATTTGACCTACTCTGAATACGGTTCTGTAGCTTTTAAGTCAACAAAACCGAGCTTGTATCTGCACGGCTTGTGCTCACGAAGCTACTTTTGCTGAGCTGGAGCTACAAAGCATCTGCTGGGGACAAAATCACTGGGTAAGCCCCGTGAATTCAAGCATGCCATTCCGGGCCGGCACAAATCCAAGGCCATCACTGCTTTTCAGAAAGCAGATAACGAGGAAAAACACCAACGCCAGTGAAGCTGCCCCACTGGCAGCATTATTAATCTGCTCTTCGTGGAGTCCCCAGACAAAAATCCAATGGCAAATTCTGGAAAAGTCCTCCGTTTGGGACGAGTACAAAGTTCTTCCTCCCCTTTTTTCAACAACTCTCTCGTTTGGGACACAAAGTCCCAAACTAGGAACGTGCAAGCCCTCAGCTGTCGGTCAAAATACGAGGGCCATGCTTACAAAGCCAATCCCAAGGCAGGCTGCGGACTCTCGTTCGTGCTGCGAATCAAGCCAAACATCCCGACCAGCAGCGAAAATTACCTTAAAACTACCCCTTGATGAGTCCGTTCTGCTTAAAGGAGGAAATCTGTGCAGTCCTGCAGTTGTAGGTATGCGGTTCAACACTTGAGCTCAACATTACGGGAGCCACGGGCAGGTTTCCTGCTTTTATCGGAAATACTTGGGACATCTTTGGACTGGGAATTTACTGACGCATTAACATGAAGCATGGAGGGAGGGGAAACTCATTTATTTCAGAATGAAAAAGGAAAACGCCCCACAAAGCATTTCACAACTAACTCTCTAAATAGGATGCGTAGCGGTGTGCAAGATCCGGAACCCAGGGAAAAAACAGCGGAAGCTGAAGGAGTCCGGAGTGCCCCGTCCCAGCGTCCCTCAGCACGAGCTAGGGACAACGTGTGCTGTGTGGAGATGCGTTTCTACTCCTCGTTTAAGAGTACAAACTGTAGAGAGCGTCATGGTTCCAGGCAAAAAGTACCAAACTCTGAGAATTTTTATTATTCCTCTGTAAAATGTCGCATATTCTAAAGACAAGGTACATACGTGAAAGCAAGCACTGACGTGCACGGCCTCTTCACTCTGACAGCTTCTTCTCCTTTCCCTTTGCTTTCTCCAGCTTCATTTCCTGAGCGCTGATCACTGCCGACACGGCTGAAAATAGCACCAAGAAGGGATGATCTGAACACCACCTCACGTTAAAATGACTGAGGCCTCGGGCGCAGACGCCCGACGCCTCCTAATATCCTCCCGCACGTTACGCTGGACGTATCGAGCCCTTAGAGACGCAGCTGGAGTTTGCGCTGCTTTCCATGCAGGGCCTTGACAGCGGAGATAAGCCGCGTTATAAACAGGCACCGCCTCATCTGCTTTGGGAAGCCGCAGCACCAAATGCGGGAGCAGCGGCGGAACGCTACTGACTTCAGAATCTCTCTGATGGGGTGCTGTGAAATGAATGCCTTTGCTCCCACGTGCACGGGAACGGGATTGTTTAGTGTGCGCATAAAAGGCTTTCCGCCTCCTCTTTTAGATAGTAACGCTTGGCACGTTACAAGTGTCGATATCTGTGTTTACGTGGATATAGAAACCAGGCAAAGGGAAGATGTTAATGGACGACAAAGAATAAAAACGAGAGCGCTCACCTTGTCGTGGATAAAAATAAATGGATTAGTTGTACCCGCTATGGCCCTGACACGTGTGCGCTGCACAACGTGGGGAAACGGGAATTCCCCACGTCTGTGCAGTGAGACTTCAGGGGGAAACAGCCGGAACGTGCCGTGAGAACAAGTGCAGATAAAAGGAGCTGGATCTCACTTGGCATCCTGCCATCGCAGGAGTTTGTCAGCACTTAACTTCAAAGGGAGCAAGAGGAGAACCCCAAAAGTTCTCCAACTTCACTGTGGTCATCGCAGACTTAAAAAGAAGTTGAGGACGAAAGAAGATGCTCCTGAGGCCTCTGCTGGGAAACGATGGGTTTGGAGTCCACTGCTTTCAGAGTATCTTTCAGTTCCCGTGAAAGCTTGTTAAAAAATTCATTTAATTGGACGCGACAGCACAGGAGGGCACCCCTGACCAGCTGCCATGTTTGAAGTGTTAAGGATCTGGAAGCTTATTAGATTTAAGGGGCTGAGCAACAGTGCAACGTGCAATTAATCTAATTATTCTCCCGGGAGCAGGAAAACGTAGAAGTGGGTACTGCTAGTAGAAGAGGCACTTCTAAAACTGACCTCACGCGAAACCACAGGGAGCGCGTTGGCAGGTAGCAAGAACAATAAGTGGGTTTTTTATATAAAATAGGACTATTTTTGGTACATTTTGGCACCTTGTTTTGTTATCTGCCACGATTCCGCCGGGTTTTGCAGGCTTTCCGTCTCGTTCGGTAGCCTCCTAGGGGTATTCTCGCTAGCTTCCATGGGCTGAGAAGCTAGTGAGAAAATTATTCACCCGTACATTACCAGAG
Organism: Eurystomus gularis; assembly: GCA_013400335.1. NCBI lineage: Eukaryota > Metazoa > Chordata > Aves > Coraciiformes > Coraciidae > Eurystomus > Eurystomus gularis. The sequence continues at coordinate 161,452 of VZZY01023731.1, read as the reverse complement.
ATTAGGAAAAATAATAAGGGTCACAAGGAAAAATAAAAGAAGAGAAAGGGTGCAATTGTAATACAGCAGTCGTGATAGCCTGGCTCGCTGGCAAGGAATGAATAAACTACCTTGAAGCGCTCCATCATCCTCACACATAATTTTGCAAGGCAGGAAATCTCAGTTTTATCACCCAAGAGCTACACCGACACACGTTCCCATCGGTATTTTCAGTAAACCCCAGAGCTTTTCTAAACTTGTTACAGGAACCACAACAACTATTACAAATATTAGTATTAGGCAACAATGTTGCCAGTTACTGCAAATATTGACCTTAAGCATCCCTAGAGTTTATTGACCGGAATAAAGCAATTTACCAGATCTTACATTTGGCTGCCTGTGGAACGAATCTTCTCTTTGTGTAACCCCTTAATTAGCTGCGAGGTGTTACTCACAAAGCAGTGCCCAGTGCAGGTGCCACAATCACACACCGTAAAGGACTTTTATCAGCTGAATTTCACCTCGCTTGCTGTGCTGCCTGGGCAGAGAGCCAGCCAAGCACTCTGGATCAATAAGCGGGAGTGGACTTACTTATCTGGGGGCCTGTGCTGCATCCTCTGGAGAGCCAGCCTTCCTTGAGCACGGGCTGCGCTCTGGCGAGGTGCTGGGACCAGCTGCAAGGTCATCGGGCGACGAAGTTAACAGCATGTGCACCGGAGACCTTTCTCTGTAGCTCTCCTCCTGAGAGACCTTCCTGGGGGAGGACGTGTAACGGGGAGCTGCCGAGAAGATGGACGCACCTCCTAGGAGACAGCCAAGCAAAGAACAACGGTCTGTTTGAACTCCCACAGTCTGTCTCCTTAGTCCTTACACCCCTCCCGGGACGTCTTGAAAAGAATTCAGGGGGTTTCTAACAAACTCTCCTTGTTCAACTGCTTCTCAGGTCTTCTGCGTAAAAAAGTTACTGGCAGCTATTTTGGAAGCCAGGAAAAATCCCTGGATGTTGCAGCAGGTTTGGTAGGAGGCTGACAGTAACCACCCAGGAGATTTTCTGTAATACTCAGAAATATAAAAAGAGGATCCACAGCAGTTACTCCTCGGGCCAAAAAGAGGAGTTCTAGCTTATCTCTGAAGCGCAGTGGCTTAAATACTAACCAAGAACAATTAAATACATTTCTGTCTGCAGGCAGTTTTCACAGTTTTTCTGCGAGAAAGCAGAAAGCAGCTAAGAGCAGCATCTTCCAACCCTGCTGCTCAAAGCCACGTCCTTGTATTTCTGTTTAGGTCGCTGAACTCACGTCACCACATTTTAAAAGCTACTGACCACCCAGCACTTGGGAGGGAATCGATGGAACGCGGACCCAATTCCTCTCAAAAGCACATGCATATTGAGATATCTGACTAAAGAATTCCAGAGGCTAAATTTAGGCACCAAAAATTTGCAATATTATCCATGCTGATTAGAGAAGCCCAGTCAGGAAGGACAAGCATGGAAGATGTCCATCTTAGGTGTGCTTTTATCAGCCTGCACGGAGCTGGTTTGCAACAAGATGCAGATTCTGCAGGAGGTGCAATAGAGGCCTTGTAGTAACACCTGCTAAGAGGTACTGGAGTAAACGCCCTAAGAAAAGAGACCGTATTTGGAGCAGATTTTTGGTAATACTCTGCGATATTCCCATTTCACATAGATATGTATGGCACATTGACCCTCAAACGCAGCCACTGAAAACTTACCAAGGGCTGCCGAGGGCTGGGTAACATCTTGGGACTGGAGATCTGCAGTATGTAAAGACGAAGGATCCCTGCAAGCAACACGACGGCAAAATTTGCATCCTGGAAGCCTTATGCCAAGTTTTGGTAATGGCAGCTAGACTCCCCAGTGAGAACGGGATGCTCTCACGGGGAATCTTCCCATCTCACACAGGGAAATTAAAAGCCAACGATGTAAATAAGCTCTGGAGCTCTTAGAGAGATGAAAGTAACATCCCAGCTTTGTCTCGCAATTCCCAGGAAGCTTTTAGCATTATGAATAAAACAATACATACAAGCCCAGGGCTGACGCTGGATTAAAAAAACCTTTAGAAACGGAATCTCAAATGAGTACTTGAAGAAGCAGGTGACTCAGGCAAGTGAAAGCACTTCTCACCGTCCCAAAGCGGCCTTCTCCACGATGCCTTCAGCAGCAGAGTCCCTAGCTGCGGTCTCCCTGCACAGAAGAACACGTCGCTGTCAAAATCACAGCCAGTGGGATTGCTACATTTCAGGTTTTTAGAAGCAGAGTGCAATGACGGCCACGTTCTACTCATAGCAAAGAAAAAGCATCATTAAATTGCTGTGCGAGTTCCCTGAAAAATTAGAGTCGGGGTGAATTTAGACCGCTGAAATAATGGGTATTTTGGGGAAATAAAGGACTAGATTCGTTATGAATACCGGGTAGCCATAGAAGAAAGACAATAAATAATGAATATCACTGCAATCTTCCTTCTGGTTACCCACACAACAGAGCTTCTATTTAGCTTCTTCAGACCCAGCCTCCTCGGAAGAAGGCATCCTACACTGCTCCAGAAGCACAGGAGTAGCCACGTCCTAGTTTGAGGAAGGAATACAAGTAGGCAGCACCCAACAGAAATAACAGGGCATTCCTTACCCTGTATTCCTCACGGCTGCTACAGGCGACTTCTTCCCACCACTGCTGTCCTCCTTGCCCAGCTCCGCACGGGGAATGTCACTGTCTGAGCTTGCTAACCCTCGAAGAATCCTCTTTAGATCCTGCAATGGTTCTCCCTTCAAAATGCCTGGCTTGGAAGGCATCTGGAAGGAAATCATTCCGTGACACACTATTCCTAAAAGCACTCTCTTTTTCAATTCCTACCTATGCTCATCCCAAGCCACCTTTCCTCCCTCTCTGCTCTTGTCTTACCAGTTAGAAACCGGGTGGATTTTCTGCAGTTTTAGTTAAGAAGCGTTGGAGGCTAGGTCATGGTAACTCCAAGACTGCCAAAACGCTCTCTGAATATGCTTTCACTCTCACCTGGAGAGCTACCTGACAGAAATGTGCAAAGCTACTAGGTACGATTGAGGAGAACATGGCAAACATCTGCTACGGATCCCGGGTATCCCTGCACAAACACAGCTCGGAGGACACAAACAGGCTGTTTTCTAGGCGCTCATTTCTACAAGAGCTGAGCTGTCCGCAGACAGAAACCACCTCATTGTCGCAGCCACCCTCTGAGATGAAGCGCAATATTCTTCTCATTTTACTGAGCAGGACTTGAGGCAAGGGCCTGGTTCAAAGAACCCTCGCTTTCTGGGGAGAACTGGATTTTTCAGACTACTCAGCACTTCACACGTTCAAAGCGCTGCTCCTGCTGCGGGTGGAACGCGCTAGAAACATTTTGCTAACAGATTTCCATAGAAAAAAAAGAGTCATTTCCAATGGGAACACGCTGCTTTCAGCGGAGCTTATACGGAGAGCAAATCCTCAGCTTCATAATGGGTCGATGGGATACTGAGTCAGCCCAAATCCTTCTTCCCCACGTTCCAGTTTAGAAGCCAGGCTACCGACTACCAGGCAGAGTCTCTGTCTCAAGTGTTGCAGCTGCTTCATTTCCTACAGTGACTAACCACGCACGAACCAGGAAGGTTCAAGACCTTGAAACGAGTTCTCCTACAACCTGTTACGTCCTCACCGTGGTACTACCTGAAAATCTGTCCTTTTTCCTTCTTTATCCTCAGAAGGATGAATTACCTCAAAGAAAAGAGAATGGGAGTGCCCGATGCTGCGAGGATTTCACAGAATTAATGATCCCCTATGTAAATGTTTGTCACCGCATCAGAAAGTAAGCCTGAATCTATTACTGAAAATATCTGCAGTAACTTGTAGCCTCCTACAGATTTTGAATGAAAAAGTAATGAAAAGACCTTGACTAATTTCTGGGGGAAACAGACCAAGTGCCTCCTGGAGAATTATACAAAACCTATAGAAATCGTACAAAATATGCAGAAAATAGCAAAGGTTTTTTTTTTGCTTTTGCATGAGAGATTTGAGTTGATGTTTTCTGGAACGAAAAATTAGAACGATTCTAGTATCTAATTTAAATCTAAACGTAGATGTACAAAAACAGAGAAGAAGGAAGGATAAGGATGCCTTTCCGGATAAAACTGGTCAAAATCAGTGAGGGCCAGCTTGGAGAAAGATTAAAGTAGTAAAAGCTCCCGCAGGTCAATCAGACGATGACGTTTATCAGGAACTACACACCAGTCTACTTGCACTGCCAAATGTAAGCGATTTACAGCCAGAAACAAAGTGAAGACCAAACTGCTTACAGATCAGAACCTGTTTTAATAACTTATACACGTTATTTGTGATACAGGTAAGATAAACGCCTATTACAATCTGCAGAAATTTTCACTGTCCGGTCGTTTTTAACTTATATTTTGCCAGCGGCCAAAAAAAAGAAAACCTGAAAGGTCCCTGACGTATGAGAAGCTACAGAAAACACCGTCACCTTTGGGGTTAAGAATTCACTCTTCAACCCTCCCACCAGAGGCTCTCCCGTTGAGGAATTCCACGTTCTTTCCACCCTTCGGAACACGCCCGTTTCCCGAGCAGTTTCCCCGCTCGGGGCAGGTACTCACAGGCGGGGCAGAGCCGGCTGAGCTGGGGGAAGGTGGCACGGCAGCAGAGGGCCGGGCGGGGACGGGCACTGCGTGCCGCAGCCTGCCTGCAGCAGAAGCTGAGGAGTAGCCCGGGCCCTGCAGCTCCTGCGGGAAAACATCAGCGTGGCAGCAAAAGCCAGTACAGCTAAGCAGAATACACGGCTACGGACAGCAGGCCCTCTGCAAGAGGGCCTCTCCTTTATTTTACGCAGCACTCAAGTCTCCAAACATGTCGCAGCGTTTATTAGGTGTTCTGTCTGGAAGGCTTTTAGTGACCAAACGGGGTGTGAGAGCAGCGGTTTCACTGACTTGCAATCTGGAACCATTCAAGTGGAGGATACCCCAGGGCCACTGCAAAATTCCAAGTCCCGAAGTTCTCGTACCTTTTTTTCCCCACTTGGGTCAGAATTCCCTTTGTTGGAATACAAGACTCCCCACCTTTGTCGTTGCTCACATAAAGTGCTTTTTGTATCGCTTGCATGGATTTGTATTTTGACTATAACCTTTTGTTTCTCGCTCAAAACTTGCCACGGGGGCCGGTCACTAAAATGAATGATCATTTCTGATGACAAAACTACTGTTCAAGCACACCATTCATTTACAGCAGCAGCTTTGTTGCGGCCTTAACAGTCCACGGTTTTAATTAAGGCAAAGGTAAAGAATATTCTCTATTAAACCCGTGAATAAAGAGCTTGGACTCAATCTATTGGGCAAAGTCTCTTTGCTTCTCAAAGAAATGGTGTTTTTTTTGTGCTGCCAACTCACCAGCACAAAATCAAACTCAGAGCCTGAAATTACGGACGTGTGCAGCAGCAATGGGCTATTCCACGTTAAAAAAGAAAAGGCTGCAGAACACCAACTTTTAAAAGCACTTTGCAATAAATAGGTTTAAACGTGAAGTTAGGACAGAAAGTCAACGCATCGAATTTTACACCCGTGCTTCTCAGCGACGTACTTACTTTTAGATCCAACGTATGCTGCAGCCTGAAGCGCATCACTTCCTGCTCCTGGCGCTGGATCAGGCACTGACACGCTGCAAACTGCAGGGATGCCTGGAGGAGAGGAGAGGCGTTGATGAATTTTGCTGACTTTCTGCGGATCGCACCCGTTTCCTGTTGGACACACAACCAGCAGGGTACGCACGCAGACGCTCTCTTTTTCACAGAAACCCTGCAATATGACCAGGCGCCTTTCCTGACAGCCTTACAAAAGGAACTGACCCGTTATGTGGTCCTAGTAGCCGCACGCAGAAGGGAGCTAATCCTGTCAGGGACGGCCCCGAATCCACTGAACACCTCTGGGATCAGACAATTCAACTGCCCTAAGGAGGCAAAACTATACTCAAGTTTTAACGTGGGTGGCTGGCAACTCTGTTGACCTGTCTTTGGTAAAAGCTGTTATGTATTTTCTTCCTTAAAAGAAGAGAATATAACCTTTTACTCTGAAAAAGGAGAGGATTGAATAATGTTGCTATTTTTCCACTGAGGGCTTATCAGACAGCAGAGACGCAGCCGTCAGCCAGAGCACAGAGGGAGGGCGAGAGATCTTGAGGAACCTTTGAGTTACCATGACCTAGCCTCCAACGCTTCTTAACTAAAACTGCAGAAAATCCACCCGGTTTCTAACTGGTAAGACAAGAGCAGAGAGGGAGGAAAGGTGGCTTGGGATGAGCATAGGTAGGAATTGAAGGCTCCCTTAAATTACCTTGTCAAGGGCCATCTCCATCTTCGATATTTTTTCTTTCAAACGTTTGTCTTGTGATCTCAGGATCTCCAGTTCTCCAACAATCTTGGTATTTTCTGCCGTAACATAGCTCATTTTTTGACTTAGTTTAGTCTTGTCTTCTCTGAGGTAATGCTTCTCCTGAATTTCAGATGAGGACAACAAAGTACAAGTCAAAAATTCAGAACTGCCATGATACATATTTGTTTTCTGAATTTTTTTTTCCTCCTTGAAAGGAATTAACCTTTAACCTCCTGAATTAACCTTGTCAGAAGCTTAAACTATTGCAACTTGCAGAAAGACGAGGTTTTGCAACAAGAGGATAGGTCTTATAAGGAAAATTACAAACCAATGGACGGGTCCTGATGAAATAATAGTGCAGATTTTAGATCCATTTTACAACTGAAATTTTAAGCTTCAGGATCCAAAGCCAGGAAAGAAGATAAAACAGATATGAATGATCATTCTGTAAACTCCAGCTACAGTTAACGTCATGATTTCTCACAGAAAATGCCAGAAAGACCTAAACACGCTCGACAGACCCTGATATATGGAGTTTACAACCAGAACGGCAAAGAACGGCCTCAGAAAACAGAGGGGAAGCACCGTGGGACAAATTCAGAATGCATTCGTTGACATCTTCCAAAAGAACTGATATGTAAGAGCCTGATTCTCATCGACAGTAGAGCTGTCGGTTCACGGAGAACAAGCAGAAGTGAAAACTCATCTTCATGCAGAAGGCTAATTTATGCAGCGGCGATATATGGCAGTGGGGGGACAGGAAAGGTGCCCATTACATCGAGGAAAATTCTCCTCGGTCCTTCTTGGGCCAGTTACGCTTTTGGCCACGCATTTCTCCACAGAAAAATGTCTCTACATTACAATATTTTTACACGGAGCTCTTGTGACCTTAGCTGCATTTGTCATTGCCTCTTCCAAGAATTTAATCTTGCTCTGTAAGGCATCTATCTGCCCCCTCTTGGCTGTGATCTTCTTCTGCATTCCAGCTGCCACTTTCATAGCTGTAAAAGAGAAGGGCGATTCTCAACGAACACTGATGATGCGTTCTGAGTTCTGACAAAAGACTGTAAGTTATCAGCAATATGTCGGAATGAGGAAGCTGAACCACGATCCCGTAGTGACTCCTGTGTGCAGAGCACCCCTCGGAATCGGCAGGGTTTTGTCCGAGGTCACGACACCAGACCCGTCACGCACACACGACAAGATGACAGCATTCCCTGGAAATATGCCTAAAGGTCACCCCAGTAAACTCAACCCACGCTTTCGGTTTTACAGAACGTAGCAAATGGTAAAATAAGAAGACGCTGTCATCCGCAATATTGCTGCTTTGCTTCACAAGGTATCTGGAATATTATTATAGCACCTATTGAGAGAGAAATACTTTTAAGAATCCTATCATTTGAAAGACAAACGTGTGCAGTTTTGAGGAAGCTCAGTCCAGAATTACCATTGCCATCAGATCCCTCAATAGTCTTTAGAGCAGTCCTGGTCTGTGCCACCTCAGCTTGGGCAGATTTCACCTGCATTTTCAGCCTGCGTGCAGTATTTTCCATCTCCTTGATTTTATCCTGGTAACCCCTCTTCAAATTCTCAAATCCCTCTGGTGAGAGTAAATAAAGATTGAAATTAATAGTGACAAAAAACCCCATCGTTCTTCTGGACTTACTGAACCGTCACCTACTCTCTAAAGGAGTGCTAAATTTTCAGACTGCTAGGACAGGAAGCAAATAACACCCACTGCTAACACACGCACAACTAGCAGTTCGTGGTCCCGCACGTCAGCAAAAGTTCCCGTTTCACCAGAGACAAACGTGTTCTTTGGTTGCTTGCCAAGGCAACTGTTCAACAGAGTGATATAAACCCACGCTTCTGCGTGCCCGCTGCTAGAACCATAGACGACTACCGGGATCCACCAGCGCTCTTAAATAACACGCAGGAACAGGCGCTCAGGTTCCTCTTCTGTGATTTACCCAACCTGCTTCTTTGCTCTCCAGAATCAGGCTGTTCAAGTATTTTTGCTCACGGCAGGGAGCAAAACGGTATTGCCATCACCCTGTGCCAGCATCCCAAACCACGACACAGCTCTCTGAAGCAACGTGACTGTCCCGTGCCGGCAGGGAACCTTCCGCTGTACCCGCAGCCATATCTGGATTCCGTAAGCAAGTGGCTCTTTTATTTTTAACATCAGCCCAAGTTAGCAGCTATCGGAGCCCGGCTAAGTGGAGGCTCCCTACCTGCAAGGCCAGCGAGCTCCCTCCGACTGGCCTGGAGTTCATTCCTTAGCTGCTCTTTTTCCGATTTCATATCGTTAAGTGCACGGAGCCTCTCAGCGCACGTGTTCACCAGCTGAACCTTTTCCAGCTCCAGCTCACTCAGTCTCGACTCCATTTCCTGTACTCTGGCTCCTTGCTCATCCTTTGCCATCTACTTACATCAAAAAAAAAAACACAAAAAAACTATGTGTACCACATATAATTATATAAAATAACCACAAAGATGTGCAGACTTCAAACATCAGTTGCCAAGAGAACAGTTTGGGGCACGAAAGAAGACCAGAGCCGAACAGACAAATAGCTTTTGTGAAAATTGCTAATCCCGGCAAAAAGGGTACGAGAAAATCCAACGCGACGGCTTCACAGCACGCTTAACTTTACTACGTGTATGACAGGGAAATTACTTCCACCCTCTCCTAGCGGGACCTCCCTATTTACTCCTGATGCTCAACAGCAGAGGATGACATTCCCTAGCTGTACCAAATCCTGAAATTCTTGTCTGAGAAATAACCAGTTTCAGTGTCCTGGGCGTGGAGCTCCGAGCGCTCGCCACCTGCTATTTCTCAGTAACACCTCGTGTTTCTGGTTCTGTTACTGGTGGGGACAATGGTATCGCTGAGGACAGCGCGTTGCATTCCAGCTTCCACAAGCCTTTTGGCAACGGCTTTTCGCCAGCGCCTTAGCCATTTGTTGGGGTAATGTGATAATATTCTCCTTCTCGGCCCACTAACTCTTGCAGTGCTGGTAGGACTCAGGGTGCCTGACCTGCTTTAGAACCGCAGTACTAGCACTTTCAGATAGATCTCAAAACAGAGAACATTTGCTGTCTTACAGAGACATCAACACACCACCATCTGCATACCTTAAGTTCTTCTACTTTGCATTTCCAGTCACTGATTTCTTTTATAAGCTGAGCCTTCTCAACTCCCACAGCTCCAGCAGTTTGACTGTGCCGGCCCACGATCTGGGTCACGGTATCAATTTGCTTCTGGAAGATCTCAACAATCCTCTCCTTCTCTAACGCCTGCAGCTTCAGCGTTCCACACTCCGACTGCACGCTGTGCAAGTGGTCCTCTTCCTTCTCCAGAGGCCGGAGCTCCCGCGTCCTACTGCCAGCTTGGGAATGGAGCCTCTTGATTTCCTGACTCGTAACCTCGAGAGCTCTCTCCTTCTCCTGCAGACAGGCTCTCAGATGTGATGCTGCTTTCTCAGCAGCCTCCAGATCGACCTGTTTGGCTGCAAGATCTTCTTTAACTTTACGGAGGGTTTCCTTGGTTGACTCCAGCTGGACAGTCAAAGAGGAGATTCTTCCCATGCTTTCATTTTTTTCCCTAATCGCAGCCACCTGAATAAGAGCAACAGAAGGATCAACCAAGAGAAATGTTTATTTTAAGCTTCAGAATTTCCTGTCGCGTTTCTGGTTTCTATAGTTTATCTTAAACATCTGAGTTTCACTGGAAATAAGGTCAGCACGGTCTGGTCTACGATGACTGTGTCATTCTGGTTTTCCTTCCTTTCTCCATTTAAAAAAAAAAGATGTTTTGCTTAGAATATTGGGGTTTTAATCATAGAAAAAATGATAAAGCAAAGTAAAAAAAGTGAATGAACCAGCAAGGTTAGTCTAAAATTTAGAGCAGTTGAGGCTAAAGAACTTTAAGTGTTAAAACTCAACTGACTGCACTGACGGTTGGAATAAAAATGTACCCGAGTAATTTATCACCAATTTTATTCCTGCGGGCAGCAATGGGCACCACTTCAAGCACAAGATACTGTGACTCAGGACAAAACAGAAGACAAGAATGAACTTCCTGGTGGGAGGATTGTAAAGGGAAAAGAATGGATGGAGAAAATGTAGAAGGATGCGTGAGGCAGCACAAGCCTGTGGTTTGGTAGAAAATAAAGGAATGAACTTGATCTTTACTGATAACGCAAAGCAGGTTCGCCAATTTCAGCTTATTTTGGAGGGGCTGAAGGCAAAGAAATGGGAACGTCGTACAAGTCGGTGTCTAGGAATCTACTTTGGGGGAAGTAATTCGTTCTGACCCAGCGCTGCATGCAGCTCGGGGCTATAAACACACCCTACTTTCATTAAGCGCTACACCAAGTCAGGCGTTAGGAAGGCCTTTCATTTACTCCTGTTCTTACAGAAGTGCTCACTACCAGGAATACTACCCTCCTCTGGCAGCATCAAACCTGCCGGCAGTTTACAAAATGTTGTGTTGGAGGTTTACAGTCAAAATCAAACACCCCATCAGCAGAACATTCATTTTCTCCATGTCAAAAATCAAAACTAAGAGGAATGCTTCTACTTCCTCAACGGGAAAGAGAAATACGGGCTGGGCAGGACAGACGAATAAAAAATTGCACGTTCTGACCTTCGTGCATCTGCATCTTTGGAAGGCAAACTTGGCCCGTGAGCTCCAGAGGCCTCCCAACCATGGGGACCAGAGCTAACAGCATTTCTATCCCGCTGCAGCTGCTCACCGACCCGGCGCTCCGTTTGTCTGCGACATTCCGTCCTCGTTTCCTCCACGGTGCTCTCCATGCGCTGCAGCTGCACGGATTTGCTGTCCAGTTCTCTCCTCAGCTGGTCGATGGTGACGCTGTTCTCTGTGTGCCGATCCCAAAATCGCCGGTTCTGCTCTTTTTCTAGACTTAGTTCTAGCTCTTTTTTGTGAAGTTCCGTCTACAAGAAATTACAATTACAGTCATTTCCCTCCCTGAACCACATGAAGGATTTTTTTGTTCTTTCTGTTACCATCAGCAACATTCAATTACACGATCACAGATCTGAACAGGGACTCACACTCAGCAGGAAACAAGAATATTGGCTAAACTGGGCTGACACCTCCTACACGTTTTCCCGCAACAAAGAGCTAACCTATAACTTTATATATTGCTGCTCTAATTAATTCTAAGGGGGCTGCTGCACTTTGGGAACGAGCAACGTGCAAATCTGAACACCAGCAATAAGGAGAGGTTTCTACAAAGGAAGATTCTTTTTTCAAGACTATCACTGGTTTTTACCACTAACTGATGAATCCGGTCATTCAGATTTCCAGACTCTTGGCTGCGTTGATCCTGATCCGTCTGAGCTTCAGCTACCTCAGAATGAGCTAGGTGCAACTGCTTCTCCAGATCTTCGACCTAGAATGAAGACAAAGATTCATCAAGAATCATCTTGGTGTATTCTAATTGTTAGATTTTTTCTAGTTTTCTTCTAGGTTCTACTCAAAAGACGTCCTTTTGGCTCAGGAGTTACCCCCTGGGTGTATTCAGAATTGTGTTGTCTTCTTCTAGTGATTAAGCTCAATCTCATTGCAGAGTTAAGGGAGGTTCCTGAGAACCAACTGGCTTCCGCCCTGACCCACAGCTCCACAAAAATTCTCTTACCTACACCGTAATCATTGAATGGAATAGGAAACGAGCCACCTGAGAAAAAAATTCAAGCTCCTCACTTGACGTGCAGTACTACGAGTTAAAAAGAGCCAACATAATGTGTAAGTAGAACACCATTTATAAGGAATCAGTGAAAAAATACACACAATTTCCTACAGTGCTCTGTGAGTAAACACTTCAGGAAAACCTTATTTGCTAAGGTGTCTTCCTGCCAGAGAAGCTGCGGAGAAACACGCGCTGTAAAAGAGAGATGTACAGTTGTAAAAGGCTTTTTTTAGACGCTCTCTCGCACCTTCCCAGGAATGACTCCACCTAACAGACAGAGATCAAATGACCTCCAGCCCTCTACTTGTCTCTCGCTGAAGCCTGCCTTAGCAATTCAGTGGATTACACTTCCGATTCAAAAGCAATCTTTATTGGACCAAGTAATATATTCTTTTACAGACCCACGAACCCAGCGTTTTCTGGAGCACACGCACACCACGGCTTGGCCTGCACACCCCTGCCACGTCACTCTCTGACCTTTTTGGACCAGAGATGATCGGCCCTGCCAAACTTCACGGCCTCCCTGTGACCTGAAGTTTCCTTTTCCAACGGTATGCAGGAGGATGCCTAAATCCTCCTGACTTGTAATCCAAGCTGGATTTGGATCCATCAAGCATTTCTGCATGGGGCAGCTCTGCTAAGTTTTAAAGGGAGCGGGAAGCAACTGTGTTCAGGTCGCTTTCAAGGAAAACACAAATTGTCTTTCACCAAAAGTAAGAAGAAATTTAAAAGCTATTCCAATTGTTTCTAAAACTGCAATCCAAAGCAGCGAAAGATGCAGATGTGATACAGAAACACGATATAAAATAGAGCAGCTAGTGACGTGGCAGAGATTCTGTGCTGCGACTGCAAGAAGGTCCCTCCAATTGTCCGCAGTAATTCCCTGCTGTACTACCTGGAAAAAAAGTTGGTCTTCAGGGAGAAGTGGGGCTTTTCTGAAGCAAGCCCTCATCAAAAGACTCTCCTTATGCATCCGGAACGTTTCAGATATCCACATATCCAGTTCTACCGGCACTAATGCTGAGACACAAATCCACACGTACCTTGTCTTCATACATCCTCTGAGCTCCTCGTAACTCCGAATGCAGCTGAGAAGCTGGAGATTCCAGGTGACTACCTTGATGGGCAGGCACTGAGTTCTGGGTTCTTGTTTGCTCTCTAAGAAAAGTTTGAGGTGGAGAAATGAGAAACTGTAAGAACCATGAGAGCACAAAACATTTGTGGTCACTGCAACCACTGTGACCGCTGAAACTTCTTGCTTTGAAGTACCTTTATTATTCACAGTGGGATCACATCAAAATTACACCTTCTGACTGGTTCATTTGCTGACATTTATCTCACATAAAATTCAGTCAAGTGAAATCATAGAATCATCGTATGTGAGGGGTTGGAAGGGACCTCTGGAGATCATCGAGTCCAACCCCCCTGCCAAGCAGGACCAGAGAATCTAGGGCAGGTCACACAGGAACACATCCAGACGGGTCTGGAAAGTCTCCAGAGAAGGAGACTCCACAACCTCTCTGGGGAGCCCATTCCAGTGCTCTGGAACCCTCACAGTCAAGAAGTTCCTCCTCATGTTGAGGTGGAACTTCCTGCACTCCAGCTTGCATCCACTGCCCCATGTGCTATCACAGGGCACAAGTGAAAAGAGGTTGTCCCTTTCTTCTTGACACCCAGCCCTCATCTATTGATACACATTAATTAGATCCCCTCTCAGTCTTCTCTTCTCCAGACTAAACAGCCTCAGGTCTTTCCACCTTTCCTCATCAGGCACGTGTTCCAGTCCCCTCCTCATCCTCGTAGCCTCCGCTGGACTCTCTCCAGTAGATCTCTGTCCCTCCTGAACTGCGGAGCCCAGAACTGAACGCAGGACTCCAGGCAAGGTCTCACTAGGGAAAATCTTGATGCTTTTTACTCCTGACGATCACTCTTACTCTCAAGCAAGTCTGAAGGAAGCCAAGTCTGCTTTCAAATGCACCCCTGCTATTCTACACGCAGAACCGAGCAGCATTTTGCTATCACCTACGCCAGTCAGCTGTTAATGCACACTGGTATTTCAGTCTCAAGTCTGCAACGCTGCACGGCACTTCCTGAGTGTTCTGAAACAACATATTGAGCACTGATTTCTGAGACATCAAGCTTTAGAGGTCGTTAGGAGGCAACCAGAGTTTTTAGAAGGTCGTGGTGCAACACAGCCACCTCACACGGCTCTCAGCCACCGCTCTTAGCTTGCGTACCCCTTCAGCCCTTAACTCTAGCCATGGAAATTAAGGGTACTCCCACTAACATATTCCGTACTATAATCCAAAAACACACTGCGTGATCTCCAGCTGGCTTTGGAGCTCCCGGCCCGGCTGCGTGCACTGCTAGCTGTCCCAGTCGGTGCTGCCACCTCCCGCCCATGCTCATTTATTAGCCACTCAATCCTGTTTCCCAAAGAAAATACTGGTTAGAAATTTGAGTCTTGGTACTCTTCTCCCCTGAAGAGGATATTTTTCAATGAAGATCTAACCATTTTGATGTTCTATTGTGAATAGAATGTTATGGATTGAGTTACTGTCTCTCTTATTTTGAACAGGTCTAATTCAGGTGGGGAAATCAGGACTTCCGGAGCAAGGAAGGACAGAGCTCTTACTGAAATTCGTGAAAAAAAAAGCTGATGTAACCACCGAAGTGATTGCTTTCGATCTTTTAATGGCCAAACTACTCTCCCAACAAATTCTAGATGTTCACCTAAACGACCAGCCACACTTACAGAAGTCCAGACTCTTCCAAAATGATGTTTTTTGATGCAGGGAATAAAACAGGAAATGGCCAGCATGGAAGGAAGAAGCAGCAGAAAGCCAAGAGCAAACACACATCTGGAATGGAACAATTATTAAGTCCCCAGAAACACTGCTTGCTGCCCCTCAGCCACTCCTTTTGTCAACACCATCATCAAAGAATTACCTGGGGAACAACTGAAAAAGCATCTCTTTAATGTCTTATGAATAAATAAATGGAGAACAGGTACCTATTTTGATGCTGCTGAAGCAGAAGTAGGTTTTGGGTCTGTGAATCTTTTCTCAATGTCTCCAGTTCTCCTTCCACCTATTGTAAACAGATGACAACGCTCAAGAAAAGACCACCTAAACAGTAGTTTTCACAATGTCATTTCCCTCCCTTGGCTTCCACCTCCAACCCTGAAAATGCACACAACGCAGGTGAAATTCCAGCAATCAACCCAATCTCAAGGCCTCTCCCATACCTCCCAACCCAACCCCATAGCTCTCTATGCCATCGCCGTTCCCTTAGGCCAGTTTAGATGGGAACTCACAGAGTTTTTCCAAACAGTTTCTAAAAAAACAAAACATAAGAATCTTGGAAGGAAAACCAGCACTTTCTTCACATACCAGGACAACCCTTTCTTTGAGGTATGACACCTCTGAGTCCAGGTCTCGCAGGACGCCAGCAAACGCTGTGCTCAGGCTGTGGATGTGCGGGCCAGTAATATTCTCACGCCCATAGAGTTTCTTGCCAGTGCTGTCTTCATAGTCCATCAGGATGCCACGTAGCTCCAGAAGCACTTCCTCGTGGCTGTGGACCATCCTTCTCAGATGCTCAGTTTGGCTGTCAGCCTCCCTCAGCAACTCCTCCTGCAGTTGGCTGGCAGCTTCCAGCTCTCGTATAGTGTTTTTTAGCTGCATTTTTACATTTTCTTGGCTCTGGGATTCCTTTTGTCTGAATTAGGAAGCCAAAGAAATAATTCAGAAAGCAGGATTCACAAGACGGATTTTTATCCTAAGAGGGGTAACACCTAGGGTCATTAACCGCTGGTTTTCACAACCACATTTTCTCAACCACGGTGCCACAGTCTCATTGTCCTCATTCCTGAGGGCAAGTTTCTCTCTTAGGAGATCTGGTGTGCCTCCCAAAGCCCACACATACGCCCTCCATAACACATCTGCCTCGGCGTTCATACCTAGTATCCTGAAGAGCATCTCTTTCCAACTGCATTTCCATCAGTTTGGTGCACAGATCAGCAATGACCAGTCTTAAATTGATTTTCTGTTGCTCAGGGAGCTCAGTGGTCTAAAGGAGAAAAAAAAATACCAACCACCGAGCTAAACCAACAAAATACTGAATACATACTCTCAGAAATAAGGCTGAGAGCAGCACGGGTATGGGAATGCAGAGGTCTGGGGTTTTTTTCCTCTAATATTTCTTAGGTCACCGGGTAGTCATGCTGTGCTGCGAGGGACTGACTACGCAAGGAACGCCGTTACAAGGGTCATGCCAACGACACCACTACCCACCGCCTACTTCTGCCTGTCAAATGGCACGTTGGAATCGTGACGGCCAAGCACAATTTACAGCAGCCCAAAGGCCGCTCGAAACAGCACTGGCCAAACCGTCCAGAACTCCGCAACAATAAAAACAACAACAGCTCATCTATACTTAAGAAGCTGCCCAAAATTTGCAACTCACTTTGCTCAGTCTCTTCTGCACGTCTGTGCCTTTCCGTGAGCATTCTTCCAGAACGTTTTCCACGTGTTCTTTGCTTTTTTCCTCAGAAGCAGTACGTATTTCACATTTGGAACAGAAGACACTACCGGGTGGACTGCTACCAGTACTAGAAGCTGAGTTTTCCATCACTGTGCTGAGAATGGAAGAAGGGAGAACATTCTGGTCGCTGAGAAATGGGCTAGCAGCACCTGCAAGGCAGATGAATTTCAGTGCCAAAACAGAAGCTGTGAAATGAGAACAAAGCATCACCTGTACAAATGGAGCACTAGTGCCTCTCAGCGCTTATCCTTCGACAGTCAAACCGAGGAAGTGTCTTTTCCAAGGACAACAAACCCAGGCGGTTCTGGGGTTGCACACTGGGTGGGGAATGCCACAGTGTTCAGAGAAGAACCCTCAAAACTGCTCTGCCTTTACCTAGCATCCTTCTAAATCACCTAATAGTCTGCAATGTTTATAGCGATTTCTCCCAAGTCTTGTGCTGAAGGGATTTCCTTTTATTTCCACATGTTTTCTCCTAGCTAGCCAGTAAAATGCTACCTTCCTGACACGGAACTGTAACTGTACTGTCAGTCAAATCCACCGGAACCTGTCAAATATTCCATTTGCAGGCATAATTAGAAGCAACTCAGAAAACTTCTAGAATCAGAGAAGTGTTTGGTTATGTAAAACCTGGAGCACAGAAGAAAGGGAACCCCTGCTGACTCACACCACCTTATTTTATTGGAACTGATTAGGCGATAGGTCATTCTCTACTTTCCTGAGGGTATCTGAAATTACGAAAAGAAACCTCAAGTGGCAAGTCTACATGTGAGGGAGGATTATGAGACAAGGAAGGAGAGCAGCTCCCTGGCATCTGGCATTACTGCTCTTGTGTGTACACAGCAGGACCGGGACATTCACAAACGACCCAATTACTACATGCGCCGTTGATTTCTGTCCATGCAGCACTTTTTTTTCACAATGCAACAAGTCCCCGTGTCTGTGCACGGCACTTGTCGTGCCGCCTCTCTGCATTTGTATTAACGCATTCTGATAAAGCCGCGTTTTCATGCTACAACATCACTTGTGAAAAGAATTAGAGGACACGGATGCAAGCAGAGTATCCTGAGGAGTCAGTTACCCTCAAAGCAGGAAGAACAGACATCAGCTACAGGCAAGGGTGGAGGTTCCTAAATGCATAAACAGGTTAAAAGAATGACTAGACAAATCCCCAAAACTAATAAAATAGGTGGCTGGGACACATTCAGATTCAGTAAGTCATGGCATTCTAATTCCCTGGATACCGAGACACCGAGGAATACTAAGCAAAACCATCACTTTTTCCTGACCATTTTTCTATGCACCCGCCACTACACACTGTTGCGATAAGCACAGAGGTGAGACAACACTTTGGTTTGCTCCATCAGAGTGAATCACTAAATCAAAGCTTTAGAAAGAAAAATACCACCCCCATTCCCCTCAGCTGGCCATTAATTTTCAAACTCATGAACGATCCGTCTTTGTGAGAAACTTTCCAATATTATTTGTGCAGAAATCCCATTGCCAGCAGGAAGAACTCCTTCCACTATTGACAGCAATGAAGCTGTTATCCTGGCATGCAAATTAAAACAATCAGTGTCATTAATCCTCCGCTGTATAGCCTTAAATTTGTGTTCACATCTTTCCTGTCACAGTAGTAAAACAGACTACACCTTAGGAATCCGTCAGCCTCCGTTTTCAGTGAGTGTTGTGCTTAACGCAATGACAGGCAGCAGGTACAGGCATTTCTCTAATAACAAACAAAATTTGCTTTCTACCTTAATTCCTGGATATTCTTGCTCGTAGCGGCGGCACCTGTGAAGAAAAAGGGGTCTTTATTTTATCCTATACTACGAATCAGCTTTACGTAATAACAAATTAATTTTGCCCATCTGATTTAAATACCGCAGGAGGAATTAAAGCATATTGATGGAGACAGTTTCCCTTTTACAGTCTTAGGCTTTGTCAGGATGAACAGGCTTCTATAAGTACCAGCTAGCATTGACTGTTAAGTTTTGTAACAGCAGTTAAGTGGCAAATCAGACACCCTACCACTTCCCCGATGTTTCCAGATTCAGAATTTTTCTGCAAGGGGCACTGAAGATGAGATTTCTATAAACACCTGCCTTGATCTCATCTACAAATGCCGCCTATCCCAATCTGCTTACGGCCAAATGGCCTTTTTCCTCACAAAAGTGTGTTTGGAGATACGCCCAAAAGTCTGGGGCAAACCCAAAGTGGGCAAGTCTAGACTCGTAACAGACTTGTTTGAGTTTTGGGAGTGTTACTGCTATTAATAGCCATCGGGGGACACGTCTGTGAACCTTTTCCTCAGGGGAAAAAAAAAGAAAAAGGGAAAAATTAATAAAAACTTATTACTTAGGGACAGCTTTGAGCCGAATGGTATTTGATAGGGTTTTATCTGTGTTGTTGGGATTTTCCTGGGTGACCTCCTGTGATTTTCCTGGTCCCCTGGCACACGCAGGACTACGGTGTATGTCAAGAAGTTGTCTCCGAGTAGCCGTTACCACACCACGGAGAATTTGACACCTTCAATACACCCCTTTGACTGAAAAAAAGACCACTGCCAGTGCTTCCTGAGGGCACACAATGGAGAAAAGCAGAGCCGTTTATCGCAGACCCCAATCGCGGGAACAGAAGCGCTTCCTTCGTGTGAAAACATTGCCTCCAACGCTCGCACTACCGCCCCTCAAAGCTGAGCTGCAGCGGGACAAGCCCGTTTCTCCCAAGCGGGGCCTGTCCCCGTCTCTCCCCATCCCAGCCCACCGGCCTTTCCCGAGGCGGGCGAGGCCGGCGGCGAGCGCGGCGCGGGC
>VZZY01023731.1:0-136024 GCA_013400335.1 Eurystomus gularis | reverse complement strand
TTTTTTTTTTTTTTTTTGGGCAAGTCAGAAAATTGTGAAGTAAGCGGACAGAGTAACTGAGAGCGCGAGAGGGAGAAGACGCTTCCATTCTTTTAGTGCAGTGGGCTGAGGCAAAAAGGCTATTGTAATGGTAAATCGCAGGCAGAAAGGAAGAAAAGACTGATAATCAATCACAAGGGAAGCATTCGTTTGCATTTTGGCAATTTGCAGGCCAGGGGCTTTGAAATCGATCAACTTTTCAGTTTTCTTTTTTTTTTCTTTGCCCACATCTTTAAAAGCACAAGTTTGATATACCGGAGACGGGAAGAGGAATCCTCGCGAAGCTATCCTGCCCCGAGTACCTGGGCGTGGGGAAAGCCCAGTGCTGGAACAGCAGTGAACCCCGCGGTTCTGGAGGAGAACGAGCATGCTGCAATGTTGGTGGGAAACGTTTGTAACCCGTCACCTTGGACTCTAGCTCTGAAGAAGAACTTCCCCATCTCAGGCTCTTCTTGTTTCATGTATTCAGGGATGACTTGTGGTGGGCTTCTGGGGAGTTCAGCTCCCAGCTTTGTTGTTCTGTGATTGCCCGAGTGGATTTTGTCTTGGACTGAGTATGTGATAGGACGGATGAGGATGTTAGACAATATTAACACCGGCATATCATCTTCAGCGTCCAGCATCACCCATAAGGGAAGATACATCTACCTGGAGGCACTGCTTCAAGGAGGAGCTCCATGGGGATTCACCCTGAAAGGCGGGCTGGAGCACGGGGAGCCATTAATCATCTCAAAGGTATTTTCCCGATTTTCAATGAAATGCAAACAAGTTAGGAGTGGTGCCCGACTGAAAGGGAAGAGCTGTAAAATAACGCTGAAATGTTCGGTTTGACACTGTCTGGCTGGGGTTTGGGAACTCTTGAGCAGGTAGGTCTGCTCAGGAGTTCCGTATTTGAGAAACCCATGAGAGCTCTCGGCGTTGTTTCGCTATGGAAGCACAGGGTTTGTCCCGCAGGAAGTATCTTGGCTGGCAGAAATTGGCTCTATTTATTTCGCTGCTGTGAAGGGGAGTGAGTGGGGGACTCTCGTGAGGTGATCTCGTGTCATATCTAAGCGTGTTCAGGAATCCATCCCCACCTCTTCTGCAGAGAACAGAAAGTAAGTGCTTGCAGTCACATGGTGCGGCGTTGGCTAATTAGGAGCGTGCGTGTGGAAGCAGAATAATAACTACTTGCACCTATTTGCTGTGTGTCTGTGTTGTGCTGTGTTAGTGGTTTTCTCACCCTGTGTACTCTCTGCTTACTAAACAGCTACTAAGTGTGGTATTATTTATTGCTACTCATAACTGAGTATTGTCAGCAGGCGACTAGTGGCATAGCTCACAGGGATATTTTGAGGGAAAAAGATGGGAGAAAGAGTTTCTCGTTCTTATCACAACTGGGCTGCTAGAAGTACTCGGGTACCTCAAGATGCAGATACTGAAAACTATGAGTATCTGCTACGTGTTTGACTTGTGGCCCTGAAACTGTTTTGAAAATAGGATGTAGATAATTCAGAAATTTTACCTCTGGAGGCTCTTCACCATCTTTCTCTTCTGTGTCACTTGTCTGGAGCATTCTGCTTGTTTATAGTATGCATCTATGTAGCAAGCTGCGAGGCACATGTGTGCGCTTAGGTCTGGTCTTACTCCCCCCGTAAACTGGGACGTGTGGGGGGAATTCAAAGGATCAGAACCAGTGTCAGCTGAAAGAAAGTGCTGATGCTCAGAATCAGTGTTATTCAAACCCTGCACCCCCCCGTGCAGACCCACTGGCGTGAGGACTGGCGGTCGCTTCAATAGTTCCCCTCAAAGAAATGATTTGTAATTACTGCAGCTACATGTTGAACGTAAAAAAAGGGGATTTCCGTAGAAGTTCTGTCACCATAGAGGGATTTTAGAAATTTTATGTAATCGCCTTCCTCGTGGGACCTTCTTGGAGATAGTTTGGTGTAGCCGCACAAAGCAAAACCAGCCTCGCTGGAGCAGCGGCGTATTTTTTCCTGAGGGGCTAACACTTCAGTGGGGCTCTTCGCTTCCATCGGTAGCGTTCTGCATTTGTGAGGGAAAAGTTTCGTGTTGCTTTGACATTCTTCTGTGATGTAAAAAGCGCCGCTCTTTTTTAATTGGGGGCAGGGAGGCGGAGGGGAGGAGAGGCGGCTCCGGCGGCTGAACATTAATGAATCGACGGGATTTGGTTGCCACAACAACCCGGCCCCTCAATGTCAAACATGCTTGGAGTGTGCACGGTGCCGCTGGGAGCCGTGCGACTTGCGCCTGCCTTCTGGGCAGCAACACCGCCAAAAGGTGGTGGGTTTTGTTTCAGGTGGTTGGTCGAAAGCTTGGTTGGCGCTGTCGGTGTTAGCGTCTCGTTGTTGGGCTCGTGCGTTGGGGATGCAGAGCCGGGCAGCGGCTCGCGTGTGAAAGCTGTGCTCGTGCGAGCACCTAGAGCTGCTCCCTGGTTTCCAGTTTCAGTGGAGACATTCCTCTTGTGTTTCGATTCACCGTGTGCTCTTCAGGACTAATTGTACGTTAGCTGTTTAGCTAACGCAGTGTTCTTCTCGGAGTATTGTAACGTGTTGAGGAACTGTGGACGTATGAGCCATTGAATCATGATAGAGGTTAAGTTCTGGACTCACATGAGAATACTTTTAGGTCTGGGTTGGAAGGGACCATTAAAGATCACTCACGTAGGAATGATCCGGTAACAGTTCTAAATAATTTTACCGATAAATATCAGAAAATGAGGATGTCAGGTTTTTATTTATGATTATACATCATGAAGGCAGGAGTTTTATTTCTGTTTCGGCTCCCAATTCTGTTCTGGCTAATAGGTTATATTTACGTCCACTTAATTGTCTGTTTGCCTCCACAGAGTGGTGTTAATGGCTTTAGTGTCAACAAAAATGTCGATTTCAGCAAATATTTAGGCTGGTACCCATGAAAGCTTTCAACATGACTTGAAACAATCACAGTAACATGGATGTATTGTGCTAGACAGAGAGCGGATCTGTTTGAATGCAGGCGTTCTTCCTGACCATCGGGAGCTGATGCTCATTTAGGACCCACAAGGATCAGCTTGTCTCAGCTTCAGGCCAAACGCTCTCACAGAAGTTAAAAACCAAGATGAGTGGATGGACAAAAGGCCCAGACGCACAAAAGCTGGTTCTCGCAGCCCTCTGCAGTTCTTTGCAAAGACAGATTCTTTGACCCATAATATGCCAAGAAATTACCCCAAAGCGATGGGAGCACCGGTTGGGAGCGTAAGCCACGAGCACCAGGCCTATATTCTCAGCTGGTAGAAGGCGCTGGTTTAGAGCTCCGATTGCCGTGGTTTTGGTATCGCCTTCCAAATGAGAACGCGTTGGCTCGCGCCTGTCGGTAGAAGAGCCTTCTCCTGCAGGAGGGCAGGCCGGTGTCTGCGCGCCTGTGCTCGAGCGCGCGGAGGGAAACGCTTCCAGTGAAGCACGCTAGCGAGCGCTTTGCTGAGTCAGCCGCGATGCTCAGCACATCACGCGCCCGAGCCCAAATCGACTTGTCAGGAGCGTTGGTTGTGCAGCTGACGTGAGCGTAGGTAGTTACAACAGAGGAGCGCTTTATGCTGACGCTGTTCTTTTTGTCCCTGTGGAAGGACAAGCCTACGCTGAAGCAGTTTCATGACAGGCAATTCCAAGTCCTCAGCGCAGGGCTCTTTGTAAAAGCTTGTGAGGGGGCCTCAGAAGTAGGCTTTGCGGAGTCTTCCCAACATTCGTTTTTCTTGTAGCAGGAGAAGAATGGGCCGAGAGTAGTCAGTAGCACGTTCCTTTTCCGGCGTGCCTAAAGGGGTCGTCTAAAAACCAGCACCAGAGTGTCCCTGGTTAGCAGTGGGGCAGCGTCCAAAAAGATGGATCACGGGCTGCAAATCAACAAAAGGTGTTTTCCCTTTTGTATTGATTCTGTCGTATAAAACACATCGTCAGCGAGGAGTGAGAGGCTGCAAGGCAACTGTAGTCTTAACATTCTTCCTGGGGAAGAATTTCTCATTTATATGAGCTTAGAGAATAGCTGTCAATCAAATTCCTTACTGGGAACTGTTCACAATTTCTCCCTGTGTTTTCAAATCATTCATGTCTTGCAAGAGCTGAAGAGGAAAAAGAGGTTGGTGGCACTAGCAGAGCACCTCTAGAACGAGCGTGTTATGCTCTTTTTTTCCCAGCTGAGAGAACTTTGCGAGTTTGTAGGCCTCCAAGTAATCCAGCCTAAATCACCAGAAAATGTGCTGCTCGTGGTTATCAAATACTCCTTTGGCAAGAAAGTTCCCGAGTTTTTAATTACTTACCTTTTTCTAAGCATGGCAGGTTTCTTCTTCTGCCTGTTAGCGTTTAAAAGGTAACTTGGTACAATAAACGTGTCACTAATGCTTCAGAAACAGGAGAAGCCAAATCCCCAGTAGTAACCTCAGCTCCTCCGTTTTCAGATCTTGACTTATACAGCATTGCTTTATTAGATCTGTTTAGTAATTTAGAACCGTGTAATTTTGGCTCAGATATGGGGCTATGTGCTCACACTGGAAATGCCATTAAACAACTGCTTTCTTCACCTGGAACTAGACGTTTCCTGAAAATGCAAAAGCAATTGCAGGCGAGACCTAATGTTGTGTTGGAATCTGATTTCCTTCAGCCTCGAAACCATGATAATACCCAGGAGCAGACCCAGATTTCCTTTTCCATGCTAGTTTTTGGGCTCATCCGGAGCTGTTAGATCAATAGTGCAAAAATGGAAGCCTTGGCTGTTCTGGGCAGTAAAGGCAAACCGGTTAACAGAAGTCTTCCTTCCCTCTCAGTTTCCTGCGAGAATTTTTAAGCCTTCGGGACAGTTTTAGCTGTTGTAGGCCTCAGAAATGTGCTGTTATTTGGAGCTCCGTGTTGGTGACGCTAACAACGGAGTTGTTTCTCTTGCTGGGGAGTTAAAGCGTCGGGAGCGTTCTTTTTTCGGATAGCAGCCGTGTGGGAACACTCTTCGCGTGCTGCGCTTCAGTTATCAGCTCCCTTAGCTCAAAAGGGTAGGTCATTTACAGGGACCTCATGCCAGAAGCATGGCACAGACTCTGAGGTTTACCTCTGAGCAGGGATGTAGGAAGCAAGAAAAGTTTAATAATAATAGGAATAGCTTGGGATAGAGCCTGAGAAATAATCCTGGATTCTTGTAAGGTGTTTCAGCCTTGTCAGGAGCCTGCTGCAGCTGCTGGCGGAATGAAGGAAGCACCTCTAGCAGTCGGTGCTGCCAGGAGCTGGGTCAGGCCATCTTCCAGTAGCCTGTGCTGCTTCTCCAGAGATTTGGGGCATGGCGCCTCGTTCACCTCACTTGAGCGAGCTCGTAGAGGAGTTAGTGATGTGCAGTGAGAGTCGTTCCACCGTTCTTGACAGAACAAAACCCAGAAGGCTGCTGGGGTCAGCCAGACCCCAGAGCCAGCGTTCTCCCGTTCAGTCAGTACCAGGAGCCCTTTGCCTCCCCAGCTCCAAAGCCCAGAGTCCCTGTAAACTACATTAAATTACCTTATGGGAGAGGCAGAGTTTCTTTGCATCCCTTTCCCGTATCCCTGTGTGTGACAAATGGCAATTTAGAAACCGTTACCCTTTCTTGTAGGGCTGCGAGCGCCAAAAAGACGGTCAATGCTGGCATTAAGAGAGGCTTGTCGGAACTTGGCAGAGTCACGACAGGCTGACTGGCCTGGGCATGAGGACATGAAACTGAGCCAGAAGCACGCTGACTTGTTCTGTGATTATTATTATTTTAAAAATTGTTTTTCTTTGAAAGTTTCCACACTTGTTCTTGCCTGCTTAGATACGGGCTTTGTTTTTCTCCTCGCTGCTGAAGAACAGCTTGGGGTCTCTGTGTTGTCCATGTTGACAAAACAATTCCTCCTCTTGCTACTTCTCTCGGGTCGATGAAGGCTTCCGTTTCCAAGGCATTGTTAGGCTCCTGCCGTCTTGCGGGGCATTTTCTGCCCGGTTACGTGGTCAGGGCCATAGATACGGATGCTGGGTATGATACGGCAGGCCCTCGGCTTGGGGCCTCACGCGGGACTGCTGATGCCAGCACAAGGGACAGGATCGTCTACCTTTTCTTAAAGCTCGGGAGCTGCGCGATGAAAAGGCTTCTATTGTCAGCCCCCTCCATTAGGCTGCCGATCGCTCTCCTGCACAAAAAGACTTCTGTTCCCTTCCACAGCCCTGAATTAGCAATTGCAGACGAACCGCCTGGCTGACGTGAGCAGGGGCTTGCTGGGCATTGCTCCTGCACCAGCAAAGTCAGTCAGAGCGTTTCGGGCTGCAGATGGGCTGTCTGTGCTGCATCGCGGTGAGCCCGTCTACCAGGAAGACCTCGGTTCTCCTTCTTCACAAAGATGAGCACAGATGAATCCCAAGGTGCACGGACAACTCCGTGACATAACTTCTATGAACGCTTGTGTGGAAGGAAATGGCTTTTGAAAAAAGTCATACCTCTATGCTGACAAGAGGTGGGGATGGAAACTGGTAGACATCTGCCTCTGGTTGCCCAGTCATGCTTTAGAGTTACCTCCCCACCAGAGATCAGCCCAAGCTATGAAGTTTTGGTCCGAATCCACGGAGATAGCTGGTCTGAGAGGTCAGATCCCCACCACTGCATTGCAACCACACGAGTTACAAAGGTCCATATGCAGTGTCGTGGCCTTCAAAGTCACAAAAAGGTGTCATGGAAGAAATTATTTTCTTCTCAGGTTCTTGGACAGAGGGGAATCCTGTGTGATTACATACGACGTGTAATCCTTAGGGTCAATAAACGGAGCCTTCGTAAATCCCGCCCTGGCTTTAGCTTCCGTGAAAGAGATGAGACTAGAAAACTGCCACGTCTCCTTGTTTGCTTGGCCGTAGCAGGTATAACCAGAGTTAAGATTGACACTGACTTTAGGATGAGAACGAGAGAACGCACTCTTTAAACCAGTGAACGTGCAGAATGGATGATTGCTTGTGAAAGGCTCTGCTCCGTTCAGCCTTTCCCACGCTTCTTGGGAGCCTAAGGCACAGGAGGAAAAACCATCATCGATAATAGAGCTGGAGCTAATCTCATCTCAAATTTCATCAGGGTTTGCCTTCAGGATCTTTTGATGAAGCTCAAAATTGTGAAGCGTGAATCCAGCACGGATCTGTTGTGCGTGAACTACTCAGAGTCTGGGGGGATCTTTGAGAGGGAAAATGAAATGAACTGTAATTTGCTTGCCAACAAGTGTTGGTAGTCAAAGTAAAAATGTCCAGAGGCCTTTGAAAGCAGACCGCCAGACCACAAAATCTTTGTCCCGTTTGTATTTCCAAAGCCTTGAGTGGCTCACTGTCTGGTGGCAGCAGAGAGCATCCAAGACCAGAAAACCCTGAAATGGGTTGGTGCCCGTCAGCCCAGGAGATAAATCTCTCCCCCACTTGAAGGTTGAGACAGTAGACTTTCCCCTTGAGCGTGAACAACAGAAACGGCTCTGCGTGTCACACGGATGTGTTTCATGAGTGCGGCTTTTAAGCGCATCAAAGATGTTTCTTCTTTTCCGTATAATCTCATCTCACATAGGTTGCCGCGTCTGTGTTCGTGTCTCACCCAAAGGGACCTTCCTTGTAGGTCTACTGAAACCCCTCAGCCTTGGCTCACTCGCTAGATCCTTATTTGTGAGGACGATCTGCACGATATACTTCAGGTGGACTTGTCAGAACCCTGGCTCTTGAAAGAGGCTCAGGCCAGAAGCTGTTCAATGCCAGGAAGCGTCTGTACCCCGTGGAAGTCCAGGCTGTGTCTGTGCATCACGCTTAGCACTCCGACTGAACAAACATCTGCTTAAACGTTGCGAGTTTATCTTAAGAGAGGGCTTGCGTAGGTTCGTTCGCATGGCTGAGCTGGAAGTAGAGTTCAGGTTGTCCCATCTGCAGCCAGACGCTGCCTAAATCTATCTCCGCAACTCTTGTTACTTTGCCAAGAGCTTAAAAAAACCCCAGACAAATAAAGGATTCCCAGGTTTCTTGGTCGATTGAAATTAGGAAAGGGACAACAGGAACAGACAGGAGCAGCTTATCCAGGACACAGCATGTTAACATCCTAACTGGTATTCAAGCATAATATTAATTTTTCACACTTGCACTAAAAAATCCCACCAAAAAAAAAATTTCAAGCCCCAGTGTAGAACGATTCCTGCTGATAAGAAAATCACCGTGTTTAAATTCCGTAATCGAATAGGCTGTGGGATACATTTCAAAGCACGGGGTGAGAAATAAGCTCCCAAATCCCATTAAGAAATAACAGGATTTATGTGCATTCCTCCCATATATTAACTTTCCCCTCTGGAAACGTCTTGTGCTGAGTTGGTGCCATTTTTCAGGCAGGTGCAGTGTTCTGCAGTTCCCACAGACCTCTCCGGATAATCTGCCGGCCTGAAAGCCCTTCCCTTTTCTCCCGCAAGAATGGGGATTTTCCAATGCACGGCTGAATGACGAGGTTGGCTGACAAGTGTCATAGCTCCGTGTCCTGCCGGGATTCAGTCACACATTCTGCAGTGATGCTGTAAGCAGCTTGTCCTGTCCGGATCAGCAGTTGAAATGTTTTAAACAGCAGCCAGCAGAGATAGAAGAGATACCGTTTTTTAATAGCCGTGATCGGTAGCGGGTCGTTTTCAGAACGGGACTTGACACAGAGAGAGGTCCGATTTGTGATGCCGAAGCCTTCGCGGAATTCCTTGGTGTTGTCAGTGGGGGGGCCGGTTTTTGTTAGCACTGTTAGAGGTTCTTCGCCACGGAAGTACTTTGCTTGGTTTTCTGCTCAGCTTGTAATGGGTATTTGTTTTTTCTTTCCTTCACGGTAGTGCCAGCAGGTCACAGATGAAAACCTTTGTGCTCTTTATGAGCGTAATAAAAAAATCTGCCTCCGGGCGTTCAGAATGTACGGTCGTGATACAGTCACAAGATGTAAATACGACAACACAAACGTGGCAACGGCTGAAGAGTGAAGCAAGGGGGGGCCTGGAAATGCACCGGTCCATTTACTACCTGGGGTGTTAATGATGTTGCTGGGTTTGACGAGGTTCACGGTGGCACATAATCGCCAGAATAATTGTGTCCTTGAAAACTTGCAGCAGTGCTGGATCCATTATTGCTTTTATTTTAATGTAAAAATAGGCATTATTTAAATGAACACTTCATTTAGAAAAGTGGATTGATCCCTGATGTCAGACCTCATGTTTTTATACCTTGATTGATGACCGGTCTTGCCAGTGGACTGAGAAAGATCCGCATTTCTCAAATGCAGTCTCGTAGAAACTGGGAAATGAACTGGTGGAATTCAGACCAAAGATCTGGCTCTTCTCCAGGAGCAAATCCATGGCACGATGCTTTTCCAGTTTCAAGAGGGAGGCTTGAAATGGAGAAAGAAATGTGAAACTTGTGGACAGAGAAGGGTGCGTTCATAGGGGGAATCTTCATTTTATCAACGATCCTCCTCCCCTCCCTCCTGCCCTGCTCCATTTCATGTTTGCTTAAAAGCAAGTGTTGGTTTTATGGTGTCAGCACGGAAGGGATGCAGCCGCTGACCTGACCGTAAGGCAACAGCAAAAGGTTAGTAGAATTAGTCTTGTACAGCAGACTTGTATTAATAGTTGTATTGTGGCGGTGTTGGCACAAACGCTGCAGTTAAATAAGTTGTTGGCGCTCTTCCCGAGGTTAAATGACGACTGCTGTTCCCCCTGCTCGCAAGTCAATGAGTACAGCACTTTTGGGGAGGCGAGTTCAAACGTTCTTGTTCTTTTGGGATTCTGCACTTTCCCGATTGCAAGCTAAGAGGTTGCTGCTGGCTTTCCAAGCAGGCTTCTCTTGTTCCGTCTCTGCAAACAGCCGTGCAAACTAATGCGGGAATAACCAAGCGGGAAGGAGGTGGGCGAGGGGGAAGACCCAACAAAAGACTGACGTGGAAGCAAATGCCCTTAGAAGGGTCCTGGCTTTCTCTCATGCCTGGACCCACGGATGTTTCTTAGCACTGGGCTATTGTTGTAGAGGTTGGGCTTCCATCACAGCTTCATCAGGGGCAACTTACCCTTTTTATCAGCCCAGAAAGATAGCCGCAGACACCGAGGGGTGGGCTGTCACTGCCTGTCCTTGCCCAAAAGTACAAAGCCCAAGGCCTTCTTCTCACTCCTGCTTTAACTGACATCAACTGGGTTTGTCCCAGGGGCCCACGCGCCGCTCTGTGCTGTTCTGCAGGGACCGCTCACAGCAACACACCTCCTGAATCCTGCTTGCCAGAAAGTCTTCTGTCCATTTAATGGTTTTCTAAGGAACCGGGGTGTACAAAAAAATGTCTGGGAAGAACCTTCACCTGTGCTTTCCGTAAGTCTGGCTCGTATTTAATCGACCATCAGATGTTAACAACAAACTGCATTTAGATGTTTCCCTGACGTGACCATCCTGTGGCTTCCATCAGTGTGTAATGGAGATCGATAGAGAGAGGGCCACCGGCACATCAACAGGAGCTGGGGGTTAGGAGGAAGGAGTAAGCAGAAACAAAAGTAAGTGCGCTTGAGTAGCTCTGTGTCTCTACCTCTTCTTGTGCATCTCATCAGCTGCTAAAACAAAAAGTTCCTTTGCTGGCTGGAGCTGAAGAGAACCAGGGTGAGCATCTATTGTTCTATATGTGTTGTTATTCTCGGGCAGTGATCTTGTCAGCTCTCGTTAGCTTCACAGGTTGGACTGTGTCACTCCTGGGATGGGAGACTTTGAAGCGCGATGAGAAATGACACAAAGTGGGTCAGCCCGTAGCTCTGCTCTGCTGAACCGCTGACCCTGAGGTGGAGAGGGTGTGATAGCACTGCTCGGTGAGACGTTCTGGCTCGGGTGAGGAGATATCATAGAAGGTCAGTCGGTGGCATATTTCACTAGAAAAAAAAAGCGATCCCGTGAGGCAACCACACCAGCAGCATCATCCTAATTTTCTCTTGTTCTGGAGCGGCTAAGGGTTGTGGGTAGCTGTTGTGAGATGCTTTGATAGCACGGTTGTAGTGATGTATATGTACATATCTATGTGTGTCTGTTAGCTGGGGGTTCTTATAGTTTGTAATCCCGTGAAGTGCCGGGATGAAAAAGAAATTCATGCTTTTGGGACGAGTTGGAAGCTACGCTGGAATAAGTAACTGGATTCGGAGAGGTCCCTGCACACCAACTGCATGCTCTTCTCTTGGCTTAAATCAGCGTTTTACAGACAGGGGGAGAGAGCTAGCACTACAGAAAAAGATGTGAGAGTTTGAGGGAAAGGAGTAAATACTAAAATTCAGTGCTTCTGTAATACGCTTGTGACATTTTGATGGTGACAACATGCAGCTGGTGCTCATTAAGAGGTCTGATCTATGCATCCCATCATCTCAGTTTGAAGCTCTCCTTATCAATCACAGGGCCTTGCAGTCCGCCCTTGTATTTTTGGTGACCGCTTGGAGACCAAGCAGAATAATCAGTGCATTGTCTTTGGTTAGTTGCTGAATCTTCAGCACTCGGAAGCGAGTCTGCTTTCCTGCAGGGCAGTTTGAAAATGCTGATAGCATCCTGCCACTTCCGATAAAAGCGCCGTCTTGCATCGTGCCCGTGCCCATGGCCTTCACAAATGACCCGAAGGGCACAAGTGACTCCGGCGGCAGTTGAATCTGAGTGCCAGGGTTGCGAGGCTCCCTGCGATGTCCTCGGCCATCTTCAGTAGCAAGAGCTACAAATCTGCAAGGCCAGTTTATTGTGCCAGCGGTATGTAAAGAGGGTGGAAAGCAGTTCCTAAAACGTATGGTTCGGGGTATGAATGAACACGTGTTCTGTGAGTAGGTAACGTGGGAGCCAAAGTTAGAAAGACACCTCTGTGCATGTGGGACTGTGCCTTTCCAAACTCGGCACATCTCCCCGCGAGCTCCCTATCCAAAAAATCCCCAAACCTGCAAAAGAATAACCCCAAAAACCCAGGAAAGAAAGAAGAAAAAAAGAAGATGGACCAAAGGAAAGTGTGGTTGTCTCCTAGCTCCTCAACAGGCAACTCTGAGACCCTTCTGGCAGGATCAACCGAAGCTGACTCGGTCATTGTTTGCCTTGTGTCACCCAGCTGGTCGGGTCAGAGAGCTTCTCTGACCTGAGTCGGCAAGTGATGGACAGGTCTGTGGAGGGCATTATCGCAACATAATCACATGGAATGAAAGGAAAGCCGGGTGTGCCTTTCTTAACTTTCCCCCCCTCTTCTCCAAGTCGTTAGGATAATACGTCTTTTCTTATTTTACCCTGAATCTGTTAATGCTTCTGTTACGTAATAAGGTTTTCACAGCAAAATATGGCCTGGAGAGTAGTAAATGGAGCTCTTCCAAGGATCCGCAAAGATCTGCAAAGATTCTGTTGCTCTGCTGAAGGAAACATTAATCGCGGTCAGAAATATTTCATACTGGGCTGCAGCGTGCTCTCTGGTTTCCTCTCTCCCTCAGGCAAGGAGGTGCTGGGCTTTTTCCTGGTTTAAGTTAGCTAAATCGGTTTGGGGATAGCGCAGAGGGTCTGTAAGTTCTTAGTGGTATTACTGCTCTTGCCAAAACCAGCAGCAGCCACGAATTAAAATGCAGGAAACCCAAAGAAGCCTGGTCAGGAGGAGACCAGAGGAAGAATTCTGTTGGCCTGGCAACCTGGACGTTCCTTTATTCGTTCTGTCTGTCTATAAATGTGTGTTGCAGGGTTGGGGGCGTGTAGGAGGAGACGCGTGTTTGGAGCAGGTGTTGTCAGGACTTTGGTGGTTCACTTGGATTTACAGGTTTTATTTAGTTGCAGCACATTGACCGCAGCGTGAAAACTCATTTTTAATACGTCAGAAGCTTAAAGACCGTAGAGCCGTGAAATATTCTTGGTTTGGTGGCTTGTATAAAGAGACTAGTTCTGGTGGAGCCTGAACCAAAATTGCAGCAATAGAGAGACAAAAGAAATAGAAAAACATGAGGGGTTTGCGTTGAACTGAAAAGTTTTGCTTGACCCTGTAAAAGAAATGAGGGTGAACTTTGAAATGAAAATAACAAAACCGAAATATTCCGCTTGAAAAATGCTGAAGTTAAAGTTTCAGCCCTTTTACATGATTCTTTCTTCCCTGCCTTTTAGAGATCAACGCCATTTGCTGCATTTAACCCGCGTGTGGAAGCGGCCTTGTTCTTGCCACTCAGAATCACACCACAGCTAAATAATGATGCCCCGCTCTTGTCAAAATACGTCCT
Organism: Eurystomus gularis; assembly: GCA_013400335.1. NCBI lineage: Eukaryota > Metazoa > Chordata > Aves > Coraciiformes > Coraciidae > Eurystomus > Eurystomus gularis. The sequence continues at coordinate 122,754 of VZZY01023731.1, read as the reverse complement.
TTGAAATAAAGCTCTGCTTGAACGTGGAGCAACGTAGACTTCATACAACCTGTGAATGACATTCCCGATTATCTCTGTGGTTCATTTCGACCTTTTGTCTTTGGTGAAATAGAGCTGAAGCTTGCCAGAATCCTCCCTTAAGACCTTTTCTTAATAATACAAGGTCTGTATTAAGCTCTTAGGAAAATTTAGGTAGCGAGGTAGAATTTTCTCCGAGGAACGGGTGTGGTAGTATCCCTGGATGTTCTTCCTGTGCATTTCATATTTCTAATGCAATTTCAAAATGCAGCTTTTATAGGGGACCGCTGCACCGCAGTGGAGAAAGGATCAGGCTTGTAATCTGGTTTCACTTTTATTGTTTGCTCCTAATCTCCCTTCGGTTCCCACGCAGTTTTGGAAGTATCGATCACCCCGTAGAAGAAGCTGCAAATGAACAATGGATTCATGGTTAATGAGTTTCTTTAGCTCCGTGCACCTCCCCTGAGCCCTTGGGGTGAGAAAGTTAAGTGCTACTGTACAAGCTCAAGTGACTGCTCGCAATTTCCTCAATATTTCATCTCTTTGTATTTTGTAGTTTGCCTTCTTCTGAGCCAATGTTTATTTTTCCAGAGAGCAGTTTTTGTGGTAAACTGATAGCGGACTAGCAGTGTGGGAAAGGAGATTTAGTGCATTCATCTCCTCTACTCCAGTACTTCATTGAGGAAGGCAACGCGGACAAAAAAGAGGGAATCTAAGAGCTTTTTTCTCCTTACCAAGGACAACACCTTGATGCTCGTGCGATGAGGACATCCCAAAAATCAGGGAGCTACTTAACGCCAGCAGCATTTCTGTTTAAACTAAGGAATGGACGGTGCTGTGAGGCACCCTGAGTTGTGAGGTGGTCCTGAAAGGTAGAAGGAGGTGGTCTGCCTGCGGGTGAGCCTCCTGACGTCCGTGAAGTGCTCGTGATTTACCCCAGCTCAACCCTGACCCAGCCTGTTCATCCCACCAGACTGAGGTGGAAGGCTGAGACTTTTGCTCTTTTGTTTTCTCTTTGTTTTTAGCATCACCCTGAGCTCTATTCTCTCTTCATTCCCAGGCCCCATGTCTTTCCATTGTTCCTCCTCGATGCCTACTGAGTCTCTCTCACCAGTGATTTTCTTTAGCAGGCACGATGTAGATGCCAGCCTTTTTTCTAACGGGGAAGGTAGCACCTTCCCCTCGTTTCAGTGCGAGAACCCCTTGGGCACGTGAGCGTCTGCCGCTGTTGTCTGGGTATTTGGACACCAAGATCTCTAGGAACATGCTTCTTTTCTGCTTGTTCATCTTTTTCACACCCTTAAGCACGTTTGGCTTTACCCACATAAGTATCGTTAGAGAAGATAATGGGATTTCTGAGCTCAGAAGGGACCGGGGCCCATTCGTGTGTTTGTAGAACTCTAGCATCCCAAACTGTGGAAGAAAAATCTCCCTTTGCAGTTGTGGTGAGCCGATGGTTCTTTATGGTTAATAAAACTCTCTCTAAGAATGTTTTCTGTTCTAATCTTGCTGACTAATCTTTCTTCTTCTAAAGTTTTAATCTTGCTTAAGGAATAAATGTGATATTGTGTCAGGAAAGCCAATCAACTGCCCAGGCTCTAGCTGGGAAGCAATGTGAGTTCCCCTTTGTACAAGCTCTTCTCAAACGTGATTGTTTCCCCAGTGTCAAATTCCATGGATTTTAGCCGCTGAATGGGTACAAAATTTGACATGGTCAGAAACGTGTGCTTATAAAAACTTATTATTGTTGAATAGCTGGTGCATTCTTGGTGCACTCATGTGCAAGCTGCACTGGAGATAGCTGCCTGGCATCGCCGCTGGGCCTCATTAGCACACACACGCACAGATCCCGGGGAGGGCTGCCTTCGCTCCCACCCTCCTCTCAAATACCCTTCTGACTGTTCCCGTGTTTCACGTGGGGAGGGGATGCACGAGGCCGGCGCGGAGCAAGGCAGCACCCTGCATACGACGGCTGTCCTCGGTTAACCTCAGAGCCAAACGCCAGGACTCCTCAGGCAGGGCAAGCCCTGCGGAGTTGGGCAGCCCTCGAGGGCGATAACTGATGTGCTGCGTGTTGCAGCCGTCTCAGTATCAAACTAAGAATGAGGCTGGGCAGAAAGACCAGCTCTCGTGACCTTCCAGCAGCCGTTGCCGTAGGCTGCTACAGAGTTACGTTGACCTCCAGCAACCATGCGGCTCCCGCTCCCGTAGCGTGCTCCAGCAGGCTGATAAAAACCAGCAACGTGTAGCTGGATCGCAGAGTCGAAGGGACCTCTGGAGATCATCTAGTCCAACCCGGCTGCTTTCCAGCTGCCCGACACGAAGTGCAGAGTGCAGCCAGAGACGGAGCTAAGCATCTGAGGTACAGGTCGTGCAAAACTCAGCAAAAACCACCAAAACGCGTGCCAAAGTGTCAGCTGCCTAACCTTCGGGCTCACCGTGGGAGAGCTACGGGCCAGGGATGTCTGCGTCACTCCAGCATGTGCGTGTGGTGCCAGCGCAAACGGAACCTGCGTGGGTGAGTCTAGCACAAAGTCAGCAGCTTACACTGGCACAGAAGGGCTAAAGTGGTGTGTACACACCAGCTTTAAGAAAAGCTGCTTCGCTCTCACAAGCTGCTCTACTGACAAGGCCTTACACCACCAAAACCTCTTTCCCTGGATTAGTGCTACCCCTGAATCCAGAGACAAATCCCAGGAGTTATTTGGAATAGTTGAAATAACAAGGTTTTGGCAGCTGGAGCTGTACGAGGAGGTTAAGCGCTAACGCTGAGCACAAAGTGTCTCCTTCTTGGCCTTACCCTGTTCTTCACAACCTTCAGCGCTTTACATCGGGCAGCGGGTACTTCTGTTCCCCCGCGGAGGTCCGCTTGCCAGTCCTGGGGATGATGGACGTCGTAGCGTGTCGTGGATGTGTATCAGATAAGAGAAGGGCTGCTAAAAATGCCTTTGGTGCACAAAGCAATGGAGTCAGAGCAGAGGTGTTTTGCAGCCTTGTGTTCCCAAGCATGCCGTGACAATGGCACCCTGTTTACAGCCGTAAGATACAGACAGCTGGCCACAAGGTATGTGTGTTTATCTTCCTCACTCCGGACACAGGGAGAAAAGAGAACAGGAGGCATGGATCTTTGCTTCAAGAGAGGCACTCTGGGGACACCTGAAGGGAAAATTGCTGCTACTGGGGCTTGGTGAAAGAAAAATGCATGTCTTCTGGTTAAGTGCTGAGTGTATAAACAGGGGTTTGGGGCATGGATCTCTGCCAGCAGGTATTCAACTGCAAACACGTCTGGGGATTAGAGAAGGTAACACTGACTGTTTGACATCAAACAAGCCATTTCCAGTCCTTGTGACAGCTACTGTGTAGAGTGTTTTTCTAAGCAGCACACAGTGTATGCAGCCCAAGTGTAAATCAAGAAATCTTGGTCCTGTCAATGTTATTATTTACCAATAACATCTGATCCTGAGGCCGGTACTCTTGTGGAGAAGCCTTTTTCTCTCAAACAACAGGCCACACGGAAGAGCTCAGACTGCCTTTTTCAGAATCCCTGGTAGCCGAAAGCTGTTAGAAGTTGTTTTTCACGAGTGGTGCCTCGACTTCCCAAGTGCGAGAGTAACAGAGGATTCATTCACCTGCATCCCTGACCTGCTGACCCACGCTTGCTTCCTTCACATTGCTCCCTAGGCTGCAGTGGGTCATCAAACATGTTTGGTTACCCCTTGTAAAACTGTGTCAGTAGCCAAGGATGAAATGAATCGCTGTTTCCTGCAGGCAGAAATATGAAGCTCTTAGAGAAAAAAATAGCTCTTTGTATGGAAGTAACCTGCAGTTCTGAATGACTCTGTGTTTTGGGATTCTTCTGGTGATGCCTCTCATGCTGGTATGACAGTGGCAACCCAGGCCTGCATTTGTCAGCCAGTATTGCTTTCCCTGACCGCTGCTCCTCTCCTATTATTAATTTTACACTGCCGTAGCTGCGTCTCGTTGCCAGCCATGTCTGAGTGCTCTTTATGGCCTTGCCGTGGTGCCGCGCTCGGAGGACATGTGGGAGCTGTGGGAGGAGCAGAAGAGCGTGCCAGCTCTTGATGCCTTTCTGGACGTGTTTGAGAACTGCTGATGTGAGACGTGCTTCCGCCAGTTCCTGTCTTGGCAACTACTATTGCTCAGACGACCCAGCACAGGGGGATTCCAGTCCATGTGGAGGCTTTTTCTGTGATGCAGAGCACTGCTGAACCCTCCCCAGATGTTACACCACCACCGGGGCAACCTGCTGTGGACAGCACACGGTTTTCAGGCTGTGGATTTGGGCCAGCAACGTGTATATTACCAGTCCAGGACAAGAATGCAGTAAGAAAACGCTCGCGCTTGAGCTCTCCCCACTGACACGTGGCAGATGCGTGACACCTTCAGTAGTAGCAGGTGACAAAGCAATAGTTGTAGGTGAGGGGCCGTGGGACTAAGATGGACACAGAGGGCTTTTTGAGATGGTGCACCACAAGGGCTTGAAAAGGAAGACTGCCGAGAGCATCTGAGAGGAGTACGGTGAGCCCTCAGGATGGAAACCTGCTCCTGGAATTGTCCTGCTGTAAACCTGGAAAGAGTCAGTGAAATGTCAGTAGTATTTCTTCTGCTGCACGCTGGCGTAACTGCAGCAGAATTTGGTTCTGGCTGTTTAGGTGTGATGGACGAGCGTTATTATCTGCCCGGAGAAACTGAGAGACGGCGGCAGAGTCATCCGAGGACAGCCCCCGGGCGTTGGCCAATATCCCACATCTGCGCTGTGGCATCCAAAGACAGCATTTTCTCATCCGAGCTGCTTCTCTCCCGGCAGGCAGCAGGGGAAATAACCCCTTTCCTGTCTGGTACACCTTTGCTTCACGCCTGCCCCGTGTTCTCCAGCTGAGAAACTGGCCTGTGTTTTTCTTTCACTCGTTCTTTCGCTACAGTGAATAACGTGTCCCTAAAAACTAATTCCTGTAGGCGTGTTACTCTCACAAAGGAAAGACTCGGGTGTTCAGGTGAGCAGGGGTAGGCATAAAGCTCAGGCACAGCGCTCAGCAGGGGGTTTGCTGAGTAACAGACATCACTGAACCGGCACGTTCTCTTTTGGTGCCTTTTCTTAGCTCCGTGCCAGCTTGGCTGGGATTGGATTTCTTCTTTGCTGATTGCAAGCTACCAAGGACAGAAGATGCTGCTGTGGTGTTCACTGATCTGGCATAGTCTTCAGTCTCCGTGGGCGTGGAAAAACGAATCTGCTGAAAGTACTTGCAGTCTTTTTAGGTACGAGGTTCAGACATGCCAAGAAAAGGAACTAGGTGGTCTTAGACAGACACATTTCTGGCTTAAGGGAAGCAGAATAACTCCAGTGTGCTTGGAGTCCAGTTAACGTGACCTGGGGAGCTCAACTCTATGTGGCTTTAGTCCCCTGAACCCGGCAAAACATCTGTATGACAGTGGCCCTTGGGCCAACTTCTGCTGAGGTAACGGAGCTAGACAATGCAAGAGCTGCTAGATTTGGACTGTGCTCTGTGGTTTTGAACTGATAATGAAAATGCTCTGTTAATGCATTTTCCTACCACATTAAGTGATCTGGATGCTTTTATGTCTTCCTCACCCATCACATAGTCAAATTCAGATCTTAGAGATGTGTTCTGTTCTCCTAAGACTTTAAAAGCTGCAAGGGATTTTGTCTACCTCTAGTGTTTTGGTGCCTAACTCCGTGCATTTGGGGACCCGGGCCTCCATACTGCTCTGCGGGGATTTCTTCTCTCTGCTTCCTGAAAGAAAGAAGCGTTGGTGGGACTAGGACAGTATGAGACTAGAGCATCTCGAGAGGCAGCAGACACCTAAACATCTTGTGAGAATTTGGGCAACAGCCGTTGCTTTGAACAACAGGTTGAGCAAGTAGCTAGGAAAGAGCAGTGTGCCTTTATTTTCTGCTCACGGTGGGTTAACAACTGCTTGCTAGTCCCGAGCTGTTTTCTCCTTCCCCAAGTTGGTTACTTTGGCAAAGAAACGGGGTTTGCCTTTATTACCCCGATTCAGAGTTTAGATGACGAGTCTCAGTAAGCGATGAAGCACGGGCTGGGAGCTGCTACAACTTTATTGGCAAGTGTCGGGGCAAAATTGTTGAGGGATTGTGAGCACGGGAACGGATGGTAAGAGCCTTTTCATTGATTAATCACTTTAGTTCACATCTGAAAATCAGCCAGCTGAAAACTAATCAGCTCATAGAGCACATAGAGCAGAACACGGTCAGCTCATAGCTTGGCCGTGACATCTGCGTTTTACTACTTGTACTTTAGGAGGACATGCCAGGTTTAATGACTCCGGACAATGCTGAGAAAATGTTCATTATATGCGGAAGTTTATTAGATTAACTGACTAGGAGAGGGTTTTATTTTTATTTCTGAGGGGCCGTTGATCAGTGGAACGATTTACCAAGCATCTACCGCAGCAGCTTCTTAATCCTTGGAAATTTGACACTGAATATGGGATTTTCTTTTTTTTTTCCCCCCAAAAAATGTCTCAGATTGGTTTCTGTGGGAATTAACGAGTCGTGTATCTGTGTTATTATGCTGGATGTTTGCAACTGCATTCTCTGGCAGCATAATCTAGAAATCTATCTCATAAGGCTTCTGGCGTTTACAGACTTGACTGACAGACTACAGGAAAATTGTAGGGGTCATTTATGTCCTTGCAGAAGTTGTTACAAGCTCACAAAGCGAGTGGGATAAGGCCATAGCTGCTTTCTCGGGGTCACATCTTAAGGTCTTAGGAAGGCGATACTTCAGAGGCTTTCTGCGGACACATTTTCAAGTGATTTGTGCTGAGCGCCCGCCTGGCTGATCCTTCTGGGCAGGAAGGGGATTAGTTGTGAGAATTCGGCAGCAGGAATCAGCGTTGAGCGCTGCCAAGCATGGCTGTACCTTTTCTGACAAAACCTGTTGCAAAGTATTTGTCCATAGAAACTGAGTAAGATTGTTTTCGGGCTTCCTGCAATCCCCTTAGCTACCTTGGGACTGCTAACGTCTGCTCACCGTACCTTGGAGAGAAGGGGAGGTAAGATCAGGAATCAAACTCAATCAGAAACGTTTAAAAATACTCTTTTTCACGCACGTTTCATTTATGGTACCTCCGACGCCGGACCGGATAGCCGATGCTGCGAAGGGTGTAACCTCACTTGTGGCTTGTGGCGTTTCTATACGTACGTCTTAGCACTGCTTGAAGCAGACGGCATCCGCAGCGGGGGCAGTTCTCCCGAGGTTCCCAGCGTACTCGCTCTCTCCTCTTAGAACTTCTCCGCAACCTCCGAAGTTTTCTGTAGCCTGTTTGACTCGAAGCTGTCGCTGCAGCTTTGTTTGCCAGAAGGGACGTTTTCGTCGTTCACAGGACCTATTTTTGCAACCCGCAAGGGTTCTTTAAGTGGGAATGATATCGCAGAGAACTGTGCAGGGTGCTGCGGGTGTGGCAGCTGACCTCAGGGACTCTGTGGAGTGACTTGGAGCTCAAACAATTGCCTGTATTCCTTGAAGTGGCGGGGAGACCATAGGGAAATGGCATGTCTTCACTGGAATTTGGCCAGCGTCCCAGTACCCCTAATGCCTCTGCTCTTACAGGAACGTCCTGGGATTTTTGTTAATGTACGAATCAGCTTACAAAAACATGTGCCTGCTGCCTTAGCCCCTGGGGCTACGGCGGTTAAAGAAGTGCTGTTTAGCCAGCGTGCAACGACTGGCTTTAGCAGGCACATTCCCTTCCTTTCTACTTATTTCTGCACCCCTCTCCTCCTTTCTCCTCCCCATCCCCGAAAGGCAAGAGTAAAGTTTGCAGCGTGTGACGAGCACACGCAGCGAGCCCCTGTGCCCCATCCAGGAGCGTGCAGGCTTCGTGGAGCTGCACGGTCACAAAAGCTTGCTCTGTAAAATCAATGTGTCATTGATTGTGGTGTCGGTGGGGAACCGTCGCTGAGGAGGCCTGATCCTGGCTGCCAGACTGACTTACCTTCTGCCAGAGGATGAAGGCCCTGTGGGTGCTTTTGGCTGCTCCCATCATGCTTGAAGCAGGAATATGATTTTTCGGTGCTTAAGACGGAAGCTAAGAAAATGAAAAAAAGGTTGTGCAATGTTTGGATCTAGAGGGCTCCTTGTACGTGGACTGGCTAAGCCCATACGCATCCATACATCCCCTTGTGTCTTTAATGCTGATTCCTCCAGGACCCAGCAGTACATGCAAGAAGAGAGGAGGCCAACAAATCAAAAGGGCCTTCTCGTGACGCAGGAGTTAGGGCACTTTGCGTGCTGCCCTAGCTGAGGTGTACAATCCAGTTCCTTCCTGAGATCAAGGGCCTTTCACTGCCAGCAGCCGAACGTGTCCTTTCACATCGCCTTGTTAGTGGGAATCTCGTGGTTGTTTGTCCTGTCAGTTTATTTTCCGGGACATTTTTGGAAACAGAAGAGCAGCAAAAAAATGGAGAGAGCTGTGAGAAAGCAGGAAGTGGTACCCGGTGGAGGAGAGGGCAAGAAAGGAATGCATGTTTTCAGTTTGTACTTGAGATGCTTGCGGCGACCTTTTCCCTGGCATATATGGCAGAATAAGAGTTTGAAACCCTTGCTCCAGAAAGGCATTTACGTGTCATAGTGGTGGGTCTGAGCCCCGCAAGGTGTAAATATGAGCTTCCACAGAATTAGCAGCCGTCCAGACTGAGTATTGAGCTTTGTCTTCACACAGAAAACGGTTTCAGAGGAGGAGCTGAAGAGCACGAGCTCCCTGGCATGAGAAGGAGTGGGCAGAGGGCCCGGTGTTTTACAGGTGTGTTTACCTCATCCATCTCCGTGGCACCAGACAGCAGCGCTGGCTCTCAAAACTTGGACCTGCCTCAGCCTAAACTGCAGCTCAATTCATTTATGTCTCTTCTGCAGCTGAAAAGAGTTCTGCCAAAAACCAGACGTTGGACTTTATAAGGACTAGGAGCTCTTCCCACACGTCACCTGGCAGGAAACCTGTAAAAGAAACGCGGAGAACAGGCACCAGCATCTTTGCTCTTACTGTTGTGAGAGTGGCTTTAGGGGGCAGCTCTCCCTGCCACCCACACCTGAAGGGATTCTTTTAGGGTCGAAGAGAATAAATGCGCTTCCTTGCGTACCCTGGCAGTTTCTGCGTTATTAACGTCCACGTCTGCAGCGTAAAATTAACAAGGAAGTTCCTGGGTTGCTCCGAAAGGCTTTGCTAGTCACTAGCTAAGCCTGCTCTTATCGTCTTGCTTTCAGAATTGCTCCAGCATTTTCTTGAGCTGGCAAAAACCCCTCCCTGTGCGGGCTGAAGACATTTGGGCCGACCTGTGGGCAGGAGATTCAGGGGTGCACTTAAAGAATTGTCAAGGAAGACAAACAAAATCAGTTCAGCGCTTGTTAACGTGAATGTTACCCAGTGTTCAGTAGCCCAAGGTGCTTTCCAGACAAACGGACAGAGAAGATGCTCTGAACCACAAGGCAAAGGGTACTGTCAGCTGCAGAGCAAAGGAAGGATTGGAAGGTATCGACCAGACGGGCAGAAGAGGCTGGGACCCCTTTCCTCGCACTCTGTAAACTGGACAGAGGGCTGCAGCGTTCTCTGGAGGGTCTGACTGGAGTTTCAATAGCTAAATTAAGAAATCAGGTAAGTGCCACTGTTTAACAGTTTGTCCTTGCTTTTCCACGCCGCAGAACTTATCCATGCATCTGCCTTTGGACCTTGGAGAAGCTCACTCTGGCCTGAATGCAGCGACGGCTCTATTTTCACAGCAGCGTTAACAACGGAACAGCCTTTCAGGTTGGTCTGCCGTGACTGACGTTGCTGCAAACAGACCTACCCAGAGGCGTGAAGGGTGAGATTCGGAGTTAGGGATGAGCCGACCAGGTTTCCTTCCTCTGAACAATACGTGAGCTGCTCCTTTAGGCCATCGTTAGGAAAGCAGCCCTCCTGGTTGAGTCCCACCAGCCAGAAAGGAGGTGGTAGCGCCGAGAAGAGCAGTTGTCCCTTTCCAGCTGCCGCAGGGTGGCAGCAGGGGACAAGGAGAGTGGCTGCAGGCTGAGGGCTTGGAACAACCGGCCCAAGTTGTGTGTCTGTCTCCCTTGCAGAGCTTATTGCTCCATCTCCCTGCCGCTGGCGGGCAGGTGTGCACAGCAGTAGGTGGATGGTGGTCAGAAGTACATGGGCGAGGTGATCTTGAAGATATTTATTCTTCCTGTATTCGCCTGCTCCCCTTCCTCCCGTGCGTTCAATCGTTTCCGAGGATTTGATTGGGATTCTTTACCGTTGGGGGGTTACGGTAGCGTCGCAGAAAATGCTGCCGGGGAATTCTTTTCATGGGTTGATCTGGGGAGAGAAGACTGTCATGGGTGATGCCGTGAAGTGCTTTTCCCCTGGACGTGCAGGTAGCCATGCCTTTGTGCGTGGCTCTCACACCCCCGTGCACGGGGGGACCAGGAGAAATACTTCCTGCTGCACAAATGCCCATTTTTAAAAGACAGCTGCTGTGCTTGGATCTGTGGAGATGACCATCTCAGCAGCAGCACTGAGGACCTCAGAGGAGCAGGCTTCTTTTGTCTCCAAGAGGCTCTTCCTTCAAGAAAGTGCTAAAACACGCCGGAGGTGCGGTGAGGAGAAGGGGGCAGGGAGGAAGGGGGACGAGCTGATCTGAAGGCAAGGAAAATGAATCCCCGGGGCTGTGAGCCTGGCATCTTTCACGGGCACTCGATTCACTTGAGGAGATTTTTTAATAATTATAGGCGGCCAGGGGAATAAAGAAAGGGTTTGCCAAGCATGATGCGATGCCGATGGCTTGGACCGTAAAATTCCTCGTTTGTCCTGGCACCGCCGCTCCAGGCCGCGCGCCGTTGCCGGTATCTGGTGCGCGGGGATTCTCGCTGGCTTGTTGCGGAGTGTGTGCGGCCCGGCAGCGCGTCAGAGAGCACCGAGCCGCCGTGCCGGGCTGAACCGGCCCGGCGACTTCTGGCGAGTCCGTTAGCATTTCCTTCTCGTTTCCTAGGGATGCCGGCAGTGCTCGCTTGCCCTGAAGGACACGTCTCCTCATCTTGAGCTGTTTTTTAATTGCTGTTGGCTGCTCTAAGCTTCGATCTTCAAAGAGTCCCTAAAAACGTTGATGTCTGAGTCTCATTAAGATGAGCGAGAAGTGGATACCTAAATCCCTTAGGCAGCTGTTGAATGCTGGCAGGAGCTCCAGGCGGCTCACCAAGCGTGGCTCTGCTGCGTCATCCTTTTTTTTCCTCTCAGATATAGACCATTCCGTGGTTATTAGTTTCTATTAGTCGGCTCAGGGTGGAAGGAGGAGCATGATGAAGAAGGGAATACAGGGCAAAAGAAAGAAAGGGAAATGACAGCACAATGAGGGGAGGACAAGCACCGCAGATAGACAAGGGTGTAAACTGTGGAGAGAAGCGCGGAGCCAGAAACACAGCTGGAAGGACATCCAGGAGCAGCTCCTCTTGGTTGTAGAAAAGGGAAAAGTTGCTGTCTGAAAAAATGGCTCAAGGCTGGGGACGCGGGAGAAATAGGAAAGCCTCACTTGGCATCCGTGCGGCGTGACCTGGCAGTCAGGGTGGAGAGTGCAACCCCAGCGCTAATGTGGGATGCTTTCTGTGACCCTGGAAAAGTTGCATAAACATTGCTTCTGGTTTTATTCCTCTCTAATTTAGGAACAGCACTTCCTGCTGTCTTCCCAGGGTGTTGAAAGGTCACATTGGCTAATGGAAGGAAAGTTCTTGAGGATCTGTTGTCATTACTGTTAGGATTATTGCGATTTATAACAGGTATAATGGAGGCGTTAATATTGGGGAAGGGAAAGAGAAGTGGCAAACGTCAAAAGCAGCAGCTGGCCATGCTGGGCCCAAGGATCTGTCTCCAGGAGAGGTACGTACTGCCCGTTCCGGCGGCCAGAAAACCCCATCGTCTTAGGTCTACCTAATTTACGCAGTTGCCTGAAGGCAGGGCAGATTTTCTTGGCGTTTCTGTTTTGAATTCATGGGAGCAATATGCCAAGGCAGGACGTTCACCGTCTCATCGTGTGGTGCAAAACCCCCTCACCAACGGTACTTGGAGAGCCCGTTGGCCGCCTTCTTTCTTCTCCACCCATCGCAGGTGTGTACATCTCAGCGCAATTTTCTTACGTGGCAGTATTTTCCGGTTACCCCAAAAAGACACAGTCCAAAGAAAGTCTCATGGCAGGTTCGTGTGATGCTAGGCTTGCCTTTCCCCAGGCCTGAAAACTTGGTCCTTAGAGTAGGTAACAAACAGAACTTTGTGGGTGCATCTCCAACTGGTTTGTTTTCCTAGATTGCAAGGACAGGAGGAGGGAGGGTACAGAAGGTCACGCTGCGAGAAGAGAGTATGCAAAGCAAGAGAAACTTCCAGCAGCAACAAAATAATGACATGTTCCTGTGCCTGTCTGTTTGCACTCAATCCAAAAGGTGACATTTCTTGAGGTGGGCCAGTCCTTGCACATTTCACAGTTTGGTTTGTGAGCAGCTGTTGGTCGGTGACATCCCGCAGTTTGAGGGACACCCTGCAACCACCCGGAAGGGCTGTTTGGAGACAGTAGCTGGGCTGGACAGCTGCCTGTGGAACGGGTTGTGGAGCAGGTGATGTCATTGCCTGAAAATCCGTGGGGTTGTAACGTTCAGGCAGAAGAGGAACGAGTGGAGAATGGTTGCCAGTGATCCTCAGCTGCTGCGCTCTTCCAAGCTGCACCGCTGCAGGGAACTCAGCTGCCATGCAGTGGTTTTGGGGCAGTGCTCTGTCGTATGTCGGGTGGCCACATGTTTGATAGCCCCCCGCCTTGACTGTAACGAGCTCGCTGTCTAAATGTCATAGGAACTGAGGTTTAAATTATTGAAACCTCGTGAGAAACGTGAGAAAGGACTGTGAGGTTGGGGGCGGGATGGCAAAGCAGGGTGAAAAAAGGAGTCCTGAGTGTGGAAGCCTTGGGCGTGCTTGGGGCAGAGCAGAAGACCTTTCCAGCAGACTCCTTGACAAACGGCTATTTTTAACTCTCACATTGCAAAGCAAATATTAACTCTCAGACGTGTGCAGTCCCTGGCTTTGTGCGGTCTGGAGAGGGGCGAGCTGTATCAGATACAACAGGGAGTAACAGGGAGTGAGTTGGTGCAGCCCCTTGAGCTGCCATCGCCCTGATAATCGCTGCAGACCAAACAGGATCAAGTTAACGTGCGGCGGGCCCCAGTAGTTGTATCACCTGGTAATACACCCTCCGTGGCACGCATGGAATGGGTTGTTTGCAAAAACCACACAGCGAACAAAGAAGTAAGGCTCTCTGAAGCCCGTGTGCGCGGGCAGGGTGTGTTCTGCAGGCCAGGCTCGCTGGGATAGAAGCTGGCCTCACGCAGGGAACGGAGAAAGAGCAGGAGAAAGCGATCCCCCGAGTTTTAACGCTGCTAAAGGGTGAGCATCGCTCTGCACCTGCACAGACGCTGCTTTTCCGTAGCTGCTCGGTCTGTTGCAGCCTTGTCTGGTTGCTGTGTGCTGTGAACGACAGGAGGAGAAGGTAGAAAGAAGCATCAATTTGAGATGCTGGCTCCCCGGACAGCCCGACACGGAGCAGCAGGCAGCCGAGTGCTGGGAGAGCCAGGAAAGAAGCCACCTCCTCTTCTCTAGCCACCTGGCTCCTGTCTCTGGGCTGTCAGGAGCGAGCTTCGCCGCCGTCTTTGTGCTTGCTGTTGTCACGGTTTTTTCACAGCTCTGTTTCCCATCCCTCTGTTTGTCCAACCTGTCTGGTTATACTCTGAGGCTTGGGGCAGGAACTGCCCGTGATAGTGTTTGTGCCATGCCTCTGAAAGAGGGCCCTGATACGGCTCTAGGCGTTACCGTAGAGCAAACACAGCTTGGTTCCTTGTCTCGTATGTATGGAGAGGGGTGGAGAACATTTGGTGTTAGCTTTGCGTCTTGCTGCAGCAAAGATCCTGGAGGCTTCTTGAAGGCCTGGATCAAAGCTGTAGCGTAGGTCCGTCTTTCTTTGGGCATTAGTTAGCAGAAGGCTTCATTTTCCCTGCCCCTTCCACTTTCAAATGTAAAAATCTCTGTGGGAGCCTAAGAGTTCTGTGCTGAAGAAGGTGGAAAATTATCTTAAGAGCTAAGCCGTCCTTCCTCTGCTGGCTTAGGAATTTAGAGGCACCAAGAGGAGTCAGACGCAAACCCATCCGAGCATGTCTTCTTATCTCTTGGAGCTGAAGCCAGCAATCTGCTTTCCATTCACGTCTTGCCACTTTTTGCTGAGGGGCTGAGATTAACCTTGCTCCGGGGGCAGGAAACGATCACCCACAAAACGGGAAGGTGTGGAAGTGTTGCAGCATGCGGAGTAGTCCTAGGAACGACCTTGAACTCTCGCCACTTGTCGGTAACTTGCATCCACCCTGTGCGGATCACAGTGGCATCTCCGCAGCTTCACTGCTGCTTTGGTGCCCACAGCTGCTTTGCTTTGGTGCCTGCCCTTGGTAAATTATCCTGGAAAAGGTCCTGGCCCTTCAGGGAGCCTCTGTCTGCACTGGTGCGGGAGCACTCCAGTAAATTGCCTGCACTCCTGGTTTCCACATCATCCAGGCTTGGAGACCACGCTTGGTTTTCACCTGGATCTGTGGCACTTGGTGGGGAGCGCGCAACACTTTCCTGCCGCTGCACGTGCTTCGTTTTGGCTTTTGCTAACGTGCGTAAGAGGTGAGATCCTTTTGTGCCAGAGGCTCTGTAGAGTTTCGCTCCGCGGCCTGGCCAGGTTCCAGCTTGGGTGGATACCACTCACCCGCTCCCCTCAGCTGCCTGGGGCGGACCCAGCACCGGGGGAAGCTCTGTGCCACCACCTTGACGTGGAATTTTGCCACCTCTGAGAAGCGAGGCACTGTTTGATACGTACCCTTAGAGCGTGAGCTGATGAATTCAGTGGAGGGACAGGTGAGCTGATTGCGTCCTGACAGGCAGGAGACAAATGAACATCTGTCCCCAGAGACACGTACACACACGGACACGCTGGAGAGGAGCCGTGTGGGACAGTCTGGTGCAGCCCTGAGCTCGTGACTCTTCTCGGTGAGCTCAAACACCGCTGAGTTTCTCTGATATCGGCCACCGTGCTGAAATCAGAGCTGGTGACTGTCAGTGCCACCGTGGCGAGCAGGTGTCCCTCTGGCTTTCCAGCGGTGCCTCTCTGATGTAGCATCTGGAAAAGAAGCCTGGGGATGCCAGAAGCGGTAGAGCTGTGAGTGGCAGGGGCTGGAGTTCTTGCTACGTGTCTTGCTCCAAGCCAAGTAAGTAGATTCACGTTTTGGGCTGAGCGTGGGAGAAAATACATTCTTTCGCTTGTGTTAAATGACAGATTATTTTTTTGGAAGTCTCAGAAAGATTTCATAGCACTAATAACCCTTCAAAACTGTGGAGCTTAACTTGTTGTTCTGCTGAATGAAGTTCAGCCTCTCAAGGTGAACTCCTTCTCTGTGAACCTCGTGTGACTACCTGGAATAAATTAGCCTCTCCACTACTATGCTTTGTACTGGGGGGCAGAAATGTTACTGTGGAACAATCCAGAGCACTATGAGAAAAGAATCCCTTCCTTGCTTCCCTGCAGAATAAAACAATAACCAGTTTGGGAACACTTTCTTTGGCTTGGAGCAAATGTCAATCGCTGAATTCTCTCGAGATGCGTGTCCACGTCAGGGATGGGGAAATCCAGCAGAGCTGTGGCTCCAGGGGGAGACCTTTGACTCAACTGTTTTTCGATTGAATTGTCTTAGCTGCTCTGTCACAGCGACACAGAGGTTGGGGACAATGGGGAAGGACTGCTGTCTGCGGCATGGGAAGCACTCGCTGCCCCCAGGTTGTGACATGGCATGAAGCCTGAATAAGGGGAGCACCGTATTCTCTAGAGTCATTCAGCAGCTCTGCAACGCTGTGTTTAGGTTTGGGAACCTTCTCAGATCTCCACAGGAGCTTAAAAATCTCCAGCATGAAGCCGAAATCAATCAGCTGCTCAGCAAGTTTAGTGAGCAAGCCCAGTGTGGCCCAGCGAGGCTCCGTGTGCCCTGCTCTGTGCTGCGGGCAGTAGGCGACTGGTCTCGTTGTGGTTCTGTTACACCTTGTTGGAGCAAAATTTCTTCCTCTCTCACCCCGTCGATCCCTATGAAATCTTTTTCGGCAGCTCAGGAATTCCGAACAGCCGTCTCCAGCAGTTCATTTGTGATGCTTCCCTTCCCATCGTTACGGTGCCGACACGAAAAGGGCAGTAGTTTGGCATTCCAGTTGCTGCTGCCTCTGTCGGCACCCAGCTGCGCTGGCTTTCGGTTTGTTCCAGAGCATCTCCTGGTGTCCCTCAGCAGTTGGACCGACCTGCTGCGTGGCACAGCTCTCGCTCCTCTAACTGCACACCGTGCACACACATATCTGCTTGCTTGCTTCTGGTTTGTTTTTTTTAATTGAGAAACTTGAGCAAGTGAGTTTACAGTTTGGAAGTGACGAGCACCGTTCCTAGCATGAAGGACGCAAAGGTGGAATAATCCAGCTTAAAAGCTACAGAGAATCTGTTGTTACAAAAGCGCTTCAAAGAAAGGAGGAATAAATAAAGAAAACGTCTTTAAAATAACCAAGAAAGGAGCTCAGTTAGACTGCATTCTCTGAAGCTACAGTAACCATGGCGAACCAAACAAAAGACGGTAGTAATAAGTCTTACGTATCCTTGGTGATGTGCTTAAGCAACTTCTTGCTTTTACAGTAGGCCAAAAAAAAGGGAGAACAGATGGGTTCAAAGTCTGCTGCGGGATCCGTTGAATGACAAGAAGCCTCCTCCTCTAATGCAAGGGAACGGCCCGGAGTGTTAATGCAGAGCAGGACCGGGGCGGCCTTTGGGGTGGTCAGGAAAGGGCTCCGGGCGTGGAAGGCTTTACTGCAGGAAAGGCCACTGGAGGAACTGGAGCTTGCGTCAGGCCGAGGAGACTCTGGAGGCGTTTTGAAGTGGGTGCGTTTCAGGAGCAGCCAGCTCACACATTAAACAGACGGGACAGACAAAGGTAGCAACGACCGTGTCCGTTGTACAGGTGGGAAACTGAGGCGCAGAAAGCAGGAGTCTTTCTGCTGTTGGTGGACGCTTTGCTGTACAGATGCTCCTCCTGATCTCAGGGAGAGGGGTTCTTCTCCCCACGGGGCAGTGCCCGGGCAGCTGGCTCTACTCGCAGCACCTGCAGTAAGACCAGCCATGAATGCACCCCCCAGGGTTTAGCCCAGCACACAAGGTTCAAAACTAGCCTGGCTTTCAGGTATTCCTCCTCCCTGTGCTCGTCGGAGTCACCTCTCAACTCGGCTTGGCAGACCGGTTGGCTCAATCCAGCCAAAAGGAAGAAAACTTCCGTCCCTGGCCGGCTCCCGCTGGCTCCTCCCGCTCCTGATGGATGAGCGACAATTCTACACCCAGAACGTTTGCTGGCTGCGCTTCACCTGGTTTTTCAAGATTGAGGGAACAGTTGAAGACTTGCCTTCTCATTGCCTTTCCCCTGGGACCTGCTCCACAGGGCTGTTCAGAGAAGGCAGCCAGGTGCAGAAGGGACCTGCCCGTGTAGCGTTTGCTGTGGCGTGCGCGGCTCTGCCGTCGCCTTCCCTTGGAGGCTGCTGAGCACGTCACGGAGCCGGCAGAGTCCCCTCCGTGGCTTCACTCAGCCTTGCCTGGTGAAGCAGGCGTGCGTTGCGGTAGGTTACACTTTCCCCGAGGACTGTTTGGTTTGGTGAGAATGGTTACACTGTGGAGCTAGAGCTTTGTGTTTATAGTGCAGCTTGTTTTGCTTGAATCATTCAGTCCTTCCCTTACATATCACCACTCCTTAAACACAAATATTTTCAGAGGGAAGAAATGAACGGGGAGCGTCTGAGCCTTCCCTTGGGAGTCAGTGCCTTGCTCCTGGGCTTCTGGTGGAACCCTGGGAGTCTGTCTGCCTTTGTGACCCTCGGAGCAGCAGGGCCGGGTCCCAGGCCTGTTGTGAATGTTTTCCTCCAGGTAACTACGTAAACAACGCAAGGTCAATCCCTGTCTCCATTTGTATTCTCTCTAGATACACAAATAATAACACAAATAATATGGTTTCGGTGCTGCCAGATGTTAATACAAACGCTTCCGATGAGTGTGGCAGCCTTTGAAGTAGTTGATGTTTGTTACAGGAGGTATTTTTCTGGGAATGCCTTTTCTCCATTGTATGTCATGTAATATAATGAATCAGAACCACCCACATCCCTTTTCCTGACCGTATCCCCAGCTCACCTAACCCGCAGTATCCCCCTCTGCTGTGTTTCATTGCACCGGTTTCCTTCACAGCAGCCACAAACCGGAGCCATGCTGCATTTTTCACTTTTTTTTTTTTTAATGCTGGCAGCAAGGGCTAATGTTTCATCTCTCACCCTTCCTGGCAGTTGTGATACAAGGCTCTTTAGATGAAATTCATTCCTGTGGTTTTATCCATTCTTAAGAAGAAAAGAAAAAACTCATTCATCAGTGGAATGACTTCCTGGTAGGATGAATGGCAATGGTTTTTACCTGCCTTTGTAGGGGGTTCAGGGAATTTATGAGCTAATGTTTGCGGAAGTCGGTTTTAGAGGGTACAGGAGCTGGAATACTATTGTTCAGAAGAACAGCCCAGCTTTGCCTGGGAGAAGTCACCATTCAACACCGAAACTAATGTTCTGCTCAAAATCTGGGTAATAAGTCTACATGTGCTGAGTTACATGTCTGGGTTAGGGCTCAATTACACTTTGTCTGGCATGACTTGAAATGACAGTAACTTCCAGAAGCGTGTGTGCGATGTCAGTGCTCAGAAAGTGGTACCCCTGCAAACAGCAGCCCTTCCCCTGGCTGGATCAGAGCCTTCATCCGATTCCCATACCGTTCTTCGTCTCCATGTGATGTCTGGGGTGGCCAGGGCCTGAAGGAAGGGATTATACCTCTAATGTGCCGTCAGATGTTGTACCTAAGTGTGGGTCGCATGACAATTGCTAGCCCGGGTCACAGCGGCTGCCAGGTGCCTTGAATATCAGGTTTTGTGGTGGCAGGTTTTGCAGTAAAAGCCGTATCCGTTGCACTCCCGAGCCTCCGGAACGTCAGGGTTTGCGGCGCGTTAACCCGTCTATAACCTCGTCCCCCGCTCTGCTGCCGTGCCTTTGCAGAGAGGGAGTGCTCCCGTGCACAAGGCTGAGTTTCAGAGCTTCTGGGCCAAGTTGTCTTGTCCTCTGCCTCGTCGCTCAGCTCTTCACAGACTGGGCCGCTGGTGGAGAATCAATGTGCGTGGAGGACTACACAATGTGCGTGCTGGACTGTGTAAAACAGAGGATTCTCCTTCTAGCTTTGCCACTACGTAGCCTTGAGCGGGGTGCTTACTTGCGCGTCAATTTAAAATAACTGTCTACTTTCTTTAAATCCCTGGCCAAAAAACCCCGCAGAGGTGCCGCGTGTCGCTAGCTGCATACACCTACGTGCATCTGCTCGGTTGCTGGCCAGCAAGCAAGAGGCTGTTGTTAAGCAGCCAGCTAGATGACAAAGAGGAGCTCGGACAAAAAAATCACATCCAAGCCCTTCTAATCCCGGCTTTGCCTTGGGCTTGTGCCTGGGTGCTCTTAGCAGGAGGCGTTCCGTGGCCGTTCCGCTGGCATTTGCTGCTTCCAAATACCAAAGACACTTCAGGCTTATTGAAAACAATGCTTCTTGGCAGAAATAATTTGGCTGCTGGTCCCCAGCTTCCATCTATACGAAGGGTAGGGGAGGCAAGCACAGAGCTTTGGGGAAGCTGGCTGGCAAAGGGAGACAGCGTTTCGTAGGCAGAGAGCTGAGTTCGGGGCTGGTAGACCCAGTTCCTTCAGCAGAGATGCGTGCTCAGCTCTGCACGTGGTGGCCAAACTGTGGCAGGCAGGTCTCACCCTTTGTTTCTCCTCTCTTCCCTGTGCAGATCGAAGAGGGAGGTAAAGCGGACTCCCTGCCTTCCAAGCTGCAGGCTGGTGACGAGGTGGTGAACATCAATGAGGTGGAACTCAGCAGCTCCAGGAGAGAAGCCATCTCCTTGGTTAAAGGGTCCTACAAGAAGCTGAAGCTGGTCGTGCGCAGGTAGGGAAGGTCCAGCACTCCTGCCCTCCCGCTCTCCTGCCCCGCACACTGTCGCAGCTGTTCCCCTCCAGCTGAGGGCCTGTGACGTGCCCTGATCTTGCACAAGCCTTGTTTTAAGCACACAGGCCTGAGCCCAAGGGCAAATGTTTGTTCTGTTCAGCCAACATTGCTATAATTCCCTTGTCACTGATACATCCAAGCATGTGAAATCCTTATCCAGATCTCTCGCACTGCTCCCCTGCCACGTGACGATCCAGGATGCCTCTTTGGTGACTTACAAGCGGTCCCATCTTCCTCCAAAGTGCTCGGGGCTCCCCGGGAAAGGGCGGCCGTTCTGTACATAGCCCTTGCCTCATTTGCTGCGTGTTATCACTGTTGCTGTGACAGCAGAAAGATTTCCGCTGGCCTCAGCGGGTTTTGGAGCTGCTTCGCGTTCTGCAGGTGGGCGATGGAGCGGCTGGGCTGGCTGAGAGCAGCCCGACCGATACGGGGCTCAGGATGTGACCTGGAGGGATGAGCGTCCTTTGAGGCACGGCCCCTGTGCTCTCATGGAGTGAGCGATCTCGCACGTGTCCTGCGTCGCCGTTTCCTGGCTGTCACAGGCCTTGTGGAGGGTAAGGAGTAGCGACGCCAGCGTGCCGGCTTCGGCGGCGTGCTGGGCGGAACGCAGCGAAGTGTGCGGATCCTCTGTGGTGACACGAGTAATAAACGCGCTTGTCTTCTTAGGGTCAGGACTCAGAACTTGGATCTTGATGCGCGTTTTGAATCAGAGATGTTTGGGTCTGGAGTTTAAGCGGGGTTTTTCTCAAGCAGGAGGAACGCTGAGAGGCAGAGCCGTCCCAGTGGGCATCAGTCAAAGGTTCTCGTTACGGTGGATGAGTTATTGAAAGAGGAGGTGATCCACCTCTGAAAAAATCCACCGGCAGACAGCGGTGTTTTGTGTTCCAAAATTACACTTCTCGGTGTAATGTAATCGCTTCTCTCTCAGTTATTTTTAAGTTCCCAAGACCTTTTCACCTCTTCTTTTCCTCTTTAATGAGCCTGCAAGGGTATTTGATGTTTTCCTGGTTTGCAATACCATAGCGAACGTGGAGAACATTTGGTTCGGAGCCTTTCATCATTTCATTTCATCAGCACTTGGAAAGATCAAGCCCCTTAACTTTAAGAGGTATTACGTTCACGTGCTCTTCCCTTACCAAGGTACTTTAAGCCCTTCGTGCACATTTAAAGCTCAGTGACAGTCCATAAACTTGGAACAGAAAAACTGCAATTAAGAGCTAAGAGCCCAGCCTTCAGTCCAGGTAATTTGACACAGTCCCAGCTGACCCTGCGGTGCTGGCGTGAAAGCAGCAAAAGAACAAAAATGTGAGGTCCTGACAGTCACAGAATTCCCACCATCGCCAGAGGTGGCAAGACTCAGCCCCCTGGCCGGCTGGTGGCAAGGGCGGAGACAGGCTTGGTCTCCAGTGCTACAAGGATAGTGGATGAGAAGGGGATAAAAGGAGGATCCCAGAGGAGAGTGGTGAGAAGGAGGAAAGCAGCGAGGGGAAGGTGAGTTTCTGCATTAAATAAAATCTTCCAACAAGATGAAATGGAATGAGGCAAGATGCAAAAGAAACAAGTTAAGGAAAGCAGCTCAGTACAGAGCCTGAGCCACCCTTAGGGAGTGACACGAGCCCACACTGACGTGGACTTTACCCCCAAAAGTGACACGCAAACGATAGCCGAGTCTGCTGGTGTCTGTGCTTGTGGTTCTTTCCAAAGCGCATTCAAGGTCAGCTTGTTTTTGCAGGTCCGATTGTTTGTTTTGCAGACCAAAACCTCAGGATCTGTCTGGAGCGGTGTGATGGTGATGGCCGGAAAGCACAGGGAGTTTTATTCAGATGTTCTGTGGTGAAACTATCAATCGGAGGACCGGCAGAATGCGTTTGCCCCGCTCCACACGCTTGTGTAGCCCACGGAGCAGACTCAGCTCGCTATTTAATCTTGGTTTTTAGTTTAGGACTAAACGCTTGCCTTTGGTTAACGACTGGTTATAACTGCATAACCAGAACCAGAGTGATTAGTACATGAGGACTGTAGCCTGCCTTTCGCTCCTGTGCGAACCTGCTGACATCAGGGAGGAACTTGCAGTAGGAGAGACATGCAGAGTTGTCCCTTTAGACGCTTGCTGCTTCCTTGCTCGTGGGCTTACAGCAGGGCAGAGGCAGAGGCTGACCAAATGAACCCCAGTGTGGAGTAAATGCTGTTCCCGTTCCCCAAGACCAGCCTTAGCTGGGAGAGAACCGTTAAAGGATTTTTCATGGATGCTTTCTAGCTGCGTTTTACTTGCCTCATCCTCAGCTCAGGAGCTGTCAATGGCAGTTTTCAAACGTTCAGCTTCTCTGCTCCTCTAACAGGGCCGCTCGTATCTCACTTGGTGAAAAGGCTCCTCCCAAAGCTAGTCCTTTTCCTTCTGCCCATTCCTTGCTGCCTCCCGGCACTTGTTTTGCCCATTCATTTCCAGGACAATAGAGTCAGACAGGTATGTATTTGTTCATTCCTGCAGACCTCAGGTCTGTAGCTGGTGTGCTAGGAGGAAGCTTGCTGATCCTTCTCACCTCTTTGTACCGAAGCCAGAATAAGCCAGAGTGAGAGCGACTCTGCACACCCGGGAATTACAAGATCTTACTGAGTGCACCTTAGGAGCACTTTCCAGTCCCTGCTAAGCTGAGTTACAACTCCCTGCCTCACATCTCCTCCTGCTGCTGTCTCTTGTGTGCTTGCCGCTGGCAAGGTGGATCTAGCTCAGTGGTCCGCTTTAGTCCTTTTCCTGCCATCTGATTCTGAAGACGTTCAGAACTGTACAACAGCATTACCCGTTTTCTCCTTCCCCGCTTTTCAATACAGGGCTTTTCGAGACACTTTCCTCTGCTGGCCCAGAAGCAAGCACATTCATTTCCTTCTGATCTGCTTCAGACCTGAGCAGCTGGGCAGAACGCACACCGCTGCTCCGGTGTTGCATCCCGCAGGCAGATCAAACTGCCGCCTGTGAGCAGAGGGAGCGAGGGAACAGCCTGTAGAAATACCACTGGGCACAGAGACGAGGTAGCATGTGCTGCAGGGAAGAGCAGACAAGTATCGCCCCGCCGGTGACAGGCTGCGGGAGCGAGCCAAGGAGCTGGGTCCTCAGAAGGGAGGTCTCCGTAAGTGTTTCCCAAGATAATCTTCGGCGTGTCTGTATCCCTGCTGGTGACAAACGTCTCTCACTGCGGGTGTGAGCCGAACCTGCTCCATCAAGCCTGAGGAGTCCACAGGCTGATGCTGGGGAGATCTTTTTGCTCAGGGTTTGCCAGTTTGGGAGGTGTGAATCACTACGAGAAACTGGAGAGACCAGTTTGTTGGACGTTGCAGCGGCAAGCTTGCCTGCTGTCCTTAGCAAACCACCGTAGGTAGGTTTTGATACTCGGTTGATCTTTAACCAGCTGGAGGAGACTATTTGAAAGCTAAATCTACAAGCCCCAGAAATAAGGCTTAGTTGTTCACTGGGAAAGACGGGGGGTTTTTTCCAACTTTTTTTCCGCCTCCAACTTCAGCGTCTAGCCAGAGCTGGGTGCCGTTATAAAAAGACCGAGGCCTTTTCGGTGGTATCAGCTCGATCTAATTGTGTTGTGCCTGCTTGTATGGGCTGAAGATACGGCTCCGAATGTGGGCATTGCCTCGTCTGGGTTGCACGACCACAGTGGCCTACAGCAGTTGCCAAAAATAGACTTTTCCACAGGTCAGTAAGCAAGAATGGCTGTCAGAGCGTCACACTGTTTACATAGTTCTACATTCAACGTGTTGGTAGCAGCAGCAATTAGATCACTGAGGCATGATGGCAAATGTAGCTGTTGTGCGAATATCGTGCCCAAGGGAACCAGCCACTCTCAGACACCCTTTCTCACACAAACACGGTTTGAACGAAGGCCCCCCAAAGCCGTTCCTTAGAGCTGCTGTGGCGTTTGCTGCTGCCCGGCGCGGGGAGGGCAGAGGGGAAAGCATGAAGTCAGTCTTGGTGAGACTTGGTACGCTGGGCAGCGAGCTTGCTGCGCGCGCTTTGGTCCCTGTGCCGAAGAGGTGGGCGTAAGGCGGCTCCGTTGGCTGGAATGGAGTCCGGACGAGGTGCCTCAGCTCCGAATTTGGGCCTTTCATTCTTTAAACTCCAGCATCGGTCTGGGTTAACGGGTGCAAAGCTCTATTAAAATTTGCCAGTGGAACAGCCAGTAAAAATTGCCCCGTTCTTGTGGTCTGTCTTCTGTGGAGCGAAGGACGTTTGACTGCGTCACATCTCTCTTTCTGGGGCAGCTCTGTAGTGAGGCGTAAGGAAACGGAGAGACACAAACACGGCAGAGATCAGGATTCAAGGCAGGTGATTTTCTAGGTGCAGTGTCAGCGGTTGACGGCTCACGTCTGCCTCAAGCTTCGCAGCGCCTGCAAGGTTCCTTTGCCATCGCAAAGAGCCTCGGGCTGGAAATCCAAGTCCCATAAAGGAGGAGCGCGGATAGAAAACATTATCCTCGTTTTCCTGTTGTGCTAAAACCTGTACAAAGAAAGGATTAAGCTTATCCTTGGCTAGAGCTGTAATCTGTGTGTTGGTTTTCATGCTCCCCTACAGATTCCCCGCGTCACTTGGGTTATTTGGCTTTTTCCCTTGGCACATCCCTGACACCCAGGGATGCACTTGGGGAAACCTGAGTCCCGTGGCAGATGAAAACCTGCCGTTAGGAGCCAGGGGCCGTCTCACTCTTACGCAGTCGCTGCAGACTGCTGGGAGGAAGTTGGACGTGCGAGCGCATCGTTTCTGCTCTTACCCTCTTCTTGACAGGTCTGCTCTCAGGTGCTGCCAGGGGGAGGATGCTGGGCTACACGGACCTCTGCTCTGCCGCGGCGTGGCCGCTGTTATGTTTTCAGACAAATCTGGCTCTGATCAACTCCTTTAAAGGCCTCTGTGGCAAGTTCGGGAATCCAGCCCAGACATCCTGAACACGTACACCTCTGCCATAGCTACACAGTTCTTTTGGCAGTGTATTGCTATAACTACAGCTTTTTTTTCTTTAAAAAAAAAAGGGTCTTCCACCCTACCTGATGAATTACCCTACCCGAGTGTTGAAGTGTGGGAGAAAGATGTCAGTACAACTGACAGCTGAGGCTCAGAGCCGCTTCGAGCCCACGGAAATGGGTGGAAAGATTCCCAGAGCCTCAGAAAGGCTTTGGCTCAGCCCCTCGCTGCGCAGTGCTTTCCCTCATTGACCAGCAGAAAATGGGCTGTTCCTAGAGAGAGGGGAAGTGCTGGCATTTTTACAGAAAGGCAGGCGCCAGCACAGTTTTTCAAAGAACTCTGTGGCCTAATCCTTTCCTCTTATGACACTAATGTAATTTTGCGTCCTATTTGACAGCGTGCCAAAAAATTGCATCGAATAAATCCGAGTTTAGTGCATGAAATGAATCAGAACAGACACTGGCTCCCACCCCGCTCGGTAGCAGGGCAGGAGCACGTTTCCAGAGAGCTGCTCTGGTTGGTTTTTGTTCAGATAACTGGGGGAACGGGAGAAGGGAAGCTTCCGTGCACATGGAACTTTCAAGCTTGACAGCTTGAGAGGCCGAAGCTGGCATTAACACCGCAGAGGGCTGGCAGGGTGGTCTGCTGACTGGCACCGCTGTACGTTCGGTGGCGGCCTCCTCCACAGCTTTCCGGTGTGCCCTCGGTCGTGTCTCCTCGTTTCTCAGCTCCCTGGCTGCCACTGATGCTCTGTTGTGCGAGATCTCGGGACGGGGAGAGGTTCGTTTAAAGGGCATCTTTTTAACACTCAGAAAAAGAGCCTTCAGTCGGAATCTAACTCGAGGAGACAGCTCCTCGGCTGGTGCACATGGGTGCGACCAGTCCGAGCCCATCAGGGTCCTGACCTGTTGAATGGTATTTCCGCGGTCTGTGCACCCTGTTCCCAGGTAAGTAAAGGCTTGAAAATTTGCTTGTGTGCTGGATCAAACCGGGAAGTTTGATCTCAGGCGTCAGTATTCCATTAGAGGAGTTTCCTGTGAATTCGTCAAGATGTTTGCAGTTCCTGTCTCGTTAGGAAGGGTCGATGCGAAACACGAGGCAGACACCTGAGAGGTGAGCAGAATAATTTTGAAATCACCGGCAACGGGCTTCTGCCTAGGATTTAATTAGCTGCAGCTTAGGACTGCCAGGCTTTTAGGAATTTTCCCACAGTGAGCAGGGAACGTGAAGAAGATCTAGATACGATTTGGGGAAAGAAGATTTAGGCCGCTGATGGGGACAGCAGAAAAATGCCTTGGGGAAAAAAAGAAGCCAGCCACCATAACGTGTTATCCTATATGGGCATTAAAGACTGAGCCCTCGCCTGGCGATGCGTTAGAAGCGGAGCGGTTTCTGGGCGCTGCCACGCCGCATCAGCTCCTCCTTTCATTAGGGATATTTTGCCTTCTTCGAGCTGGGGTTCGATCCGTCAGAGTGACACCAGAAAAGCCGGGAAGCCTCTGCCAGTGCCGTGCAAAGTGCTTTGTAGGGTGTGAATCTCCTTCTTTTGGAATTTCCTGAGGATTAAGTTCGAGCTGGATCAGATCACGAGGGGAGGAAGACTGGAACAAACAAGCGTGTGTTCTCCGGGCGATCCGTGCCTCGCGTCTCTGTCCGGGGCCGAGTCTCGGCTGACCTTCAGCCGATGGGGCAGATACCTGGGCTTGCCGGGGCTCCGGTTACCTGTACAGGAGCAGGGGGCTGCGGGGTGACAGCTTCACAGGGCGGCTGCCGGGGGATGACTGAGAATAACTGCGTTTCGTCGTCTTTGTTGTGAGAAGCTGCGGCTGCGCGGCTTGGATTTCAAGAGCTGACTATAAATACTGATGTGTAAGGGGTTGGGCAGTTGTGTGGCGTGGATACTTGCTGATGTAGACCCTCAGCCGGGGTAAATACCCGCTTTGCTCGGCTACACGAGTTACCCCGCAATAGAAAACAATTTCTCTAGGACTTTTCCGTGTTTTTCCTGCTTGATCCAAGGTTTCCTCGGGAAGGGAGGTGTGGGGTCAGGGAAGGCTAATGAACACAAACGTAACCCTACTGATCCGAATCGAGCCTGCCTGGCTGCACTGCCCTAAAACAGATGTTGAGGAGCAGTGTCCCCGCTGCATCTCTCCTCCACCCTGGGTTTCATCCCCCACCTCCCTCCCCATCGCACGTTTCAAATGAAATTTGAGGGGTGAATTTCGAGAGGAGCAATAAGGAATTCCTGGATGGCTGAAAACACTTCTTCATGGAAGTTTCTCTTCTCTTCTCTCGCCGCAAAGCCCAGTGTTGATGATAAGAGGGGGCCAAGCCCCAGCCTGCGGGGAGCCGGGACAGAGCTGGCTGGCACTTTCACTCAGCAAATTTCCCCTTCCCTCACGCTCTCTGCTCCTGCCTGTCAGGCCTTGCTGACGACTGCTTGGGAGGAGGGCAGTAATCTGAGCTGCCTCCGCTGAGCAAACCTCCTGCTTTTTACTGCGGGCTTAGTCCCGAGGTGCCTCTGTGCGCAGCACCTGTATCTGCAGCTTGCGCTCTTCATCGCTCTGCTCCTGTGCCTCCTCTTCCCCAGGCGGTAGTGCCGTTCCAAGGACTGCGCTCGCCGCGCACCAGGCTGCCTCTGCCGCAGGGATGGAACACCCGAGGCTTGCTCGGCTATCGCAGAAGGTAAGCAGCTTCTCAACAGCTACAGCAAAGCAAGCTGGGCACGGCTTTGTGCCTGCGGAGACGGTCGGACCTTGCGGCAGGGCTTTGGGAGAGGGAGGACGAGGAGTCTTGAGGACCCCGTTGGTCCTAAATGTCATGAGCATCGTAAACTTCAGAGCGAGCGAGTGTCCAGGCAGCGTCGGCGGGGATTTTTCAGCTGCTCTCGTGAGCGAGCTCACAGCAAACAGGAGCCAGCACCGTGCTGCTGCTCGAGTTCTGTCACTGGTGAAGGTGTTGAGCGGTGTAAGCAAATCTGCCGGGCTCGAGGCTGGAAGAGCACCAGAAGCTCGCAGGGGAGGTGGACTCGGAGAGCGTCCCGAGTGGTACAGCGTGTTGAAGGCCATTCCCTCCCTGGGTGTCCGAGGGTGCTGGTAATAATCCCGTGCCCTTGGGACGCTGAGGCTCAGGAGCAGAGGATCTGACTCACCTGCGCGCCGCGATGTGCCAGGTGCACTTTACAGTTTTATAGGCTGGGGGAGCCTCTGCCCACCTAAGTGGCACTTTTTGGCCTCCCCCTTTTCTAACCTGAGGGCTGTTTAAAGCGGGTGTTGTGCCAGGCCAGCGCTTGGTGTCCCTGTTTGATACCGAGGGGCTCCCCGTGCGTTCTGGGCTACGTTCTCATTTGGTTGATACGCTAACGTTGCAGATAGCAGAAAGAGGATGTAAAAGGGGCTGGTTCCTACGCGATGGCAATCGGTGTAGCTCCAGTATGGGCCTGCACGAGATTCCATCTGCTGCAGACCTGTTGTCTGTGATCCACACCTACACGCCCTTCCAGATTGGTCGTGAATCATAAAACCGGGTTCACTGAACTTTGATTCTGATTATTTCCTGAGACATTAACTCCTTTAGTAAACCCATTAGCTACGTTTCAGCTCATGACCTGCTTCATTGCTATTAGGATATCTTCACCTTTAGCTTTGTTGGAGGGGTTTTTTGTGCATTTCGGCCAAACCTTTAGCTGTGTGCTTCGGCTGAAATAGGTGTGACCGTGTGGTTTTTCTAGGTTGCGGTGGTCCCGTCCCTTTGGTGACAGTCGGCAGCGGGGGTGAAAGCGAGTTGAAGCGGTGCTAGTGGAATACTGGGGTCTGTACCGCTGTCTGTGGAAAAGGGAGTGATTTTTGGCTGTAGATTATCTGCTGAAGAAAATCAGCTGGAACCAGCCTGTTCTGTAGTACAGGCGCAGCCACGGCTTGTGAGTGCAGCACGCTGCCTTGCCTGATGCGCTCTAATTATTCCAATATTTAAGGAGCGGGGAGATTTTGGCAATAAAACTAGAACTAGTTACAGTAGCAAGTTGCCAGGCACTTTAGATTGCTTCAGATTTCCTCCTTTTGCCTTGCCCGAGCCAGCTCTTTAAGACCAAGTTCAGTGAAGCGTCTGGTCGGGGGAAGGACCGTCCATGAGCTGTCAGCTTCAGGCCCTGGAGCACCCCAGCGGCCTCTCCCAGGCCGGCTGTCCCGTCTCAGGAGGACTTGTGCGCGGGGAGCCTGCATACGTTTGCTGGAGTACCTGCCATCGAGGGCAAAACCAGTTGGCTTGTGAGTAGCCTAGAGACTCCTGAGGCAGTGGAGCTGACAGAGGTGCACAGCGTGTAGGGAGAGGCTGCTTTACAGCACGATCCCATCACCCTGAGGCATGACCTGATGCCTGCAGGGGAGGCCGTGCTCCCAGGCCGCAGCGTGCGAGGAACCTCCTGTCCTTCACTGGAGGAGCCAACCTCGAGGCTGCAGGGAGCTCTGCTCCCCGCTCGCATCTCTCGCGTGCTGTGGCTCTCTCCCGAGGGGGACTGCAGGCAGGCAGGGCCGCAAACGAAGCGTGCAGTTATAAATTAGTGTGGACAATCACGTACAGGCAAGGGATTAGCTTGGGTCCTAATCCACTACCTGCTTGAGTGATTTGACATCTCCTGTGGTCTTCGTATCAGGTTGCACATGAGCCAGACCTATATTTCTTCTCTGTTCCTGGGAACAAGTGGTGCAGAGTCATTCGGTGCTCTCTGTTGTATAGTGTGAAGAGTGGTGGTGTACATAGTGCCTGAAATGTGAAGAGATGCCTGAATTAAAGAGATTTAGGGGTTGCCTCCTTCAGGTGGCGTGAAAAAATCATCCAGAGGTGATGTTGCCATTTTCTCTGTCCGTTTTATAGTCTCTCCAAGATCAGTCTTTGTGAAGCCTTCGAAGGGTTAAAGGCAATACCTCATACAAACCCAAGTGGCTGAAGAAATACCAGATATTAACAATTACCTCGGTTGCCAAAACCCAGACATTTCTTTCTGCTTTTTAGAAATTACAGCCTGCGGGGACCATTTACCAATAAACGGTAGCAACTTGGCTGTTAGAGGGCAACCCCTGTGCACAGGCGCTTCGGGGCCGTGCCAGCATCCCCTTTGTTCAATAAAAGTAACAGCAGGAATTTGATTAAAGACTGATAGAAAAGAGAGGGAGAAACATAGGACAGATTAAAGAAAGAAAGAGCCACCTGGAAACTTCAGTCCTCCTTTATTTCTAACTTAAGCTCATAAATACCAAATCTAAACCATTGTGTGTGCGAGAGGGAGGGAGAGTTTCCTGCATGCCTGCACAGAAAAGACTGCACATGCAGTCGCACAGACCGACTCCTAGCAGAAGTCACACTCTTTCCTCAAACTTCAGGCTTGCTGCTTGTCTGCATCCGAAGCAAAACGAACCAGAAGAAAATTTATCCTCCGGTGCTTCGGAAGGACAGCGTTCAGGAGGGTCAGGCAAGTCACGGCTGTAAAGGAGAGCGGTGAAGGGTTTTGGTTGAGCCTGCCTCCCAGGCTGCCTCGGAGCAGCCCAGGAGCGTGGTTAGCCTACAGCATCTGCCGCTTTGTCTCCGTCGCGGTGGAAAACCCCCCGTCCCCTCTCCCCGAAAAAGAGCTAAAAACCAGTGAGTCCAGCAGCCAAATGCAGATAAGCCCCAAAGGGCCCTCTTATGTGTGATCAGCAAGCGACAGGCAAATCACATTCAAATTCCTCACTGCAGAGCCAGCAGGGCTGTTGTTTGGGTGTAGGCGAGCAGAACGGTACAATTCAGTGTCCGGCGAGCGGGCGGGATTGCCTTTTCCTCGCCTGGTCGTGCCGCGGGAGCTGGGAAGGCTTTGCTGAGCGGTCGGAGGCAAGGCGTTGGTTTTTTGCAGGGTGCAGAGAGGAAGGCTGAGGCCACGAGCTCCCCAGCAGTGGGGACTTCTCAAGAGGGTTTTGCACGTTTTGGGGGCTCCTGCGGGTGCTCTCGCCCTATGTTAGGCTTGATGGAGCAGCTCAGCACGGTGCTGTACCTGGAGTTGGTTGCTGCTGCTTCTGGTGTCTCTCTTCTGTGTACCTGGACATCGCCTGGTACCTCTCTTACTCCGTCTTTATATTGTGTTTCCTCCATCTCTTGCTCCATCTTTACATTGTTTTCCCTCTGCACGCTTTCTCTCACACTTTTTGGCTGTTAATAACACCCGTTAGACAGCGAGTCCTTTCTGGCAGTGACCGTGGCTCTGAACTGTGCTCCCCTAACGTGTTCTGGACGTGACGATGTCCTCTGCAGCGAGAACGATGTCTCTGCCTCCGTCCAGCCTCCCTCACCTCAAGCCGTGACACAGAAGGCTGCTGCCTCCTCCGTCCAGGGAGGAGGAAGATGCACAGCCCTGGTCTAGATCAGGCCCTGAGGGGCTGTGTTCTCTCTCACCCTGGTTCAGATCGGTGTGAGGACGCAGAAATCGGCAGCGTCCGGGACCGAGACTCCGCTTAACAAACCACTTTCTCCCGGCGACTCAAACTCTCAGCTGGTAAAGCACTGAAATTGTTGATCACAACTCAGAACGCAGGGATGGAGAGGGACGGCGGAGGGCAGCGGGGGCAGGAGGACCGAATGTCATCCCGCTCGCTGCGGGCACCTCGAGGAGAGAGGTCGGCGGGGCGTCGAGGGGGCCAGGCCGCCCTGTGCCGAAGCCACGGGGCCGGAGGTATGTGGGGAATGCGCGCGGTATGCTTGAGTGGACAGCTTCAGAGCCCGGCGCAGGGATGGCTCTCGCTGCCATCTGTTGTGAGCCCCGCAGGCCCATAGCAACAGCGTCTCAGGAATGGGGCTGCTTTTTTCTTCTTCTTCTTCAGAAAGAAATTCCTCCCGGCCCTCTTCGCCGCTCCTGCTTGCGCGTACTCATGAATAAGCGGGAACGGCGCTGGGGTTCCTGCTGCAGAGCGATGCGTGCCAAAGGAGAAAAGGGTCCTTTAGAGCTCAGCTGGGCTTTGGTCTGGGGAGGCGTTTTCCTTTCTGAGCTCGGAGCATCCGCCGATGTGTGTAATTTATTGCTGATTGCCAGACTCTCGTGCTATTCACATCAATAGCGGATCTGTATTTGCCGTGAGGTGAGTTCCGTAAAGCCTCCAGTGGATGTGTAGCCGCCCAACAGCCCATCTTGATAAGACAGAGACCACTTCTGCCTTATTATTACAGATGCCACGCTCATCTCTGGTGTAAATACATACTGATTTGTGGTAGCTTCCCGTTTCCTTCGGGCCCCGCAACACTTCTGCGCAGGAACTGTCTGTCTGTCTGACTGAATGGGCCTTCCTTCCCCTTGGAAACTCACTTCTGAAACGCACACTTCTTTTCTCCCCACACGTTAACCTTTTCTCCTGCTGTCAAGTAGCCGTGGCCTCATTCCTGCCGTCTACTCCCAGCAGACCCCCCCGCGGTGCTCAAGGCTGCGTCTGAAGCTGGGCACGCAGCTCTCCGTAGCGGGTTGATCACGGGGAGGAGGGCACAGCTTCAGTGAAAGCTGAGAGGTACACGGTGGGCGATGGAACTCTCCCTCTTACAGGTATTTATTATCGCTTGACGGCTGTCACTTTGCAGTGGGTGATTTGCCTTCCTGTCAGCTCTCTGAGAGCCAGGTATATTTGCCGAAGGTTGTAGAGAGGGCTAAAAATCCTGCTTGCAAGTGTGGGTATCGTTTAACCGTGATAAGAAGGCAGGCGAAGCATTTCTTCTGCAAGACGGCGGTGGAGAACAGGGAGTAAAGTCTTCCTGGCCCTACCGAGATGGGAAAAAACAAGTCATTAAAATCCGATACCTACCTGCTTTTAATGAGAGAAACGTTGTTCGAAGAAATAATCTCAGCCCTATCTATCCTGAACTATTTCAGGAGCCATTAGCCTTTCACCTCCTATGTTTTCTCTTATTTTTGATCTCGTTCGGGGAAAATGGCTTCTGCAACCAGAGATGTGGGCTTTGCCTTTAGTCAGGAGCTTGCTCGGTCATAACCGCGCTCTTCCAGCCTTTCCCTTCCCGTAAATGACCTGCAGAAGAACCAGGGGAGTCAGGCAAAGAGGACGGTACTTGAAATCAAGCCCTTGGTGTCTTCGGTCATGCCGATTTCTTCCGTGAGCCAGTATGGGTATACTTACGGGTTCTGCAATGCTCCCTTCACCTTCAGTCTCTTCTTCCTCCCCAGAAACATTTTTTCAGCAGTTGAGGAGCGTGGTCTGCTGGCTGCCAGCTTGAACTACAGGCCATTCGTATTTCTGGCTGCAGAAGGTCTCCAGAATCCTTCACGTTCTTGAGTGTTTTCCACCTCAGCCCCAACATGTAGCATTAGATGGTCTTGGATGCTGATTTTTTTCCCCTGCATTCGTTTAAGTCAGGCTGGGATCTGTTTTAATTCCAGCCCGGTTTTGTTGCAGAATTTACCCGTCATCAGCACAGGAGGAAAGTTTCTTTGCTAAAGACAAACGGGTGGGTGGAAAATAATGGGAATTATAAATAAGAGAAAATATACGCAAGTTTATTTCAGCGCCGCCTGTCCCTGTTTCTTTAGTTCTTTCTCTTCCTTTTATCTATGGATATCAAGCAGCAAAGAAATGCCAGGCATGCCACATCCCCTTGAAGCTGTCCCTCAGTACATTCAGAGCAAGCCACGGCAACAGCTGTATTGCCCATATATCTTCGAGCAGAAAATTGTACATCATCCCGGACAATGCGCCGCGTTGCAGACCGACCCGAGGGCCGCGCTGCTGGCACGGTGGGAACCGTCCCTCCAGTCCCCCCGTCGGTTTGTGTGCACAAGAATCACGCTTATAATATTGCTGTAACATAGCACTTTGCATCTCATTTAAGCAATACTGGGGCTTTTGTTTGTCTTACAAGGTCTAACCGAAAGATGAAAGCCGTAGTCCGGCCTGGAGTTGAGGAGACATTACCAGACATTCATGTTCACACATACACGCTCCGTCAGAGGAATTTATGGCCATTACGATGTTCTCTAATGAGTACAAAATGAGACCGTTACATATTCACTTAATTAGTTTGACAGATTTTCATTTAAATATAAAAAGACTTCTGGTCTTTAGAGAACAAAAGGAGGGCTTTGTTTCCAGTGCGGTTTTTGACTCTGCTTTGCTGGAGCAGGAGCTTGGGGGTGACAACGGGAGGGAGACGATGCAGCGTGAATAATTCTCATCTTTGGATTTCATGTTGCCGGTTCTTTGCCGCTTTTCCCGCTCCCCTGGAGCACCTTGAGGAGAGCTGTGTGATGTGGCCCTTTCAGTTGCAGCCAGGGAAGGCCGAGTGAGAACTTGGCTTTTCCAAAGCGTGATGGATGCTTTGGGGTTTGCAGGGGGGAACAGCTCCAGGAATATTAGAGAGCTGCCGTGAGCCCCGAGCAGACTTTAGTCTCCAGACCTGTTAGCTCACTCTGTCTCACTGTTGGTCTAGTTCTTTGGCCTCGCTTAGGTCCCATAGTATCAACGGAGGCCACCACTGCTTTAATAAAAGTGGGGAATTGGCATTATAAGCCTGCTCGCCGTTTTAGTGTGCTCTTTTAACAGCTCCACGCGTTACAAACAGTTCCGGAGTCCAGCACAAGCCTTGACACACGGCAGACAAGTGATGCAGGGACTTGATCTTTGTGGGAGCTCATTCGCTTGTGCTCTTTAATTGAAAATATTGTCTCCAGTGCCTGCTTTTGAGGGTTGACTGTGATTCCTCGTCTCCTAGGACGGAGCGGGAGAGAGCACCATACTCTGGTATCCTTGTATCCTGGAGCGGGCGGTGTATTGGTGCGGGCCCTGGAGCTCTGAAGCTCTTTTCTCATCTTTGTAGCTGTCCCTTGAGAGCGTAAAAACCAGGGAGGTGAAGTCGCTGTGGGCTCGCAGCCGTCGCTGTGACACACGCTAGCCTGGGCTCTTCTCGAGCCCTTCCAAAATAACTAACGCTAGAGCAGGCCGAGAGCAGATGGTCCCTTTTTATTGCGCCACATTTCTGCGTGGAGACAAATTTGTTTACGGAATCACCGCAGTAAAGAGGTGAGCCTAGCCTCAGGAAATCACCCAGCTTGTAGCATGTTATTGAGCAAAAATACAAACTGTGGTCCCTGGTGCCATCTCTTCCTTGTCCGGAGGGGAGCTGAAGGAGCGTGGCCTCGCTCCTCAAGCTGTCAGTCTGGGCCAGGTACTGCAGTGGCTGTCGGTGGGAGTACAACGGCATTGGCTAGAGGTTTTTTCGCCTTAATAGCTTTAAGCCCCCGGACCAACGCAGACATTGCCGTTGCAGCCACGCGGCGCGTGACCTCGGCTCTCCAGGGCACCAGCCACACCAGCGCTTTTCAAAAAGACCTGGGTGCGCATCCAGCGCGGCCAACCCCAGACTCCTTGGATCATGGTAGGTTTGGATTGCTTTAGGCTTGGCTTCCCCACCTCGGATCTGCCGTCTAGTACAACAGGTTAGCGCCCTTAAACCATTCAGAGCGTTGCTTTGCTTCATAACATGCCCTCTGTTGGGCCACTCACCTTTGTGTGACCAGCCTACGTCCTTATCAGAGCTGACAATGTTTGTTCCTGCGCGGGGCTTACGCGCTGGGAGCCAGGGCTGAGTGCACAGCTACTCTGTTTACACGCCTAAGTGCCTCTTGGATGATGCTGGGAAATTCATGGATGCTTGAGGTTCCCTGCGACATTTAACCAACAGCTTTCGTGCTAGAAGGTCTTGCTCAAAATAGGTACCGGCTCAGCCGTCGTGACACTTGCCACAGCTCCCTTGAACCGTTCGTCCCAGTTCTCCTCTGGTTTACTATGAATGTCCCAGCTTGGCCACTGATTTCAGGCGAGAATCGACCTTTTCCCCGGCAAAATGCCAGCACCACTCTTTTCATGTTTCGTTCAGGACCCGAGCGCTTCTGTTCGACGTTGTTTAGCTCCATCTTCCTTGCCTGGCGCAGGCTTTTTGAAGTGATCTTACGAAAAGGAGTTTGGGCTTGCTGATGAATTAGTGCTTTTGGAATTTGAACTGCTCTTGTTTTTTCAAGTTGTTCTTATCAGAGAGGCTGTGCTGCTGGAAGAGGAACAGAGGCTGCTCCTTCGAGTAGAGCTGAGCAAGCAGGAAATGATCAGCCAGCCCTTAACAAAATCATAAATGAACATTTACTTGAGCCACAGTGGGAGAGACCCAGACTCATAAATCAACCTATTAAGCCCTCAGACGGGAGGTTTTGGAACCTCCTAGGCATTTCTTTTTTTCTGCTGCTGATAACAAGTCTTTCAAGGGCACAAGCCCCGTGAGCTCACTCAGGACAAGAGCAAGTGATGTTGCTCCAGGCCCGGAATCAAGACGGTGAATGACCTTCCCCCTCTGGAAACAAATACCAGTGACTTCGGCTCTGGATATTTATTATACATAAGCACAAACTGAAGCGAGGTACCAGTTTATCAGGAAGAAGGGGTGGTTGTGTCTGTGTAGAAGAGGTAAAAGTCCCTGGATTGTTTGAGGAAGGTGCATGGAAGGAATCGGACCCTGTCAGAGCCAAGTAAGCGATTTCAGAGCTAACAAATGCATGCAGCGAATGAGCCCTTGCCCCTTCTCTTTAACAACGTGGAGGCAGGTGCTGATACTTTGTTAAATGATCTCTTTTTTAAGAGATCTCGATTGATACCCTGTGCTAATCTTCTCCAGACCATGGCTGTTTTCCGGGAACGACCGAGGGAGGTAGCGGCATGCAGTGTAAGTAGCCAGGGGTGTTGGCTGTGGTGCGTGTCCAGGAGCTTAGCTTTGCTTGTGGTGTGGGACACAGCCCCTTAGTTCTCTGCGTGCTGCTGCTTCAGCTTCTTCCGGAGACGTGGTGGCCATGGCTTTGTCCTGTTTTGTTCCCTGGGTTACTCGCAAGGTGCGTACGGAGATGCCAGGAAACGTCCCCCATCTCCCAGGCTTTTCGAAGCAGGTTTCCAGGGGCTAAGTCTCTCTGTGACCCAGCTCTACGTAGCGCTTCTCGTGTGGACGGGAGCTCTGTGCTGCTTTTTGGTGCAGAAGCTTCAGATTGTTGCTGCTGAGCCGAAAAGGCTTTTCTCCTTTCTTTGGAGGTGTCAGGGAGAGATGAGCTCAAGTACTAGAGGCCAGGATGCCTGGGTTTCGTTTCTGCCCCTGCCACATATTCAGTGGGAGATGAGAGGCGAGACGTTTACTTTTGTGTGTTTGCATTTCTCTGTCCAGGCAGCGTGTGTGACGGTCCTTCCTGGGGTGAGGGATGTTATGAGGCGTAATTACCATGTGCAAAGCACTTGGCAATGTACACTGCGCCGCTGAAGGTATGAAATGGCAATTAAAAGGAAGAAAAAATAAGGTCTTCCTCTCTAATTTTCAGAGGAATGTCTTTGTACTTTGACTTGGTTGCTGTAACCGCAGCCCAGGAGATTTCCCTCCTAAGTAGACAGTGAGAACTGCTTCTTAGCAGAAGTAAAATAATGCCTTCCTCGGCCTTGGTCACCCAAGAATGAACCTTTTGAAGCTAAAAAGAGAAACAGGTTCTTCATCGTTCTTCCCATCCAGCCTGTGGGAGCCTCCAGTTCTGCTCAGCCCCACCTGTCCGGGAGCAGGAAGCCACCAGTTACAGGGAGAGGCTTGCTCCCTGCCATCCCCGGGGGTCATGGTGTTGGCTGTAAGTCTTGCCTCTTAACTCAGCATCTCTGCTGAAAACCACTTTTTTCACTTATAATTCTGCTGTTTCCCTCCCCCTGAGGATTCTGCAGTGCCTCGGCTCTCACGGTGTTCACCAGAAGTGAGGAACACGTGGCAAGGCACAGGAGGTACCACAAAGCAGATCTGCGGCAGAGGAGGACCCAGGGAGACGCAGCTTTGGACCTGCCTTTACCCGGATCTTTATTTGTTTGAAGCTGAGGAGAAATCATGAGCCACGGGGCTGGAAGGCATTTTACAGCTCATGGGGTGGGAATGGGCGGGTGTGGGTGTGTGCGTGGCTTCCGAGTAAACCAGAAGTAAGCCGTGCTTGTTCTTCACGCTTGTTTAAGAGAGCTGTGCTGGGCAGGAGACCAGCGAGAACCAACAGGGAGCTGGGCTTTGCCCTGCAAATTGTCCCACTGTCTTTTGGGGTATTTTGTTCCTGATGTGGTTTACGCACATAAATACAGGGAGTCCCCAAAAGCAGGTTGGGGATCAGACTTGTCCTTTGGTGGAAGCAGTGAAGCAGGAGCCTCTTCTCCTGCACGTGCTGTTTAAGGAGGACCCTGCCGAGCACCCTGAGCAGCTAATGGAGCTGTAACGCTGCCTTGGACCAACTCTTCTAAACAGGTTTTCCTGTAATGTATTTACTCCTAGCCTCTCCTAAGGGTGTTTCTATGTCTTCACATCCCTTGTGCGCACCTACGCCATGCAATGCCGCACGATGACGTTGCTAACACGGCACATCCAGCCTGCCATGGGTGTGGGCCACCAGGAACTGCCGGCAGGTCTTTCCGAGGGCTCCTTCTGCAGGTGTTCACGGGCTCCCTGTCCCCTCATGACTGCAGTGGCACTAATCGCACAACAAGGATTACTCGTGTGAGTAAAAGCTCGCAGGCCTGACCTGCCAGGGGTGGCCCACACGCACGTTTCTTCTTCCCAGCGTTGACCACGCCCTGGGAGATGTGAAGAGAAGTATTTTCCAGGGCCCCAAACTTTTTAGCAGCACTTGCAAGGTTAATTTGAGCTGTCTTGTGACCTCGTGACCCACAACATGCTCTGGGGTGAAAGGTGCTTTGTTCCTCGTCCCAGTTTTGTCTGGGCCTCTGAGGAACGGGCAGTCTGAGGAGCTAATGTGCCGTCCAGATAATGGAGAAAGGTCCAGCAGTGTCAGCTTTATTTGGCATTAGTGACTGACCCTGAATTTCTGTGGTAGCAGATGGAGCAACTCCTTTGCTCCATGCTCAATGCCCTGTATTTTGTTTTTTATAAACGCCTTGGTCAGCTTCATGACCTGGTTCCTCTCCAGCAGATGTTTTGGATCAGGTCTAGTCCTGCGATACTTTGCTGCAAAGAGGTAGCTGAAATGAGGAGGCTTTTCCAAGAACCAGCATGTGAGCTGCCGCAGTAAGGTGTGC
Source organism: Eurystomus gularis (assembly GCA_013400335.1). Lineage (NCBI taxonomy): Eukaryota > Metazoa > Chordata > Aves > Coraciiformes > Coraciidae > Eurystomus > Eurystomus gularis. The sequence goes on along the minus strand of VZZY01023731.1, from coordinate 83,492 downwards.
CGGGTACAGCACCGGCCCTGCAATCAGGTCACTGCCTTCTAGTTAGTGCTAGTTCTTATCTACGTGGTCGCTGTATCTCCTAGGAGCCCTGCTCCTGGCTTAGGAACCGACAGCCATAAAAGCAGAGCAAAAGGCCGAGTCAGGCCCTGGGGCAGCAGCGATCTGCAGTGTGCCCTGTGGTATCAGGGAGTCCTCCTCAGCCCCCGGGGCGTCGGGGCCATCCCTGCGGCACAGCGGCCTTCAGGCCTGGTTCGGCAGGTCGCCTTTCTCTGTGGCAGAAGCGTATCTCCTGTGAGGTTACAGCCGGGAGCTGTTCGGCCCAAACGCGCTCGTGTGATCAGTGGCAGTCGGTGTGCGGTTCTGGTGTTTGAGAGCACGGCACAGCAGCGCGGCGGGTCTGAGCGCTGCTTTGCGAGAGGCGCTTGCAGTCTTGAGCTGTTTGAGAGGTTCGTCTCGTGAAATAGGTGAGCTTTAGCAAACGCTTTCCGTCCTCTGTAAGACTCTTCTTGTTTCCCGTTCGAGTGTGACGTTCGAATGTTTTTGTGATGATTGCACTTTTCATGCCATTTCCGAAGAACCCATTCACAAATAGATGAAGAGACGCCGTTTAATAACCCCACTGAGCAGGAATTCAGCCCTTGTTAAATGTATGGCGTCACTTGCTCCTAGTAAGTGTGTGAGGTGAGTTCTCGAAGCAGAAAGTCACAGGGTTCCTTTCTTACGCCTTTGCGCAGTGAGCCGCGTTCTCTTCGTCCCATCTGCACCGTGGGGTTATGGAAAACCAGCGAGTAACTTCTGTTGAGAAGTCATTCCCAGCGGCAGCAGGACGCGAAGCAGCGCGAGCTGTTACTGAGGACGGCTCCGAAAACTGCCATCTTGCAAAGCGGTGACAAACACCGGTAGCTGCAGTCCTGAGCTCGTCGGAGGTGGAGGAACTGATCCTCTGCTCTCTGGTGGTTATTCATCTTTCCATTAGGTTCAGGCCTGCGAGACCCCGCGCGTTCCACCCCCAGCTCCGCCGCTCACCCCCAGCGTGGCCCTGGTTCTGTGCTTTACTTTTTCCTGAAGAAAGGACCTAAGAGCTAAGCGTTATTTTCCCATAGCTAAAGCGTACGTAAGAGGATCTCACTTTAATTTTGAAGTCATTAAAATATTTTCTGTCATGGAACTTAACGGGCAGACATCTTTCATCTGACTTACCCCTGTGAGGGGGGGGGTTATGAGAGTTTGTAACAAATGGCTTTTTTAAAGAATGAATAAGGGTTCATAGTCACCGTAAGCTGCCTAAGAATTCTGAAGGATCTTATCTTTGTAATGAAAATGACTCTAGTGTAAGTCTCATGCCAGCTCTTCAGTTCGTGCTGTCACATTTCAGGCTCCTTACCCACGTTTGCTCTTAGGCGCTAGCGTTCCAAGATGGATTCACCAAGGATAAGGTTGGCTTGATGAGAAGATTTTTATCTTTCAGTGCGGCTGCCATTTCAGCTTCCCTCCAGGGAAACGAAGAGGACGGGATAATAGCTGCTGTGATCGCTTGCTGGCTGAACAAAGCGATCCTAGTTCGTGCTGGGGGGAGGCGGCACATCGCTGTGGCAGGAAGGAGTACAGTTTGTAAGAGTATTCCAGGAAAAGCGTTCACGAATTACCTTAAGGGAGATTCCCCTGTGATGGTGCCCGGCCAGGGTGCCCTTCCCAGTTCCTGAGCCCTGCCACTGGCTCTGGAGACTCCTCCTTCTCCTTTAGGCAGCTACCCAACATCTCGCTGGTTCCTTCTTCTGGCGAAATAGAGAAGAATGGGGTAGAGGTTGGAAAAAGGATCTGGGAATTGTCCCCATAGCTTACACCCATGACAAAAAAGTGATGACTGCTAGGCTGGGTGTTTTAAGGTAAAGCCAGGCAGGATTGCTGATGTCTCAGGGCTTAATCTCTGCGGGCCATACATATTGATCACCTGCCTTTATCAGCTCGTAGGGGCGGAGGGTGGTGGCGATGTCTGTTCCCTAAAAGCAGGGGCAGGATTTGCTCCTGAGGTCAAGGGACCAGCTTGCCTCTTTGCCAGATTGGAAGCACAACCTTTCCAACCAGTTTGTCAGCTCGGTTATTTAGCAACCTGCTTTGTTTATGCTATAAAACCTGGCTCCTGCCTTGAATGTGGGTTGCCAGAGGGCACAGGAACAACAGAGGGAGTTGCTTTCAATCGTGTGCATAAACTACACCAGGCCTTGGAGATGTAGAGAGGAGGTTTCTCTCTAGCTGATAGATTTATTCTCGGGCACATTCCTGCAGCCAGGTGGACGAAGCAGGCTGGGCAGAATACAGCTCCTGCCATGTGGTGAGAACAGCGAGAGCTCCGGAGCAAGGACCAAAACCCACCGCAGGGCTGGGGGTTAAAGCCAGGCTGGCAGACAACAGGGGCTTAGGTCCCTGCAGGTCTTTCATCTGACATTGTCTTTAAACCCATTTGGGCTCTAACAGAAATGAGGGTGAATTAGAGGGAGATTTTCCTTGAAACCTGAGCTAAAGACTTTTGAAGATGTTAATACCTTGGGCTTAGACTTGCAACTTGCCTTTCACGGTGAGTGCAGTGAGCTGCTCCAGGCCCGCAGGTCGTGAGGTTTTCTTTACTCGCTTTACTCACAAGCACTGAGCCGGTCAGAGACGAGGCAAAAGTGCAGGGCTCACACGTCAGTCTGGCCCTGACCTGTCCCGGGGTGCGGAAATTGCTCCACTCGCCATTTCATCTCACCGGAGACCGTAACTTCAGCGCCTTTATCGCTCGCTGGGGAAGATGGTTGGGGTGCTGAAGCAAAAGGGCGCGTTGCCTGCAGCGGGGAGCTCACGGCGCAGTGCCGAGCGCGGGCAGGTCCCTTGGGAAAGGCCTTCTGCACGCGGCGCTGCCGGGAGGGCCGTCGGCAGAGCCGGCAGGAAGGCGCGCCGAAACAAGCGGTTCCCGAGCGACTCGGTCCCCTGCGCTGCCAAATAATTCTGGTTTGATCCAGCAAAGCTTTTAAGATCATGATCAGCTTGAGGAACGTGAGTCGTTCCAGCGAAGCGATCTGCATGGGGACAGCCTCGCGGGATCAGGCCCTCGGATAGAGAGAGGCCGTGTGCTGGAGGAAGGGCGGCTGCCGGCTCTCCCGGAATTCACCTGGAATTCAGGGCAAAAGCACGTCGGGCTTCTCTGTGTAATGCCAGTCTGCCTGAAGTCCTCAGCCTGCGCAAGCCGAGCTCAAGAAAGGGGAGGCTAAAACCTCCAACACCAGTTTCTCTTACTTGCCGACAGCAATGTCAGGCACAAAATCAAATTCTTTCGGGGTGTCAGGTAAGCCAGGGAGTGCCGAGTGCCCCAGAAGGGGATTCGTGGGGATTTATGTTCCATCAACAAGCCGAGTGATAATTAAAGCCTGAACATTTCTGCTAAGCTGGGGAACAAAAAAGACCCATCTTAATTCCTTAAATTCCTCATGCCAGGCTGTCAAATCTATTCCATTCATGCCTGTGTCTTGCTGCTTGTTCTCTCTGTGCCTCTTTCTTTAGCGTTCAGCCACCTGTTTGTCACCAGTGTCCTGCAGGTTCTCAGGGCGGCTTTCTTCTCCGCTCTCTCTGCCCTTGGCCTTGTTGCTTTGACACTGAGGCCTCGTTGTCTGCGAGAGACGGGACGTTCGAGCTCCCTGGCTCGCCCGGCTCCCATAACTTCATTCTTGGAAAGTTTCTGAGTTTCCCGGGTGATAAAACATGAGCAACATTTGCTCTGACCTGAATCTTTTCTGAAGGCATTCAGCCCTGTTTTGTGAGGAAGGTTACTCAGGGTGGGTGGTGGGGCATGAGAATTCCCAGCCGTGGCAATCCCTGGGAAGTGTCGGGAAGTCGCCGCCTGCACCTTGTACTCCGCAGGATTGGTTTGAGTAGTGGTTTAGTGTGTGCTGAAAAATACATCTGACAGGCTGGAGGCTGAGAGGCCGCAGCAGAACAAGTCGGCACGTTACGAGATCGGCTGTCACTGCCCTCCCCCAGCTCTCGCCAAAGGGTGGCGGGGGGGGGAAAGGGAAGGAAAAGCCCCCAAGCCCCAGCTCTGTGTATACAGCAGCTATCAAACTGTCACCCATCACTGCTGTTATAGCTTGGGTTGGAATAATGTAACAGCAGAGTGTTTGCAGGGCTTGTAAAAACCCCCAGTTATTCACTGGAGACCAAACTAATGAATCGAGCAGAAAACAGTGTTTAAAACTGTTAAAAACCCTATAAAATGACAAAAAAAAAAACCAACCCCACTCAGTAAATAGCTCTGGAACATTGCGGGTTGACTGCGTGGATTTTTTTTTTTCTTTGCTCCGCATTATTTATCCCCTTAAAATGAATACCGTATGCGTGATGGGTGGCTCAGGGCTTTACAGAGCCCAGCAGAGACAGTTCACTGGCAGCTCGCAAGGGTTGCTTTGGCGCCTGATTCTGTTCTCATTTATTCCGCAGGAAAGGGGAAATAATTGTGGGCACCGCATGCCTATTTCCCTCGATACAGTCTGGCAGTCAGGCCCCCTTCGCAGCCAGGCCCCCGTCCTACACATTGACTTTGCCTTTCGTGAACCTCAGCAGCACGTTGGCAGCTCCAGCCTGCAAATTAAGCATGTGCACAGAGTGTAGGGACGTGCTCAACAGCCGGTGCCGGCTTCAAGCACCCTCCCAAACGAGGGCTCAAAAGTAGAAGCTGGTAGTTCTTTCCACGTCCAGGGTGACAGGGTGTCGGAGGAGCTCGAGAAGAAAGATCACGCTCCTGTTCTGTGCTGCGTCAAAATTAGAAATGGGACTTATCTACGCGAGGATCCTGAGTGCCAGACGGGAGCAAGCTGCTCTGCATGTAGGATGACTAGCCAGAGTTTCTGGAGAGCTGGCGTCCTCTCGTTGGTCAGGTATCTCGAACGCTGTCAGTATTTATAATAGCTCGTGTTTACATCACCTTACAAGGTCCTGCCGCCTGCCCGGTGGTTGGAGTGCTTGGGCTTCGACCACGGGTAGCTGGCCACCTGTAATTCCTTGGAGTCACACGGCGCTTTGCCCTGTCACGCGCAACAGGATCCACGCTTTGTTTTCGGCATCACGGTTACCTTCACAACCACTTCTTCCTTGACGTCGAGAGGGTTACTCTGCTGTAATAGAAATGAGGGCTCGGAGAGCCGTGAAGAACGGCACGTGCTCAGGAATGCCCAATATTAGCATCCCCCTGCCCCCCCACCCGAGCTGAAGCCAGTGGCAGAGACAGGTCCTGCTTTTCCTCCCACGTTTTATGGGAGCTTGCAGTTTCTGACCACGGAGCAAGAAGTAGAGGGCATTTCATTTCCCTTTCAGGAAATTTAATTTCCTCGCCTTTTCTGCCCCAGTGTGTTGTATTGTTTGATGACAGCGTCACTCAGAGCCCCCGGGGGGTCTCATGAGTGCGTGGACAGGTGATCTTCGTCCAGTCGAGACAAGATCTTTTCACATCCACGGCATTTGAGGAGAGCCCATCCAAGAAACCCTCTCGTGAAGTATTAGCGAGGCCGCGGCTGGCATCCACGGTGATCTTTACCGCAGGGTGTAGCTGCTTTCGGCGTTAGCAGCTTCAGAGATGTGTCCGGTGAGGCGGGAGGAACTATGCTTGGGTCGTTTGGCAGAGCAATTGTCTCCCTGGCAGTCTAGTGACCAAATGTAATTAAAGACATTCCTGTCTCCAGCACAAGGCTGGTGAAGCTGTCCTGCCTGGCTGTGATGAGAGATGTCGAGTGGATATATTGGTTTTGGAGTGAGACGGTTGGAACTTGCCTTGCTTCTGGGTTTTATGGTGGCATGGGACATCCGGAGGAGTTCAGTGTCAGATGTGATCAAGGAAGGAGCAGAGCGGGAAGCGGTGTGAGCGGCTTGAAGATCAAAAGAAAGCGCTGCCCTGCTGTTTGCCTGCTCTTTAAAGAAAACATCTGGAATTTCAGCGCATCGTTGATGAAGCTCAAGGTAGACTGATCTCCTGTTACCGATACAGTGAGAAGACACAGACCCCTTGCGTGGGGAGGGGGAAGCAGCCATAAATTGAGCAAGTACACGCTGTGCCGGGACAGCGGGAGCGCCGGGCAGAGCTCACCCAGGAAAATCAGCACGTTCCCTCCAGAGCAAACTTCCCTGGAGCAAGCGCGGCCCGTGAGGGTGAGCTGGTGGATTACAGCGAGCTCCAGCGCCGAGCCCCTCATGTGCTGGCACCTGCATCTTGCTCAGCCCTGTTTCCCTTCCCACCCCTGGCCTACAGACCAGGCTTTCAAGCAGGACTCTGAGGCCGGGAGGGGGGAATGTCTGCAAACAGCTCTGGGCTTCTGAAACACAGGCCATGAATTTAGGCACCTGCTTTTTCAAGGTCTTTAGCTATAAGTGTAGCAGCCCGTCAGCTTCCCCATCTGTATGGCAGGGTAAATAATTCCCAATTTTTTCAGGATCCAGAACAGGGGGAGTGAGGCAAGAATGCCCTCAGAGGAAAGTCACATGTAAGCTAATGTGGATGGGTACATGATGGACCTCACTGAGCCACTGTCTCTCAGAATGTACTAAGGGATGAAATCCTTTTTATGAATGTTTTATAGTACCCTCTATGAGAAAATTAATGATTTAATTTCTTAGGATGGCACTGAATATGTACAGGAAGGTTATCATGAGTGATTCCGTAGTGACCTTTTCTCGAAGGGGTTCCCTTGTCTGCCTTTCCCTGCGTTTCTCTGCCATTTAATTTTGAGTTTCCTTATTCACGTCATCGTACCGCTCCCTGCCTTTCTCACCCCTTTCTCTTCGCCTCCGGGGCGGGCGAGAAGCAGCAGCCGTGAAGGAGGAGAGGGAGCCGTGTGGCGACAGCTTTGTCAGCCCTGCAGTATCGCTCGTACGGGGAGGCGAAGGACTTTCCCAGAGCTGGTTCTCATTGCTAGGGCAGAAAAGGCAGTGTCTGAGCCGGGAAAGACCAGGCTGTTGCCCAACCGTGGCCTTTAGTTCCCAGCGTAAGGGCTGGGTTGAGAGCACTGGTAGGTGTGGTTGTGAAACCGGCAGTAAAATTTGTTTCCAGTCTCTCTTCATGAGTATCAGAGGTAGAGGGGAGCTGATCCAACCCAGGGAAGATGTCGGAACTGCTGGTATTGCCTCTGTGTCTTTCTGTTCTCGTTTCCCAAGGAGCCCCGAGTCCTCTGTGAAACCGAAGTAGGAGTTTTTACAGTTATTTATAAGAACGTTTCAGGCTCTGACAAAAGTGTCAGTGTGGGCCTGGGATAAATCTCACCCCTTTGTGCGGGTCTGTGGAGCAGCGCTGATCTCTGAGCTTTGGCAGCTCAGGGTCACTAAAGCACGGGGGCCTGCCGTTAGCTCCGTGGCAGGGCTTTTCTCAGGGGCTGCAGACAAGGCAGCTTCTCCCTCCTGCATCCCTCCTGCTCCTCCTTCCCTGTTTTAGCCACCTCGCTCTCCTTGCCTCTCGTCTCCCCGGCTCGGTGCCTGCAGCAATGGCAATTACCGCGTGTACAACAAGCTGCGGCTGTCTGACTGCTGGCGCGTGGAGCTCTGTCATTATTCCTGCCTGTTAAAAGGGGGAGCGAGGCTGGCTCCTTCTCCCTGCCCCTGCCTCGCCTTCCCCGCCGCAGCCCGCAGCGCCCGTGGTGAAGGCTCCGCGCGCTCCTCGCTGGGAGCAGCCTCGCCATGCAGCCAAACCTGCACGCACTGAAGAAGATCCTGGCCTTCTGGACCGCATCGCGACGGTGCGTACCCCGGCTCCGCGGCTTCCTCATCTCTCCTGAAAGCTTTCGCTCCTCTCGGTGACAGCTGAAGGCGATTCGCTGCTCCTTCTTTTCCCTGTCTCGTTTTGGGAGGGATCGGACGCTCAGAGACACGGTGAGCTGGGACGCTGAATTTTGCTGTCACCTCTTATTCCCGTTCAGGTCTTTTCCGTCTTCTTTTAAGCAAGAACCTGTACAGGTCGGTGTGTACGGTGTGCCCTTCAGACACTTCCTGCGTTCCCCTGGTTTGCAGGTTCGATCAGCGGTCATACAAAGTGCATAATATTTGCTCCTTTTCTGCTGGTTTGTTAATTCAGGATCTCCGGGGAGATCCGGAGGTTAGCCAAAGCACCGGCGGCTGCAGAGACCTGTTTTCCAGACCCAAGACTGAATTTGCAACCTTCCGGATTCCATGTTGGAAAACAATCTGCGCTTTGCCTTTGCACGGAGCAGAAAGGCCCGTGGTGGCACCGAGCGTTTTCACCCAGCGGGAGCTAGGACCTAACGACAGCGGATGTGGAGCTGCCCCGCTTCACAGCAACAACACAGCTCACGATCCAATCTTATCCTTATAAAATGGCAGGCCACCTTCCCTTTCTGCCAGGGCGCTCCTCCTGCCAGCGTCCCCACACGTACTGCTGATGGCTCTGAGGTGTTTCGTAGGGTGGACTCTCTCTTCTCGAGGGCCCAGGCTCTTTTCCCGTGGCTGCGGGTCAGCTCTTCAGTGGTCATTCCTTCAGAGCTCTCTTGTCACGTCGTCCCGAATTACTGTGTGCTTCCTGAAGCTTGGCTTTTCAGCAAGATTTCCTATCTCCGACAATCCCAAGGAAATCATCGTGAGTCGCAGCTTAGGCACACTTAAATCTACACGTTTTTATTTAGGTGTCTAAGATTTTAAGTGTTTTACCCAGATTCTCTTCTCTGTAACTTCGGCGATAACGTGTAACCACAAGACTGACACGCGACGTGAGCACGGGGGAAGGTTTTCTTAGACCCGTCAACTTGCAGATGGTGACTCGATTCACACAGGGGAAGCACAAGTTTGTGCGACCGTAAAAGGAAAGGTAGGCACTTAAAATTTTCATCTGCAGCTTTTGGAAGTTAAAAAAATAGAAGTTAATGTAAGTATTGCTTTGCTCAGATGATAAGTGTAGTTCTCCTTCCAGGAAGTCATTGCTAAGATGTCTCCCGGAGGGCTAATAACAGGGCAGAGCAGACAGCGTCGTGGTTCTGTGAAGCCGCTCCGTGTCCTCGGCGCGGGCAAGAGCAGCGACTGCCCGCGGTGCGTGCCGCAGGCTCTGCCACACGCTCCTTCCCCTTTATTACAAAGAGGCAACCCAGGGGATTCTTCTTCCTGGGAGAGGCGTGCATGAGCTCAGCCCGTTCCGAGGCACAGCAGGGAGGCTTTCCTAAGGGATCTCGTAGGATCACGAATTAAGGAATTTCAGCAGCATCCTGAAAACATCTCAGACCAAGTTCGTTGCTGGAGAGCAGGCGGGAGTCGTGTGTTTCAGCAGTTCCAGGGCCACGTCAGATCTCTCAGAAGAACATGCTTGGCTTACAGACCTGGTGGTGATAGTTTGCAGACCTGAATCCACCTTTGCGAGCTTAGAGGCTTTCAGTTCCGCGCTGCGCTCCCGCTGCTAAATTATTTGCAGTTGAGGCTCCCTTTTTTGGTTTTGTTGGCTTGCATAGCGGTTACGTGAAAGAAATGGAGTCATTCTTCTTACCGAGACTTTGAGGGAGGGATCCCATATTTTGGCATCCAGACCTAGCAGATTCAGGCAAGCCTCAGGCACTTGTCTTCCCTGTTGATTAAATCATATTCTTCCTTTCAGGAAACAAATTCCAGTCGGCTCGAACCCTTGTCACGGGTAGGGTCCACATATACATGGGGCAGCGGAGATCACAGCTCCCGCATTTTGACAGAATTAGATCTGGCTCAGAGGCTTCACACGCCTGGTACCTTGCAAAGCAGTTTTCTTTGCCTTCTCTCACACCGTTCAAAACTTCTGTCTCTGTTTTGGGGTGACTTCGTGGGGAACCTGCGGGCCTCGTGGTCAGGGTGCTGGGATCCTGCCAAAACCCACTGGGGGAGCGGGGACCTCATCGTCATCAGCTTAGGTCAGAGTTGCGCAAGCTGGATTTAATTGCAAATTACTAGATGATAAGAGCCAGTGCTCCTGACTTGCTCCCCAGTTAGATTACACAGCTCTGAGTGAGTTTATGGAGAGGGTGGGAGAGGTGGCAGCAACAAAAACATCCTTGGGAAGTAGAACAGCTCTAAGGCAGAGCAAAGCAAGAGGGCTCGTTACGTGTGGAGCATGACACGGTGTGTATAACAAATATGAAAGGGAGCCCACAGAGATTGTGGTGCAGCTGAGTGATGACTATATCAGATAAATTAAAGTTGTGGAAGTTGTCATCAGCAGGGGACAGGCTGTGGACTCACCGAGGGTTTCTAGGAGGCAGCTTTGCGGTGGGCAGCTTGCTCTGGGACGGCCCCAGACACGCAGCTGCGGCTCGGAACAGTGGGAGGCCGGGGCTGTTTGCAGAGCTCTGTCTTTCCTCACCTTGAAGATGTTTTAAGGGCAAGCGCATGAAGATGGGACATGTTTTCTGTGCTCCGACGGCTCTGCCTTTCTCGACCGGTTTCCCTGAGCTTTGTCAGTAATTCAGTGTAAATGACCCCTCATTGAGACAGGGAGAAACAACCGCCTCTCATTAAATGTTAGGCTGCAGACTCACATGTAAGACTGCAAACAAAAACTCCAGTTGCTTCTTAAACCTTTATAAAGCCATTAAAGCAGAAGTGACCACTGACCTAGAAAGAGGGCAGCTGCATCTCTGGCAATCACTAAAATAGCCTCCTGGTGACCTAGTTTCTCCTAGCAGCCAGCAGCGTGCTGCACAGGCGTGAATCCTTCCCAGTAAACTAATCGACAAATGCTTCTTGCCGTGGAGGTTTTGGAGAGGTCGCAAATGAAGCGGTGAAATGGGAGGAACTCGTAACTGCTTGGAAAAATCCGGCTTCAGATAAGCCTCAAAGGCAAGAAGCGGTCTTGTCAGGAGTGAAATTTTCTGGTGTGTGAGAAAAGAGACGCTTCAGATGCGCACGGCCAGGTCCCGGGTCTCAGACACAGCCCAGACTCCCCGGTGAAATTGCCACCAGCCGAGCTGCGGGATGTTTTGGGAAACGTGACCTCGGATCTGCTGTTTAATCCCGGTGCGCTTTGCTCTTCCCACCACACAAGTACTACAAGGGAGTGTGTACAGCAGGCTTTCAAGACGCAAAATCCGAGCCCCAGACTGCCCCGGTTTGCAGACTTTGGGGCAGTTTCTCAGCGTTTCCTCCCGCCGGGGCTGCAGTTTGCAGAAGTCGCAGAGCGTGGAGTAGAGCAGGGTGGATAGCCTGCATCTCTGCATCCTTGTTAGCCTGCGGAACAGCCCTCCTCCTTTACACACAGCTCTTAGCCCGACCTTGTCTCTGTGCTTAACGACATGATGCGTTAGCCAGGCACTTACGAAGCCCCTGGAGAAGCCGTCCAACCTAACCCGCACACACCAGGTTAGAGAGAATTTCCTGTAAGCCCCTGGGAGCCCTAAGTTTATTTTGGTTTAATTATCTTTTTTTTGCCGTCCCGTTGGGGTTTGCGTAGAGCAACAGTGACATCCGTTGGCCTGTTAAGCTCCTCAGAAGCGCTGTACCCACGCCGTGTGTTTACTGAAGGTGGAGGGCTGGAGCAGAGGCCTCCAGCGCTGCAGTTTCCCACTTCAGTAGCAGCTGCTCGCTCTTCAAAACAGCTTTCTCCTCCTGTACCAACCTGTTAGCACCCTCACTTCAGATACTGCCTCTGCCTTCCTGCCGGGGTGCTTAAAACGTACTTTTTAAGATGTAGCTTGGAGGTAGGATTCCTTTCTCGCGTGGAGGCGAAGCTGCAGTTCTGGAAGCAGAATTGTGGCAGCTCAGAGCCCTTTCTGCGTGTGCCTTGCATGTGAGATGTTATAAAATGCTGAATTCTTGGAATAATTTTCAGCACTGAAGAACCAACCCAGGTAGGAATAAGTTCGAGCAGTTTTGCCCCAGCTTATTCGCTGGTGATAATGTGTTAAATTTCAATTCAGAATATAAAAAATCTGGTGTATTTTGAAAGCTGCATCCTTTCTTGAAGATGAGAGGGTTCAGAAGGACTACAGAAGAGAGAACTAAGAGAGACCGGGGCATGGGCTGGGGGAACTGACAGCCAGAGGGTTGTGAAAAAAAAACAACCAGTGAATGGAAGAGTCCAGGTCTGAAATAGATAGGGGATTCTGTGACCAAATAAACCCCAAACAAAACAAATTATTCATCTGAGAGGGAGATCCGAAGGATTCTGATTTCATTCCAAAAACCTGGAAACAGTTCAGGTTATTTTTAACCTTGGAATCGAATCAGTAGACGTTCCCTGCAGGCACTTCCTTGAACACAACTGGTGTCTGCAGTAACTTTTGACCAGCTATAGCTACGATCCCGTTTCGAGGTCAAACAGCCCGTCTCTGGCAGGGAGTCTTGTTTTTGAAGGAGGGTTGAACTCCTAAGCGCGGGGGCCTGTTTCTGTTGCCCCACAGCACAGCGCAGCCACTGCCGTTTGGATCTGCAGCGAGGTGCAGCCTCTCCCCCGTGACTGGGACAACGGGAACTTTACCCCGCGAGGTCAGCACGGGGTTTTTCCCCCCTCCAGCATCAGCAGAGGTGGAGGAAAATAAGAAATTACACCGATTGATGCTGTCTAACTTGGAGTCTAGTCCACAGCTTTTAATCAGAAAGGAAATGTTAGGTGCTGTGCATCCTTTGGAGCACTCGTAGCTGAGGGGAGCTAGAGGTGCTCGGCGTAAGGTCTTCCCTTCGTTTCAGCAGCTTTGGATCAGGCATCGTGTCGGCAGCACCTGAGAAGAGGGATCTTCCCTTTATTTAGACGATGGTTTCCGGTCGGAGAGCCCAGGAAACATCTCCAGGTGATGCTGGAGAATGTCAGACCGCACTTTGGGGATGTGTGCGCGGTGAGCAGGAGGGAAACTCGTGCAGAAGCTCTGCGTCCTGCCCCTTCAAACAGCAACTTGCTGGAGGTGCTTTTGTCCGGCCGATGTGATTTTAGCCCTTAGAGTTTCTTTCCCTTACCCGCGTGTCTCTTGCATTGCCACTTCGTGGGGTCTCACAGCTTGCAAGTCTTTCTGCTGGATATTTTGGATACTGGCTGCCGTCTTCCACAGCGTGGTCCGGGCAGTCTGCTCCCTTTCGATACCCGCTCTTCTCCCCGCCTGACTCCGAGGACTTCTCTGCGGAGATTTGCCGATGCTCTCCCTGCGCTCCCGCCTCCCTCTGAAGTGCTTTCCTGCCTCTCCATCGGTGCACGCCTGTGCCCAATGCCCGTGCACCGTTGGCTGTGCTTTCATGGACCAAAAGAAGAACTCACCGTATCTTTTTTCAGCTCTCTTACTCATCCTCTGGCTGATTTCTCTCTCTCACACGCACCCAGCCGCTTTGCAGGTCAGCTGCTTACAGCCTTTGGGTTTGCAGGGCCCGATCTTCCCGAGCCCGTACCGAACACCGGCGTTTCCCCGGGTGTTGACTTTGCGATGCCCGCCGAGTCCCTTTTCTCCCTCGGGCAGTACGCGGTTTCCCAGGGAGCGGCCGCCTCTCGGCTCGGCTTGCTTTGGCTAAACGTTGTACACATTTTCCCCCATCGGGGAGGAAGGCCGGGCGCCGGATAAAATCCTGCTGTTTGCGGATAACAATGGATAACATTGTTGCGCTCGCCGGCATTTGCATAGGAGATATGAAAACAGCCCCGTTCACAGCCTTCCGTGGCCGTGCTGGGTCTCATAACCGCTGTGAAACTGGAGCTGTGTCGTTGCTCGATGGCGTAAGGCGACCGGCGCTGCCACGGCTCCCCGCGGGCTGCGGGCGCGTGGACTTCCCTGTCCTGGGCCAGCCGGGCAGCAGCAAGAGGGTAAGGCCAGAATTCCTGCCGCCGCTGCGAAGCTCCCGGCGTCCTGGGGGAAACTGGAGACCGCTTCTGCGTGTCAGGTCACCCGATTTCAAAAGATGGAAATGGGAAATAGAGTATTTACGCTCCGGAGCGGGCTTAGCCCCCATCTAAGCCATAGAGTAGGGGTGCTTTAGCCACAAAAACATACTCCAAATGCCTTTTGGTAACAAAGAGGCCAAAAAGCGATCTTATTTCTAGAGCAAATCCTGACATTTCACTGCAATACACGGTGCCTCCGAAGCGCACTTGCTCGTACGGCACCGTGCACGGCGAGACCGCACCGACCAGTTCCCGCACCTGGGAGCCCTGCCTTTATCCAGTCCTTCCGGTGAGGACACACCGGGCTATCGCTCGGAGTGCGCTTGTAGCCTGCAATGAAAGGAAGGCTTTCTTCCCCATCGCTGAGAGGAACCGGGGCTGACACTCCCCTCACACACAGGGACGTTGTTCCGTCTGTTTGTCCCTGATTAATAACAGCCTGCGCTGGTTACTGGTGTCACACAGTAGCTTCCAGCGCTGCCCGCTCAGGTACTTTATTTCGCTTGCGCTGCTACAGCTGGCAAAATGCTGTAGAGTGGAGACAGCACAAACTTCAATTTAAACTCCCTCCTACATGGGATTCTGCTACGTCCCTGCCCTGGGCTTTCCCGGCTCTGCGACAGCGATGGAGAACTCGATGTTTTCTCCCTCGCTGAGCTCCCGGTGTTTCCGTGCTCTCACGCGCTGTTTGCGCGTCTTCGGCAAATAATGCTTTATTACTGCCTTGGTTGAAAGGAGGAAGGGAAAATTTAAAACAAAAAGAAGAGAGAGAGAACATCTTGTGAACCTGCTGTTCTCAGATCTCTCCGATAAGGACAGTTCCAAGTGCGTGAGAAGTTTCCTACTCCGAGATTTATTTACTGCTGAAAGAAAAGCCACCTTCATCTCATTATTTTATTCTCAATACAGGTTTTAATTTGGTGAGAAAATATCTTCCCTGTAAAGAACCTATTCTGCCTCATTAACTCCTATAAAAAGCATCCCCCCCCAAGCTCGAAATGTTAAAGGAAGCATAAATTAAGGCAAAGTTTGTTGTTTGCTGCTTTAATCAACAAACAACCTTAAAAGGGACCCACAAAAGGTTCTGTAAACTAAATTTATTAGTGAGGAGGAAAACAGGCCTTCAGCTGCAGCCCCCTCCCCTTCCCAGCCCCCTGAATTTGGAGGGGGGTGGCCCTGGGGAGTGACTGGTTTTGTTTGCAGTCTCTTACTCTCTCGGGCAGGTTCTTGTGGTCCCATGGATCTCTGTCAGACTTTTGTGCGGCTGAACTGAAGTGACTTGGGACAGAGTCCGTTAATTAGGCCTTCAAAGCCTCCTCCCTTTCTTTCTTCGCTGTACAAATGTCCCTTTTTTCCTCTTCTTTTCCCTACATCTGCTTGTCAGCAGCTCAGAGGGAAGGAGGAGGTTTTCACAGCGAAAGAACACTGCCGTTCCGCCCGCCTTCCCATCGCCTCTCCGGGCTGCCGGAGGAAGAGGAGATGCACTTCTGTTTTCTGCCCTCTTCCTCTCCCCGACAGGAGAAGCCTCGCTCTGTTTCCTCTTTACGCTGTCATCATTATCACCACTTATACGTTAAATCTCCACTCCCAGCGTGGTGCTCACGGTGACTGCAGTACCAAGAACCAGGGAAAAACTCTGGGACGTAATAATGTAGAAAGATTCGGTGCAGAGGGCAGGATAGTTGGATAAAACCCAGTCAGAATTAACTTTCCTGAGCCAGCGCATGTGAAGATGTGATTTCTTTCTGAATTAACAGTGAACTTCCTTACAAGCCTGTTGAATTCAGAGTCATTTCCATCTTACACCGCTTTTTCACTGCTTTTCTTTGGCAGAACCTCCATGAGAAAGTTTCATGATGGATTTTGTTCATTGCTGCAGGGTTTGGACGTCCTCACTTCTTACTTTTTTTCACAGCTGTCTTAAGTTCAGCCTGAGATATGCAGTGTAGGAGAGATGAAAGCAAAGTCACTCCCGTTCACTGGAAAAAATGGCCTTGACCCATCAGAGAGCGGTTTCTGATATTTATCTGAACACCTCCTCACCTTCCAGGAGTTAATTTCAATTGGAGACGAGCCAAGCGGGGAGTTTCTCTAAACTTCCCCCAGCTTGATGGGCTTGGGTTCAGACGGTCCTGGCTCCAAACAGCTTGGGGCTCAGGTTTGCAAAATCGAAAGGCGCCTGGGCACGTTTTGCAAAAGCCGAACCTCCCCCGGAGTTCTGCTCCCCTCTGATTGATAGCCCTGCCTCCAGCCCCTCCTTGCTCCCGCTCTTCATGGTCCGTGGCTCGGTCAGCGTTGCAAAGAGCTCCTCAAAGGAAACCATCCTTCTTCAGTGCAGCCCACGCCTTATTTCCAAAACTCGTTTCCCCTGCCCGTCCCACGCCTTCCCTTCCTGCACCGGCAAACGTGACCCAGGCCTCGCGTGTCACACCAGCTGCCCCAGCAAACAAACCGGTCCGGACTTACGGTGGCCGGGCACCTGCGCTGCCCAGCGAGCCGGGGACATCAATTACAGGCACAAGACGGTTTCCTTTGGGAGCGATAGACGCTGTCCTTTCATCCTCCAAGCCAGATCTTCTCTCCACAGCAGCTCGTGTTGCGGGGAGCAGGAGGCGGGGAGGCGGGGGAGCGTGGCTGAGGGGGAGCGCGGCGATCCCGGCGCTCACCTTCTCTGTGCTACCTGGGCTCTCTCCTTCTGCCAGCGAGCCTGTGGCTTTCTTGAACCCGCTCTTGGTCCTGTGAGGAATCTCTCAATATTTATTTCGCTTTTTGCTGTTCATTCTGGAGGTTTGGAAGGGGGTTTTGTGGTGACCACAGTTATTCCCGTCACCTCTGGTGAAATACCCGGGGAAGGGGAGGCGTGTGGAGCTATTCGTGGCATCAGACAGAAAAATGTGTGTCTAACTCAAACCAGAAGCAGTGTCGCTGGTGCAGGAGGGGCAGGAGCTGAGCTGTGGGTGCTGAGCACCTCCCAGATGCGGCTGTCCACCAGCCAGAGCTACCTGCAGCACCTCGTTTCCCCAGCGTGGGTGTTTGCCCAGCCCACGCCTGTTTGGGCTGGAAGGGAAGCTGTGGTCACGGCTGGAAGGTGTGTGGAAGGTTTCCTTTGGTCAGCAGGATGCTCTTGTTGGGATCCCTCATCGCCGAGCCCAGCTTGGACTAGGGGCCCGTCATCTGGCTAGAGAACCTGGGCTATCATGAGTACATGAAGAAATCCTGCAAGGTTGCGGGGAGCCTCAGGTTTATGCTGCGGGTGGTGATTGTTGGTTGTTGTTTTTAACACAGAAGGACAAACGTTCATGAGCTTTTATGATTGCATCCCCAGAAAGGACTTTGTTTCATTGCCTGGTAACTTCTGGGAAACCGTTCACCGCTCGGTATCTCTGAGTCACCGGCCAACATGCAAAGTACACTTGGAGTGCTCGAAACCACAATAAAACCATCTGGAATCGTTTCAGGAAGTAAATCGTTGCGGGTCCATCTGGCTCCCAGTGAAACGCTCCCGAGCAGGTGGGTGCCAGCATGAGGAGCAGCTCTGGCTGAGTGCCGTTGGAGCTGATAATAAATATTATTCACCTCCATGGCGGGGGCCGGGGGGGAATTGGCCCCTGCCGTGCTCTGCTTCCCACTGGGAAAGTCACTCGGAGGCTCTCCGGGTGTGATGGAAGCCCCGTCTCTCTGCTCTGCTGGCCCAGGAGCACATCACTCCGAAGGGTGCCTTTATTGCCGGGCTCCTGAGCACCAGGAGGGCTCTTGCTGGCCCGCACCGCGTGGTTCTTGCGTGTTTTAGTAAGCAGGGTGGTGTTCTTGGAGGTAGCTCTGCTGCCAGGCGCCTTGCAATGGGACAGAAGCTGAGAAGTTTTATCACCTGGTTGGAAAGAGCCGCAGACTCCTGGGCTAGGAACAGAATTATATTCAAGTGTGATGTTGTCAGCCCAGCATCTTTCTTTGTAAATTTGGGAGGAACGTGACCCACAGACCTTGTTTGCCTTCGCTCCAATCTTCTCAGCTCCTTCTGCCCAGAAAGTCCAGAGGTCCGTTTCTCTCATTCCTTGTTACAATCTTTCCTGACCTCTGCATGTTCTCCTGCCTGTACCCAGCCTTGCATTTCCTGTCTGTTCCGTGCTCCCTGCCCACTCCATGACACCCGCAGCACCCGTTGAAGCACGTGCCTTTTTCATCTGTCTTTTGCCCTCTTTTTCCCAGGAAGCGGAGGGGTGAATCCCAGCAGCCCGCTTATTTTCTCAGCAGTGGAGGCCTGACTCGGGCCCTGCTAGGGGCTTGTCCAGATTTTCCTCGGCTCCAGCAGGAACAGTGCTAGGGAAAAATCAGTGCCCTAAGACTCCTTTGACCGTGAGAGGTGAGGTCCAGGCCAGCCTAACTCTGGGGTGCTCCTGCAGGTCCAGAATACGGTGATTTAGAGGACTGAGAGCTTGTTGGCCCGTATTGAATGGCCCTTGGCACCTGTGGTTCTTTAATCGAAGAGGGAAGCTCGGTTTGGCTGAAATAAGGATTACTGTGATTTTTATGGGAAAGTTCAGGCTGTCATTTAATAATCACAGAGGCTTTTCTTCCAGAGATCAGCAGGCCAGAAGTTTTAGGTACAAGACGTTGCTAAGAAGCCACCAGCTACGTACGCGGTCAGCTCCTGCACACCCGCGCTAGCCCTGGGCTGTGCGATAGGCAAGCTGGGGTTCTGCAGCAGCCGAGAGCCTCCTCCAACGGCCCTGTGGTCAGTAGGTGCCAAGCAAGCAGAGCCCGGATCTTTTGTCAGAAGAAAAGTGGAACGTAGAACTCTTCCCCCTCCACGTAGCGGCCCAGCTCTCGGCAGCAACGGGAGAAGAGCCGCGCTCCTTGCAGCAGGATGCGGTCGGCATCGCTGAGCAGGTGGACTCGAGAAGGGTGCTGAGGGAATGGCAGTGACGGAGAACACAGCCTTCCTGCGTTTGTTTGGTTAGGGTGGACCCCGCTTTAATGGTGAGGCCTCTGGGAGAGCGATCGTCCTTCACCATGGTGCCTGCAGAGCATCTGGCACGGCAGGGCCCGGTCTGGTCCAGGGCTTCCTCACCTCCGTGGCGGTGTGAGTAAATAAATCACCAGGATATGGCGTCAAACGGGGTATTTTATAACACCGCTTTTCCCTAGCCCTGCGCAATTCCCACCAGAGTTTCTAGCTTGGCTAACATTTGTTTAGACAGAGCTATCACGGCTGGCACGGGGCGTTTGGGAGCCACGGCTCCGCGTCTGGCCTTTGGACATCCGGGTGAAGACTGCCATACCTGTACTTCTGGAATGGCCTTGTGGGGCAGGCGAAGGGGGGAAGGCTGAACCCCTGCTCCGAGGGCCCTGATTCAACAGCGCACGCTCAGTCGTAGAGCTGGGGTAGGCTGACTTGACCCTCAGCGTGGCTTCCAGCACAGCTAACGTGAGGAGTTCTTGGTGCTCGCAGCAGCGAGCTGGCTGACTTCCATGGGCGTGCGCGTAGAGAATGGCTGATGGGCAGAAGGATCGGGCTCACTGCGGCCACGCTGTTCACAGCCACCATCAGATGCTCAGGTTCCTGGGAAGGAAAACCTGTTACTGACGCGGAAGTGGAGTGAAGCCGGTTTTTGCTAGCTGCAGACCTAGCCCCGAATCTGTGACAGGTCAGACATTTGAAATTAGGTACTAATTGCCCGTTACAAACGCTTATTCATGAATGTCCCCAAGTGGGAGCTTATTCGTGCTCTGGATTCCTGTAAGGGTGCAGTTGGGAGCCTTGAGTCCCGCCGCACAAAGGCTACCTTTATATCACCGGGCATACAAGCAAGCTGCCCAGTGGGGATAAAGCGTATTGCCCTGAATGAACAATGCGCAGAGCTCGGCTAAACTCCTGTAAGCCAGGGCAGAGACAATGACAGCGTTTCCCTAAGTCTTGTACCGGTTTTAGACAATCCCTGACTCCAGTCCAAAAGCAGGATTTCACAGCCTCCCGCTGTCGCGGCCGTCCTGGCTGGCAGCCTCCGGAATGGCAGCGTCCCTCACTTTGACAGTGGCCATCAAGCAGCGAGTAAGTCACCACCCTTCTCCTGTCACCGCGGCCACCGCTCTCCGGCGGAAGCCACAGGGATGTTCCCTGAGGAGCACCTGTCCTGCAGAGGAGACCGAGAGGAGCGCAAGCTTTCGACCCGCACGCTCAGCTTCGCAAGCGTTCCCCTTTTCTTGGCAGGTGCCGCTGTGTTGAAAGTCGATGGTTCGCTCCAAACAACCCAAAGTTGTAAGAGGGTAGAAACACCTAAAACCTTGTGATACCCAAGGGGAAGGAAGAGGCGCGTAAGGAAAGCCTGTGCGTGTTTGAAAGCGATGATTTTGGGGGCTTGTTACCGAGTTTCACTTGAGTGAAAAGCTTGGCTCGCGGCGGTGTGTTCAGACGAGAGCCACTTCTCTAATCCTTTACATTCCAGTTGCACCAGCGCTTGAATTAGTGGCACTGTCCTTTGGGCTTGAGGAATTTCAGTCGGCACTTCTTCTTGGTGGAAGAGGGTTAGGTGGGTTTTGCAGGTAGCAGGAACTGCTGTATTGGCTCCGTTCTAGTGGCAGGGAGAAGGAGCAGAAGGGTAAATCTGTGCCTTTGAAAGAGGAATCTGATGAAAACGAAACCAGCTCGCTTCACCCTGATTAGATTTCCTCGTGCTGTGGCTTCGAAATGCCTTCAGCATCCTGGCAACAAGGGCAAGGATCTGAGAAATGTGCAAGAGTGAAGCAGACGCGGTTCCTACGGATTATCCGTGTATCTGTTTGTAAAAAAAAATCATCTTTGCTATTCTGTCAGCAACTTAAAACGGCCTTGAAGAGAAGTATTCGGGCAGGCAGTAAAAATAGCCAGGACAAGTGCTCTCCAGCAGTGACCCGACCCCGTCTCGTGTGTTACGGAGGGCGCAGATTCCTTTGCAGTTACAAACAGGCTCCGGGCTGGAGACAGGCTCCATTTCAGACTAATTTAAGTAAAGTACGTGATGATAACTGATGGCTGGAGCACAGTACAGTTATAGCGGGGACGGGGCCCCCCCTGTGCAAGATGCCTGCTCCCGAATCGTGCTATGGCAGCTTGAGTTTCCCTGGAGACATGGGAGCAAGTATGTGCTGTAAGGCACAGCTCTAAAAACCGAGCTTGCTGGAAGGATCAAGGGTGTAGCTGAGCCAGCAAAGCCCTCTGGACTAGGGAGAGGTGTGTGTTGAGAGGTAGATTGGAAGGAAAAGGTTTTATGGAGCCCGGTGGCTTTGTCGCGAAGGCTGCCAGACCTTCAGGCTGGAAGCTGTGGGCTGTTGCTGTGCGCAGCAAAAAAAGGAGCTTAGTTTCTAAGTGGCTAATGAGTTTACTACCTTGTTTCTGTCAGGGGTTTTGCAGGGGCGATGCTGATTAGTGTCATGTCCTTTCCCCAAGGCTATCCCCTTCCTCTTCCATCTCACCAGGCACATGCTGACACCATTTATTAGGCTGCTTGTCCCTGATCGGTGAGGAATAAATATTGACACTGATGGCTGCTTAATAGGATTTGGGTTTGCTGTTGGCTCTGTGAAAGGGTTTGGCTCTTCTGACTCAAATGACGGTCTGCGTTGGGGACTGGCTCCGCCAAGGCTTCGCGTTGGAGGGGGGTTTTTTTGAATAAGGGTGGTCACAGCGTGTCCTGTGTGAGGAGAGGCTGAGGCTGGGGATATGTATTGCTCTCCTTTTTCCCACTGACATGCAGAGCAGAGATTTCCAGACTGTGACTACACACCACGGCCTGTCCCTAGCAAAGATGCTGCTTCCTTTGAGAGGGTGCTGGTGTTCACACTGGGAATAACGGTTTTTCATCTGAGCTGTCTTTCGTTCACTCGTAAAGGGCCACCTTCTGCTTAGCTGTGGAGGACCTCCAGTCAGACGGCCAGCTGGCACTGCCGTGGGTGGTCGTCTCCTCTGCGCTTTCTTAACCTAGTGAAATTTCTCTTGACTGTTCCTGGAGGTGGTGCTCAAGGGCGGCGTCACT
The DNA here is from genome assembly GCA_013400335.1 of Eurystomus gularis. Classification (NCBI taxonomy): domain Eukaryota; kingdom Metazoa; phylum Chordata; class Aves; order Coraciiformes; family Coraciidae; genus Eurystomus; species Eurystomus gularis. Next base: position 61,649 of record VZZY01023731.1, on the reverse strand, counting down.
GGGGGAGACCCTGCCCTCACCCACGTGAGTGTGTGAGCTTCCTCCAGTCCACAGGTGCTAATCCAGCCCTGTAGCGCACGCCGTAGAACATCCCAGGTCCCAACTCCAGATACTGCTTTGAGCCCAAGGAATTATTTGGGTCTGGTCTCAGGATCGTTGGACCAAAACCCAGTAGATGAGGTGACGGGGAAGAGTTTTCCTGTTGGCAGGGCTCACGGAACTCCCACACGTAGGGCTGTGGACGGGGAAGATGCTTGTGGTATCTTTTCAGCAGGGGGAAGGCGGAGGTCTATTTATGCTCCTAATGTCGACGTTCCCCAGTCCTGTGATTGAAAGGAAAACGTTCCTGACTTCTTTACTCGTAGCAGTTGTCCGCGTATCACTGGTGATGTTACTAATCCCGTTCCCGGTGTGGGCTGTGCAAGAGGGAGAGGAGTGAACTCTTTCCGTGGCTGTGCTGTGCAGTGTCCCAGCGGAGGCCGAGACCCGGCTGCTGGCAACTGCAGAGGGTTCTGTGGCTCCGCTGCTCAGCGAGGGCCAGATGCTAAAAACGATAGAGTGACAAGCAGATACTTACTTACATCCGTGGGGTTTCTACTGGACCTGTCCAGTTGTCGTGGTGATGAGCCAGTGACAGCATTTCTTGCCCCAGGGGGGGATGGATGGACAGCTGACAGGAATAGCTGCATTCTGGAGTAACCGCGTTCTTCCCTTTGGTTTTTCATACGACAGTCCCTGAGAGCTACAGTCTCTGAACTCTCTGCAGAACGATGCTGTGGGTGCTGCAGAGATTGTGTTGTGTAGAGCAGCTGGCCACATCCTTCTCTCCTTACTCAATCCATCTCATTTGAGCAATCTCCCGCTGAAGTCCCGAGGAGGTGAGCGGATGCTGTGTTGAGTAAGGGACTCGGGAACTTGCCCAGGAAGAGGTGGTTGGGTGGGATGGAGAAGCAGTGCCTAAGAAGCAGCTCGTTTTCTGAGGATTAGGCATTGCCACACCGTGAAGGTGATTTAGGCGTGTAAAATGCGCTCCACCCCTCAAGTGACTGCAATTAAAACCTGGCATACCAGGAAACACTGCAAAATAATCAGGTTAGAGAGCAGAGAGACGACTCCGCTGCAGACTTGGGTCCGTCCTGATGCTGAATGTCCACCGAGCCTGCGACAGATGTGAATCGCAGGCTTTCTTCTGCCCCCTCTGAGTAGCTCCTCAGATTGTCACTCGCTCGGTGCCCAGCGCCCATACCAGTTTCTTCAAAAGACAGCTGAGCCACTGTTCCAGCACCCCGTATGTTCAAAGGAGGGCTGCTAGGGTAGAATTTCAGGACGTGTTCCTTAAAGTGCAGTGCGTGTGCGAGCCAGGAAGAGAGATCCAGCTGTGCTGGCGGAAGAGATTAATGCCCTCGCTTGCTCATCGCTGCCAGAGACCTCATCCATCTGCCACTGGAACAGTTCCTGTAAGCACTCCCTTAATCTGTAGCTTTAAACCATTTAAATTGTTGGTCTGAACTGACCTAGTTTGGTTTGCCTTTAACATATTAGGAAGTGCTCACGCAAACCGCTGCACCAGCAGCTCGGGTCCGGCCCCAGCTCCGGCGTGCTGTCGAAAAGGTTCCCGGTGAGGGCTGGGCTTGCCTTTTGGGTCCTGGGTCTGCAGCCTGTGGCCGGGTCCCAGGTGGGACACGTCTTGCCTGACATTCAGCCCCCTCCCTGGGACAGGATGACCTTTTTGTGTCTGGAAAATATCACTGTTCTGAAGGGTGAGTGTAAAAAGAGTCATTCTGGGAAAGTATCTTCTGCTTATCGAATCTGGGAACGTAACTGCTTTTTCAGCACGGAGGGCTTGTAGTCTTTTGCCGTGGGATCGTTTTAATGCTCTAATCCTCAGACGGGAAGCAGTCCTTATTTTGTATGAGTGTGACTTTAGGTTCCTTCTCACAGCTGCCTTTCTTTGTAGGAGCTGCAGTTACGGTTGTTGAGTTACACTTGGCCTTTAGAGCCAGCTTGTGCTTTGGTTTGCCTTACGTAAGGAGAGTTAAATGTTGTCATTTATACCGAATGGCTTTTGATGGGCGTGGCTCAGCGCTGGGATACCCCAGAACCCGTGAAGATAACCTTACCGCTTCACCTCTGTGCGGTGGTCACGCTCCTTAAAGGGGCAGAGCTGCCTGCTTGCAGGAGCTCTGCAGTACCTCGCCTTCCTTTCGGGCACCTCGGACAGGTCTGAGCGCTTCTGTACCTCCGACAGAGCTGGTCTCAGCCTTTTCTGGCAGGAAAGCCTTTCGCTTACAAGCGGAGTCAGGGTGCAGGGCTGACCGAACTCCAGTTTTTGTGGTGGTACGGTCTGACAGACCAAGACAGTTGTTAGCTCTCGAGGCTCGCCTCCTGGGAAGGAGAGGTCTCCGTCCCCTGAGCAGGCAGAGCGCTGCTCAGATCAGCGCCGGTTCACTCCAGCTAAAGAGCAGAGCCTTTACTTCCGTCGAACTACATCCCAAATTACTGCTTTACAGAATTAAGCCACGATCCTGGAAGGGTTTGGGCCAGAGCTGCCCAGAGCACGCCTTACCTGTGGGGGAACACCGGTAAAGGCTCCTGAGCTTGATGGGTAGAGCGACAAACCAGACACCCACAGCCGTGAAAAACCAGCTCCGCAGAGCTGGTGCTGCGGCACTGGGCATTTGGAATGATTATAGGAAGTATTGTTGCTGTAATAAAAGGAATGATGTTTATTATATATGAGTGTGTACGGCCCCGGATGGGCTCCAGTGCCTGAGCAGGCCGGCTCTCTGGGTGGTACTGTGGCACAGACATTGAGCTGCAATTGAGTATAACCATAAACTTCCATTGCAAAAAGCTGGGAACTGACTAAGGCTGAGAGCTGATTTCTGAGCCCTCGAGGTCCTTCCATCCAGCTAGAGCCCTGGTCGTTCTGGCAGGGCCCGGCAGGGCAGCGTGCGCTGCTCCGGCGCGAGGAGATCTCTGCTCTGCAGGCTGCCTGCCCGCACCCGGGTTCACAGGCGCTGTCTGAGGCTGAGCTGAGCAGCGGGCCTGCCTTTCAGGAAGCTCGGTTTAGGGTGGCTTCAAAAGGGTGCCAGTCTCTGGGGCCGAGGTCTGGGGGCAGCGGAATGCCTATTGTCAAACCTAAAGACCAAAGCAGCCGCGACATTTTGTGGACCCGAATGCAGCTGGCACGAACCAAAAATGTGCATGTGAGTGCCTTTCTAAGTACCCAGTAATCCTCCGGGGCAAAGCGAGGATTAGGTCTCTCTCGCAGACAAAGAGGGAGTTCATTTTCTCAAAGATCCCTTGGCCAATGCCAAATGAAGTGGGGAACCCGAATGAATGCCAATGCTCCTTTCAGACCTCTGCTTGCAAACAGGTACGGCGCCGAAGCAGCTTGTTTGTGTGGGTCTGTGCAAACACAGCGCGGCCGGATTGTGGGATTGAGGTCAGGTCAAATAAAACCCATCCAACCTCAGAGAAAAGGGAAAGCCAGAAAAAGCCCAGGCGAGTAGGATGAGGCGGTGTTGCACAGCCAAAACACGCTCTCCTCTCTCCAGGCTTTTTCTCGGTGGGCCTGAAGGTCAGCGCTCATTGAAGTTGTTTAAGTTGGGGTTGCGTGAGTGAAGAGCCCTCCTCAAAGGAAAGCTGCGAGTCTGAATTAATTCCAGGTGACTTCTCGGCCTCTGTGTTTTGCCCTGAAATACCGTGTGCTCGGCGTGACCACGGAGGAGCCACTGCGCAGCAAGTGAGGGGTGCTCGAATGTGAGATGCATCTGTCTGAAATTTGCCATCCCCAAGACGGCTCCCTGAGGTCTTAGCCCTTTCATTTGCCTTCAGGCAACGGGGTGTGCGTTTAGAAAAGCACAAGCTGCCTCTGCCCTGTTCCTGGAAAATGTCTTTTCCCTTTTGGTGATTGGCTTATGGTACGAAGATCAGCTCTAGTAATCCTGCCTTAACGGGTATCACCAGGGGTGTGCCTGTGATGCACACCAAAAACCTCGTATTGAGTAGTCCTGTTCCTTCGAAGCGGCAGCTGGCAGCACTCTGAATGCTTTTGGGCCGCGTGGCTTTTTTCCCCGAGCTCTGCTACCCATCTGAATCCGAGACACGGACATTATTGTTTCTGCTTGAGGCTTGGGTCTTGCTGCGGAACTCTGGGGAGACCTAATTTGGTCTCATGTGCTCGCTGAGCCTTACTGAGGTTCAGAACCTGTCTTGCTCTGTGTTAGGATGAAAAAGTGCTTCCAGGGTTTTCACAAGCGGAGCCTGTTGCCATTTGAGGTGTCCCTGAAACGGCTTTGAATCCCTTACCTGCCTTATTAGATTGAGCCTGGCTCTTCCCCGTCTCAGGTGAGTGTCCTAAGAGGCAGGCTAGAGCTTTTACCCGGGAACTGAGAGACGGTTCCCAGCAAAAGCTTTACTCCAAGCTGCACGCCCTCCAAGGAGAAGTGTCAGCTCAATTTACGAGATTTTTTTTCGAATGAAAAGATTGTTTTGTCCACGCGTTTCCAGCTGGTCCTGGCTCTGTCCGGCTCGGGGGTAGCACAGACGACCAACCTGTGCAGGCCTTGCCGCCACCAGCAGAGACCCACGCGTGCTCTGTGCGGGACAGGACCCGCGCCTCTCTGCTCCGACACAGCTAAAGGAGATTCTGTGAGCCTGACAGACACGGGGATTACGGGCTATTTCGGGAGCAGCCACAGGAGGTAACCAAGTAAGAAATACGTAAGCAATCCAGTCGTTTCACTTCAGGAGGACCTGCAGAGCGGCGTGCCCGCTGGCGAGCGCGAGGTGGGTGCCCGGGATGAGCGTGGTGTCGGTCCCCTCCCTGCAGCCCTGCCCTGCTGCTTGCCAGGAGCCGGGGGACCGTCGTGGAGGCGGCGTTTCCATCACAAGGAGACGTAGCTCCAGCTCCTCAGCCTGCAGACCTGCGGGATGAGAGCCAGAGGTGAAGCTGCCGAGCTCGCCTTATGTCACTGGGCTGAGCCGGGGATCGGTGACATTGTGTAACGCGGGGTGCTGTGAGGATAGAACAGCAGTCTTAACTCCTTCGTCCCCTTCTGCGGAGCTGTCGGAGCTGAGTCTGCTGTCTCGCTGCTTCTCCCCCCGTTTGTGTCTGTGCTGCGGTGGAGGAGGGCTGCCCCTCACCTCTGATGGCTGCAGAACGTGGAAGAGGAGGTCCTTGCTTTAATCTCCGTTTCAGAGGCGGCGGCGTGTGAGCGGTTATTTTTCTAGGAAAGCTTTTAGTTCTGATAGCGGTTATAAACACTCCTGCTGAGCCCGAATGAGTTAAAAATCAGAATTTAAGCTCCATCCTCTCTTCTAGGAATAACACTGGGCTTAGAAGTAATGAGACATGAAAAATTACTAAACCTATTACCGTTTGGGGCTTTGATCCTCTGGGACTTAGCTCTTCTATTACCGTGGCAGCAAACCTGGCGTTAGTTTCAAGCAAGTAAGCGTGACTGCAAGAGGTGGAACCATTAGAAAAATACACGTTGTGAAAAATTTTTAAAAACCCCAGCCCTCAGTTATATTTAAACACAATTCCTGGTGCTGTTTATGGATGATCTCAGTCCTATCCCGCGCTCATAGCTGGAAGTATGGAGAGCTAAGCAGAGAAGCAGAGGGTGGTAGTGGAGACAGAAGTGTTAGGCTGATGTGCTGGAAAACAAACGCTGTGAGCAGACAAAACTTCCGAGGTTTGGTTTTGTACAGCTTCCCCGTGTAAAATCGCTCTCCTCTTCGGGAGCTGTGGCCAGGCAGCTGAGCTCACACCGCAGCGTGTCCTCAGTGGGAGCAATGCGCTGTGCTACTTCCATGGCTCAGGGAACTGTTTTTGTGGAACACGGAGTTTAATTCATTGAGAACAGCATCTCTGCAGACCCTGGCTGAAATCGGTTCGGATGCAATTGTCGGGGATCTGCTGGGCAGAGGCGTGCACCCCCCCTTACTGCCTGGGCCTGAGGTAGGAAACCAATCTCTCCTGGAATGTGAAGATCATAAAGAGGGATAAGGAAGACTGAAGAAAGTGAGAAAGAAGACTCAGGAGCGCAGAAGGTTCAGATAAACGGTACGAAACGTTTCAAGTGTGCAGGTAACGGGAGGTCAGCGCGGGAGGCAGATAAGGCGGCCAGAGGAGGTCAGAGTCGCCTCTGGTCAGGAGCAGAGGATCTCCCTAAACCAGGGAATGAGTTCTGCAGGGATCGTGGCGGCTCGGGAAGGGCGTGAGACAGCGGACGGCAGCAACAGGCAGCCCAGTCTGGTAGGGAGCGGATTCATACAAAATAAGGCCACTCGTGCTTTCTTGAAGAGCTCTGAAGAGGGTGCTAAAAAATAGGGGAAGGTTTCGCAGATGTCTGCTTTGGAAAAGGTGTGCAGAGGAGATGCTGCCGCGTGGGTCAGGAGGCGCTGCCTCTTTCTTCTGCCTTCTGTGCAAGGCAGAGGCAACCGAGCTGGGGGGCAGCGAAACTTCTGAGGAGCAGGCTGTTCTCAAAAGAGAAAAGGCTTACATCTGTAGTACCGTGTCCTTCTGCTGTTTGTCGAGCACGCGTCAAGGAAAAAATCCTAACCGGCCGTATTTTTAGAGGAGGGAAAAGCTGAGCAGAGTGTCTTTGTAGAGCTCCTCATTAGCATGTATGGTATTAAATACCAAAGGCACCATGGAAGCCGCGAGTATAAATAACAATTCATAATTAAACACGAACCTTGCAGAAAAGGCAAGATTTCAGGGGCAGCTGCCAGCCTCAGGTGGGAGGTGAAGGAGATGTAAATAGCCTGCGCTAGGTTTCCTGTCTCCCACTTGCGAGCTTCAGAAGCAGGAGGATCACAAAAAGAACAACTGCAGGCCACTCCTTGCCAGGGATACTCGCGAGCTACGCAATTGTGAGGCACTTTGCAGCATCCCGAAATAAAACGCAGCCCCGAGCTCGAAGAGCATCCCAGCAGGCTGGGTGCTGTTGCAGAGAGCCGTCGCGGGGCAGCTCGAGCCTTAGGAGAACGCTCGCTCTAAGGAGAAGACGGGACTGGAGATGGTCGAGAGGCAAGGTAGGCCCTCCACGTCCTGGCGCTAGGGTGGCTGTTTCCATGCTACGGTTGAAGGAGGATCTTTCTAGAGATGAGCATGCTCCTGATCGCCAGCCTGAGCTGCCTTAGGAAGTGATTTAGAAATGTCTTAGGAAGTCCTCTGAGTGTGGGTGGAAAGGTGCTGGGTCTGAAGGAGGTCTCCACCTCGGCGGCTGCAGCCCCGGTGCTGGCCGCGGGGCTTTTCCCTGCTCATCCAGCGGTGCTCGCACTGGAGGCACCTCTGCAGGGGCACCGTCCTCTCTGCTGCCAGGGAGCTGCCGGGCTCCGTCCCTGATGCGTGTGTGTGCGCTTCACTGGTGGAAGGATCCTCATCTCTTGCGTTCCCCACTGGGCTTGATTAATGGTGTTATTTATAGACTGCCTGATTAGTTTTCAATGTCTTATTGAGCCCAGCGTCCCACGCAGAGCTCAGTAATTATAGGTTTTTAAGAGGCTGGGGAAAAACTCCATTGCCTTTCCTCCTTCCCCCCGAACAACAAGCCCAGAGCCCATGCAGGCGCTAATTAACGTCTCTTTGTCTCTGCGAGGTAAACCCCCGAGTTATGCGTGCTGGCAAGCAGGGGTTGCGCTGCGAGGGGAACACCCAGGCTGCTCCCTCCCGCCGCTCGCTGCCGACTGGGAGGGTGGGATCTGTGCGGATCCACACGGGAAGGCTTGACATCATCTCAGGGGAGAGCGGTGACCCAGACAAAGCAGAGCGGGAGCTGCAACGCGGAAAGAAAAGGCAGCTGAGGCAGGATTTGGGGTAAAATTTGGATGAAGAGAAGCGGGGCGAGCAGAAGGGCCGTTGCGGAGCAGGCGCTTTCCCTAATCTGGGTGAAAGTGCCGCGGCGCTTCCCTGCTATATCTCATCCGCAATGTGAGGCTTAACATTCCTGCCTGGCACGTGGGGGCTTGGGGAGGGAGCGTGGGGGAGGACCGAGCCGGACACAAAGACGGCCGGCCTCTCACCGGAATGGCATCCAAGCCATCTCAGCTATCCAAAGCCCCAGATGCCGGCGTGCCCGCTCAGCCTGCAGCCCGCTAAGCACACAGCGAGAGGCAGGTCCAGCGCTCCTCCAGCCCCAGCCCGCTGCGGGGCGAGGGGGCCCTTTCGGACCCGCTTTTCTTCGGCGCGGGGGTTCCTCGAGCAAGGAGAAAGCCCCAATCTCTCCCGCGTTTCGGTGCTAGAAACGGGAGCGAGCGGGAATGCTGGATCGTTTCGGGCTCTCCCGTGCCTGGGGGAAGGAAGGAGCTGAAGTGATGGTTACACGATGTTCGTGTGACATCTGCGTGCGGGTGATGAAGCGGGGTAAATATTTGTTTGCTGACTTTGTGGAAATATCAGTAGCTGGGGGGGGGGCTTCTCTTTCTTGCTCTCACCGTGGACCTTTCCCTTAGCTTTTCTCTTGCGCGTTCAGAGCGTTCCCTGAGCTCTCGTAAGGCGGTGAGGTGTGGAAAGGGCATATCCCGCAGCGGAGCCCCTGAACTGCACGCTTCGGGATTCAGAGCCCCAAAATGCAGGCGCAGGATAATGAGTTCCGTGCCGTGGATGCTGCAGCTGATCCGGCTCTGTGTGCCGAGCAGCGGGATTGTGCAGCTCCTCCAAACCGGGTGCGGGGGGCACTCGGGGGGGCTCCGCGCTGCCACGGCATCAGTCCCACTCTTACAGCCTGCCTGGGCAACAGCAGGGAGAGGAGAAGGGATACACGGGGCTTTCTGGGACATTTTCTTTGTGCGTTTTAGAAACAAGAGTGATGGCCCTGCCTTGCCTCCTGGGGCTGTGCGTCGCCTCCGTGCCTGAACTCCTCATTAAATGTAGGATGCGAGGGCTGAGGATTCTGTGCGTCGACGCTTACGTGACGGCGGTTTCTTTTGGCAGGGACACGCATGCAGCAAAGGGATGCACCGACCTGTCTCCCAGCCCGCTCAGCCCGGACTGCGTGACCACTGACTTTCAGCCCGGCAGAACCACGTGGTCGGGAGGAGTTAAGTTACGGCTGAAGAGCAGGTGAGAACACGGGTCTCTCTGTCCCTATCCGCTGCGTGGGTTTTGTGGCCGCTGCTCCTGGAGAGCAATGGGCAAACTCCGCTCCTCTCTTGAGGGAGTAGTGCTGGAGTGGAGCGGCGTGAATCTCCAGCCTCTGCAGCGTTAGGCGGTGGAAGAGGTCCAGGAGAGTTTCTTAACCTCACGCCCATCTTCTCTCAAGGCTTCCTAGCCCTCAGCACGGTGCCAGGGAAATGAATTCGCCTTTCAGGCCTTGAGTCAAGCGGCAACGTTGCTGGATGTCAGTAACATCTACACAGGGCCGGGGGTAAAAGAGCCAACCGCGTTGGCTGCCAGTGTGCCTGAGGGTGACGCACTGAGAAGGAGTCCTGGAAGAGCTGTCCTTTCTCCTCAAAAACTTAGAGCCTCTTGCATCAGTCAGATGGTAATCTGGGTGACCTCGTAGATTCTTGTGTCTCAGTCTTCTGAGATTTGCACCATGAAGTCAAAGCAGTGACTTCTATTAGCAACATTGCATTCGGGCAGACCTTGGCTTACCCGAAGTCAAGAAGGAGCACTGCTTTGCTATGGCGGGAAGAAGCGTGGCCCAGCGCCTGCTGGCGAGCAGCTGGGAAGGGAATGCGGCACCTGAAGTCACGTTCTGATCTCACCAGCAAGGACGCGCTTCTGGAGCAAGCTCGCTGGCCTTAGTGGAGACGCTCCAGCTTTTAGCCACTGCAGTTACGGATGCGAAAGGAGAAAGGGCTCAGCGCTTGCGCCAGTGTCCATGTGTGGAAGCTCACTAAATTCGTGTTGCTTTCCTCCAGGTGAGGACTTACACCAGGAATTGTACCTCTCTCGGTTGGACCAGGAGCTCCAAAGTTCAGTGTTTCTCTTGGACTAATCTGTCTTTGGCTGCAGAGCCAATGTTTTGCTTTACTCTTCCGGCAGTGTCGGAGGCTGTGTCTGCACATCCCGGGTTAACTGGGGCCGAAGCTTTGGTTACAAAGAGGAAGTTGTTTTAATGTATAGGAATTTGAGCGTGGGAGGGTACGTCGGGCTCAGCAGCCTTTCCTTTGGCCGTAGCGCCGGGTGCAGCTCCCCGGCTCGTTTCCTTTCCGCAGGCTCACCCGAGGCGATGAAGGCTGTCACCAGCCCCCATCGGCTTCTCAAATCTGGGGTGATGAGTGAATGTCCTTTGTCAAAAGGGGCCTCCAGAGCTCAGGGCCGGTTTCTCGGGTGTCGCGGTTGAACATCGATGGAAAGGAGCAGCGCAGCACCAGTCTGCAGGTCACCCTGCCGTGTGCACGCTCGGAGGGAAGGGGGAAGATCCTTGGGAGGAGGGAAGAATAGTCCCAGTGATGTACTCAAGGAGGGCCCGCTCCCCGCAGGAGCAGCAGGGTGGTGAATGCCCAGCTACGAGTAAGGCACGAGGTCACCTGACTAGTTAAAAGTTTAAACTCCTCTTGGTACCCTTTGCCTTTCTTTTTCCGTGCAGTACCTCCACAGTCTGCTTCTGAACAGATCCCACCCCCTCAAATGCACATCTGCATATGTACGTTCAGCCCCCCCACCTAAAGGACCTTCTTCTTCTTCTCTCCTATTTATCATTTCTACATTAGCAGGTTGGCGTTGAGTCTGTTAGCGTCACCCGTGATTTGTAGCCCTGTAACTCAGAGGAGAAGCCAGCTCCTGTCTGAAACGCTCGCCCTGAAAATCCCCTTGGTTACCTGCCGTGACTCATTGTCCACGTTCCGTTTGGATAATCAGGCTCACAGGGCAGCGTCGCTGCTGCCAGCCACCGGGTTCCTCCTAAGCACTGAACAAGGCTAGGAAAACACATTCCTTCCATTGTTTCGAAGTCGCTCCTGTTGCAAGTTGCTGTGTGTTTGATATCGGGGTGCGAAAGAATCTAAGCTATGCTTGTTTTCCTGTCTTTTTAACTAATTTACTGACTGGAGAAGAATGAGGAAAAATTATTTGAGTTAAGCCCGTTGGACCAATTCATCAGTGCAGCTCTGTGACTTCTGCAAAGCCATGGGCAGGGGTCTGGCTGCTGAGACTTTCTGCCCGTGCTCTGAGGGATGAGGGGAATGCCTGGAGAAGACAGGAAAGAACAGGGTCCTTCTCAGAGACTGCGAGCCGGTCAGCTGTCTCTTTTCCCTGTCTCTTCTTTCTTCGTCTTTCTCCAGCGAAGAAAACCGAGTAGAATTGTAGCACCAGCTCCTCTTTGTAGCCTACCCCTGCTCCAGGTGCCAGGCAGGCGGCTGTCCGGGCTTCCACACGTCCGAGCCACAGTCCTGTGTGAACGCTGCAGAGGGACTGGGCTGGGGCAAGTACTTCCTTAAAACAGAGCTCCAAAATGCTCTTTATTTTGCCATTTAACTCATGCTGACCGTCTTGCTCGGCACTGCTTTCTTTAAAAAAGAAAGCTGTCCGGAGGTCCCAGGAGGACAAAGTCCTTGAGTGCGGTAAGCAAGGAGAACGAAGGTTGTACACATCACCTCTCGCACCGAGAACCAAAGCCCCGCCGCTCCCATTCAGGCCGGGTGTCTGCTTAGCGTCGGGGGGACCCTTCTTTGCGCAGGGCCAAGTCCCCCGTCCGAGTGTTGCCTGTCGGACACGCGTTTGGGCGAGGGGAGGTGGAAGCGGCAGCGCAGGGCCCAGTCCCCAGCCCTGCGCTCTGCGGTGGGCTCGGTGGGTGGCTTTGCGTGCTCACCTCGCGAGGCCTTTGTTTCCTTCTCTGGGAAATGGATAAATGCCCCTTTCTTGGATAAGACAGCCTGGGGGTTACCAAGGAAATGCGATAACGCGGAGGTGTGACGTAATTGTCCAATAACCATTAATTACGATGTTTGACTGTTCCTAAGTTCAACTGAGGAGCGTCCGTTGCTCACAGCCGCCATCACCTCTGAGCGATCCCAGCGCTTCCCTCTGCCTTTCTTTCAAGGAAAGCCATCCTTGGAAGGAAAGCTCCTGCAAACTCCGGCAAACTTTGCTGCAGCACTTGACGCTTCCGTGTATCCTCAGCCATCCGCGCCTCGTCCCTTAGCAGGGGCAGCAGGGTGAGCGTTGCTGTGCCCTTGGTCACTCCCAGATCTTCCTGCATCGTTTTTCTCTGCCTGCTTTTGGTATCAGGGAGAGAAGGGGAGGAAACCAGGCTATTTCCTGCATGAGGCGTTGAGAAGAATGGTAGAAAAAATCTGTGCGTACCTCCACATGCGTGGTTGTCATCTCTGCTTTCACACGGGGCTTTTCTTTCCAGCGGCACGGTGAGGAGTTTTTCCTGAAGAGCTGGCGATGGTAGCGGTAGGAAATCGGAGCCAAACCTCTGATTCTCTGCTTCCTCACCCCAGAGGGTCTTCAGGGAGCTCGGCGCCCGTCTCGCGGTTCTGACGTGGCACTCGGGGCACGGTCTGACGCAACCCAGACATCCCGAGTGATGCTCGTCAAAGGGAAAAACCAAACAGAGTCTGAAACGTCAACTGGAACCACACCTGCCCGTGCCACTGGGAAGGGGGCTGGCGAGAGAAATGAGGCCGGGCTGGGCTGGGCTGGGGCCCTCAACTCACCTGGGATGTTCTTCTCAAGGTTTTTTCTTCCTCTTGCTTTAAGACTGAGACTGCTAAAAACTGCGAGGTCCTCTGAAGGCGTTCGCTGGGTGGGGAGATGTCCTCTAGAAGCTGCAGAGATGAACACGGTGTGGAAAAGAAGGTTGTGTCCTGGTGGGAGATTATTCCCACATTTCAGCAAGTGTTCTGAGGGGGGGCTTTTCCATCTGTTTGTCACCCGGGGAAAGTTTCAATCTGAGCAGGAAGAGGGGCGGGGAGTGCGACTCTCCCTTTCCTTTAGAGGTGAGGAGGAGACACTCTTGCCCAAGATCTGTGACATGAACTACCTTCTCCTATACTTCAGATCTTTCTAACAAGTCTTCCTTCTTTGTAATCAAAATTGTGAGGGGACGGAGCTCGCTCCAGGTCTCTCCGGCCCCAGGATTTACCAGGAGGGCTCTGTGAGCCGAAAAAGAGGGATTCAGTGAAAGACGCACCGAGCTGACGCCATTATGGTCCGACTTCTTTCTAATTGGCCTCGTCTGTTATGCTTATTTTTAGAACCAGGACTGAACCTTAATTAAGAGCGACATTGCTTTGAGTAGATTGTGGCTTCGCTCTGTCCAAATCCTAATAGGCTTCCGAGCGCTTTAGTTCTTCCTTCATCTCCTGCTTAATAGCTAGGCCTGGCGACCGCAGCAGCGCTTCGGGGTGGCTGGAGAACGTTTCCTTTGAGATGTGGAGACAAGCCCACACCGGTGAAAACTCAGGTTGTCGTTTATGCTTTCTGGGAGGGTACGCATGGATCGCATTGATCAGGATCTTCCAGGACACGCTACCTCTGCCACACACGTTCTGTTGGTTTGGAAATATCACTGGCTCCAAACCTGAACCCCTGCGAGGATGGCGTGGTGAGGATGGGCAGCTGCCTTCTTGGCTTCCTCTTGTCACTCAGTGCCTGGGATCGGATCCGAGAGGCACAAGCTTTGCATTTGTGTCCATATCTCCAGGGATCTCCCTTCCCAGCTGCCCAGCTGGACGGGCCGAGCCACCGTGATCCCTTCCAGCTCCAGCAACCTCCCACACAGCCTCCCGGGCCACACAAAGCACATCCGCAGGGATGTCTGCGATGGCACAGAGTGACCCTCCTGGCCTTGGGTCTCTTCACGATGTCTTCCCAGCTTTCTTGAGCACACTAACACGAGCAGCTGGTCCCTGCAGGTCACGGGGAATGTGTCCCGGTGACCACTGCTCCTGGCGGAGTCTTTCTTGAAACCTTGAAAGGTTTTGCTGCCTTCATCTCCAGCGTTCTCTGCTGAGGAGGATTTTGAAGCTTGCTGGGACAGGGAAAAAATGAGCACGAGGTCAGTGGTAGAAGAGGAATTGTTCACAGACGCTCTCTGTCCAGCCATCTCGGATGATGTGTTTGACAGATGTGACACTGATGAAAACTTAACTCCCTGCAAGCTCTGTGGGCTGGTGGCAGCAGAAAGAGATCAGTTTATTGGGGCATTGATGACTCTGAGCCGCTAATTGAGTTGCAGCCATGACATCCCCTCCTTGGCTTTCACTCGTTAGCTTTCTAAAAGGCAGGGCTTATTTGAACATCTTGGTCCCTCTTATTTTTTGAAAACTGCTTCACTCGGAGGTTTAGGAAAAGGGGAGTTTTTCTAGGCGGATGTAGAACAGCTGAAGATGGCAGTTTGAAGAAGCTGGGTCACTTGCTTTGGTTCAAGACGGGCCTTTTTGCAGAGGAGTGAGCTCTTGGAGGACACGGGGCTGCAGTGCGTTGGAATCGCAGAGCGCTCAGGGTGTGCACGTGCTCCGGCGTCGGGGAGGAACAGTATGGAAGGAACGGAAATGAGGCCGAGTACGTTGTTCTGTACGGTTTTAGCTTCTGACCTTGGGAAAAAGAGAAATCAACCTGCTGGTTGTACTGTGGAGAAAGTGTCGGACGGCTGTTCCTTAGGCGCGGATTCATGTGTCGAGTTAGTGCCAAGGTATCTTTGTAAAGCTCCGTTACTGTTTTGCGCGCAAAGCATAAAACAAATCAACACAGGTTGCAGAGAAGAACGCGCTCAGCTCTTCCTAACGAGAGAGAGCTAGAGAGCTATGAATGGTAAAGGGCCTCAGAAATGTCCGTGTGGTCCTTGCAGCCCTGACTGCGCCAGGCCTCCTCCAGAGCGCTACTGTGCCGGTCACGTTCCTGTCTGAAAACGCTGGGCCTGGGATAGCGACAAGGAGCACCCAGAGAGCAGCAGCCGGACAGGATCAAAGACCGTTCTTTTCCCTCTGCTTTGCATCGCATCGAGGTGCACTGACTTCTCCACGTAGCGTCGCTCCGAGGCATTTGTCGTGACGGCAGCCTGACTGGGTGCCCAGGTTACCTGATCGCTGGAGGTGGCCGTGAGGAACCGGGAGTCTCTTTGCCAGCCCTGGCACTTACAAGTGATCCCTACAAGGGATCGCTTTCTCCGTTAGCTGAAGCGGAGAACTTTTTAGTAATGCGATTGTCCAGGTGCTTTCACAAGTACGGGACAGGTGCAGCCCTTGAGGAGCTAGGAGAGAGGATGAGGGGATGAGGTTGTTCAGTGATTATTGTTGTTATTACTGTTAGAGTTCTGCATTTTGAAGTCCTACAACCTCTGGAACAAAGTGTCAGCTGTTTCTCGTGGTTTTCTTGAAGGCAACTGAGCTACACTGACTTTATACCAGTTAAAGGTGTAATGATGTATTTGACTTTGCTCAGGTCAGGAATTAACTGCTTCATTTGCCTGTTTTACCACCCAGCCAGCTTGTCTGGGATGAATCAGGATCTGACGTTGTGGGCTTGACAAAAACAGTTCTGCTCTCCTTGCCAAAAAGAGTTTAACCTTGCACTGGTTTTTATTGCTTCCTGATAGTCGGGCTCTGCAGCAAAGCAAGCGTAACCAAGAGCTGGTGTAGAACTGGCAGACTGACCGTGTTCAGCTCTGGGAGGGGAGGTAGCTGCTCTCCGTGTACGCTGCGTGTTGCACTCCACTTCCCGTCCTTTTCCCTCAATAGTTAGAAACTAAGCTTAGGGAAGGAGGGTGAAGCAAGGTGCTGTTTTCAGGTGTTCCCGAAGGCTGCGGCTGGGAACTTCTCGGTGTCCCCCGAAGGCCCACACACCGGTGCTGGCAGCATCGGCTGTGTCTGTCTTTCACAACCTCAGAGCTCCATCTCAGGGAGACTCTTTCGGTTGGAGCCTGGATCAAGCCCCCTGCTCCTTGCCTCTGCACGCAGGGACCCTCCATCCCTCCGTCCCGCCGCCTCCGCGGAGATCACCCGCGTGGATCTGCAACACGAGCTGGAGATCGTGTGTACCGCGGCGCTCCCTCTCTCGGCTGAAGCTCGGCTAAGATTCGGTTACCCTTAATCCACGTTTCCAGGATCAGGTAGGTGTGGAAACAATTGCCAGGCTGTCCCGCAGGGAGCTGCTACGGCACGTCTCCTGACTCGCGTTCACAGCTTCGCTGTCCACGTCTTGCATTATTACAAGGATACCCACCAAAAGGGCTGAAGATGCCCGTGGCTCAGAAGGTGGGCTGCGCAGCTCCCTTGCAGCTGTCTGCTCAGCAAATCAAGGGATAACATGCTTTGCTTGTGATCGTTCAGTGCACTTTCCCCAGCAAAGAAATAACGCCGAGGCCTCGTACTACTCAAAAGTCTTTATATCTCTGCAGCAGGAAAGGCAAGATTGTGGGTTATTCTTAATGGGCAGTTTTGTCAAGTTCCCGTCCGGCAGCGTTCGGCTTCCTTCTGTCTCTGGGCAAAGACCTGAACAAAAGAGCCCCGTTTTAAACACCCCTATGCCGTGGAGCATCGTCCGGTGCCAGGGTTAACCTGTGCTAGTGCCGGATCTGACCCTGGCAACCCTTTTTTACCTTGTACATTTTCCTGTATCGTTTCTTTTCACAATCTTGGGCAGCCCTGGGAGAGTCCTCTTCCTGTGTCTGGTTTCTATCTGCAGAGGGCATTCTGATTTATTTACTGACTGATTCAGGACGTGCTGTACTTTGAAAGGACGTGGTGTGCTTTAAAGATGTGTCATATCCTCCTCTTCCATTTGTGCTGTGTAGGTAGCGAGGGTTGTCCTGCAGGCTGTCACACTCGGGACTTCAGTGGGACACAGGCGCAGTGCTGCTCCTCGTTGCCACAGGAAGGGTCAGAAACCCCGGAGCTGAGTGCTCGAGCAGGGGGAGAGAGCCCCGGGGAAAGCAGAGGGAGGATTAAGGACAAGCCCAAAGGCTGGGGTGAAGGAGAGAGTATGCGGCATGTTCAGGGTACTTGATCGCTAATCCCCTGCTTCCACTTTCCATTGCACTATTATGTGCTTTAAATAAGGTTGTCGGCGGTTTTTTTTCTCCTGAGAGCTGACGGGGACCTTCCGTAGCGTTGGTGACTGTCACAACTCTTCCTGCGTTTTTATCAGCCCCGGGGAGGGATCAGAACGGCATCGTGTGGGCTTCCACCCCCTCGCGGTGTTGGGTTCTTTAGACGGCTTTGCCAGCCGTCGCTTGAAAACGGAGGGAACCTTTTGAGAGAAGCGCTGCTTCGGCATCCGTAAGAATCCCGTGCGGCTTGGTGCTGCCACGGACGGGTCTCCGGGCTCGTCCCGAGGGGCACGGCTTCTGGCTTCGAGGTGAAGGTAAAGACCCCCAGGATTATCCCAGGCCCGTGCCCGTTGCCTTGCAGGTTTGAGGGGGAGCGTGTTGTGTGTGTCGGAAAGGTGCAGGATTACCGCTTGATTCCCTTGGAGGAGACAAGAACATAGCAGTGAAACGGAAGCGAGCACGAGCAGTTTTAGATGTGACTGTTGGTGTTACTTGCTGGCCCGATGCTGATGTGCAAAACCGTTCTGCTTTTCCCTAGGTGGAGTGAAACTCCCGGCCGGCCTCACTCCTGGCATTCAACCAAACTTGCGGAGAACCAGCCCGATCCCAGCATGATGCAAATATCTCAGGGTACGCTTGGCACCCCTTGGCATCGGTCCTACCACTCCAGGTAAGCGCTACGCAGCGATGGTCCTGTGCAGACAGGTCAAGCAGCGTGCGTTTTTTGTTTAGCGGCGTTTGCCCTGTTCTCATACGTCTCATGGAACTCCCAAGCCAGCATGCCTCTGAGGCAGTCCCCAAGGGCGATGTCCTTCCTTGTTTCCAGTGTTGTGCTGGCTTCAGGGAGCCCACGGATGTGTCTCAATGGTACCATCAAGGTACCATGCCCAAGATGCGTCGTGATGGTACCGAGGACAAGATCAGGGCCTAAATTTATAGCGCAGGAGTGAAGGACAGGGACGGAAGATGTGGTAGAAAAATGTTACCGGTTGCCTCCCTACCGCTGGATGGGTCTGCAAAGAGCCAGGGTTAGCGTGAGAGTTAGGAAGGCTTCGCTTCCTGCTTGGTTACCCAGATAAAGTAGCCGTGTCTGTGAAGTGATTAATTAATTCCTTTAAAAAATCCCCCTTCTCACCAAGGTGGGAGCCCGCTGGCAGGACGTTAATGCAGCTTTCCGTGGATCCGGCTGCAGGAGCCGGAGTCCTGCTCTGCATCCCACAGGCTGCCCGCACGCAGAAATGCAGCGTGGTTGTTTCCCCGGGAAAAGAAAAGAAATCCAGTCTCGGAATTATCCTTCGTTAAAAAGGGTGTAGGCGGCAGGGCAGCCGTGCCCATCAGCACACCGGAGCCGCTCTGGGGAGCAGCCAGCGGCGGTGCAGCACCGGCGATCCGCCCAGGGTGGGAAGTTCAGCCAGGGATTTCCTGGGTTCGGCATCGCTTTCTGCGGGGGTCGGCTCCATCCTAACTCTGCGAGCACGGCGGTTTCGCTAAGAAGTTAGTGCAGTGGTTTATCGATCCCCGAAAGCCTAAACTAGTGACCTTAGTGCTGTTGAAAGGAGGTGGCTTTGGCCATGGACGGTGGCCGAGGCCGCTCGGAAGCAGTGGTGTGGTCCCAGCGAGTGGGCCACACGCTGCGGTAAGTCCCGGGAGGGGAGCTGCCTGGGGCAGACATACCCCTCCGCTGCCCCGAGCAGCCCCAGAAGGTGCTTGGTGGTGAGCCCTGGGGCAGCTTGAGGGGGAACGAGTCTGAATTCTGCCCTGGAAGGATTTTCCCTGGAATGGCAGAAGGGTTTCAGGAAACTCTCCTTACAGCCATTGGGATTTAAACATCACTTGTTCTAGGGGTGAGACTGAGCCTTGGCAAAGGCGGGGAAGAAGAAAACAGAGAATTAAAGAAAGTCGGGCGGTTGCAGAAAAAATGTATGTTTGTCTGCGGCGTTCAGCAGGGCTGACGCTGAAGCGTGCTCATCTCCCACCGAGGCGCTTTGCTTCCCAGCGCAGCTCCCGGCAGAGCCTTTGGCAGCGCAGCTCTGTCTCCTGGGTGCGAGAAGAGGAGCACGGGGAACATCTAGTGGCCAGCTGGCCAGGGCTGTGCTGGCATTGCCAGGGAGATACTTGTGTGAAACTCAGAGAGTCGCGCATTTAAATGAGTAAACCGGCTCTGTCCTGAGATTCCCCGCCTGGACACGATCCTGGGCCCCCTGCTCTGGGTGACCTGCTGGCGCAGGGGGGTTGGACGAGATGATCTCCAAAGGTCCCTTCCAACCCCCGTGATTCTGTGTGATTCTTTTTGAACAACATCTCTGGCAGCCCCAAGTCCTCCTCTGACACACGTGTATCTCAAGGTGTACCTGTGCCTGCTGAGACACAGGAGGAGGCAGCTGAGGAGGCTTCCCGGGACGTTCTCAAGCCTCCTCTGCTGCCGCACCCCCGCTTGCTTCCACGCACAAACACATGCATCTCTTCTCCGTCTTGTCAGTTTAGTTTTCTCGCAGCAAACAAACTATCCTTGGGACAGCTGAATTTCCAGGAAGCCTGCCAGGGCATAGCCTTCATCTCCATAAAAAGAAATGAAATGGGAAAAAAAGAAAGAGATTAGCTTGCCCCCAGAACGCCTCTCGTGCTCCTCTCCCCCTCCTCCTCGGTGGCGTCGGCGCTCATTCAGCTTTCCAAGTGCTTTGGATAGGTTTGCTGGGTGGGGTTGATCCTCCCTGGCTCCAGAGATGCACTGTCTTTCTGTCTGTATTTTCCTCCCACCCTTGTGTGGCAAATAAGAGCCATGTGTTGCAATGTCAAGCAGTTCCTCGTTGTGAACTGGGCTGACTGCAAACAGGGGATGGAGCAAGGCCCAAATATGGGTTTTCATCTGCACTTCTCAAAACTAAACATCTTGCTTCTGAGCTCGCTTATAAGTTGTGGTGCCTCTCCTCTGCTGACAGTAGGTTTTTACTCTTCCCTCGCTCTTCCCCAGCTCCTCAACCAGCGACCTCTCCGGCTATGAGCATGGCTATCTGAGGAGAAGTCCCGATCAGTACAGCTCCCGGGGCAGCATGGAGAGCCTGGACCACTCCTCCCCTGGCTACCACCCCTGTCACCTGTCCCCGGCCAAATCCACCAACAGCATCGACCAGCTCTCCCACCTCCACAGCAAGAGAGACTCTGCCTACAGCTCTTTCTCCACCAACTCCAGCATCCCCGAGTACCCGGCTCCTCCCTTCAGCAAGGAGCACTCCTGCTCCGCAGACAGCGTGCAGTCCCGAGGCGGCCCGCAGGAGGGGATGAGGCAAGCCGACATCAGGTACGTCAAGACGGTCTACGATGCCCAGCGAGGGATCTCTGAGGAGTACGAGGTGAAATCCTCCGCCTTGCTTCCGAGCTGCGAGTCCCGGGCCTCGCTGGACGGTCGCGGCCACGGCAGGCTCCACGGCTTCGGCCGGCACACCTCCTGGGCGCAGCCGGGCCAGGGCTCCTCGGACAGCAAGAGCCAGCACCCCAAGGGACCTCCCTTGCCTCCCACTCGCAGCGACAGCTACGCGGCCATCCGGCATCACGAGAGGCCCAGCTCGTGCGCTGGCCTTGATCTGAACAAGCCTGGCCGAACGCAGCTGAAAGGAGCCTGGTCTCCGCTCGTCAGCCCCCTGTCCCAGGGGCCGCTGCTGAAACCCCTCTTTGGAGAAGGGCAGCTGCACCCCGTGCTGGAGAAGAGCCCCGAGAGCAGCCCCACCGTGAAGCCCAAGCAGAGCTATCCCCAGCCAGCCCAGCCGGGGCAGCCCCTGCTGCCGACTGGCGTCTACCCAGTACCTTCCCCGGAGCCGCACTACGCCCACGTGCCCCAGCCTTCTGCGAGCAGTAACGGGACGCTTTACCCAGCCCTGGCCAAAGAAAGCGGCTACCCTGCGCCTCTTCCCGTCTCGTACGACAAGGCCGTAGCCAGCGGCGCCCTGGGCTTTGAGGAGAACGGAAACCAAAGCGCTACAAACAGATCAACCATCTTCTACCAGCCCCTAGCAGCTGAGAGAAAGCACGATGCTGCAGCAAAACTTCTCCAGCAAAAGCCTCCTAGCGCAGCAGGCCCGGACATCTCCCAGGCCTCGTTGAGAAAGGAGGAGTTGCTGTCCCTCTACAAGGTAGCACACGGCAGCCGAGAGACCGCAAGCGCTGCGCAGGCCTCCAAGCACAGCTTCCAAGCTCCGCAGCCCCAGCTGAAGGACGCTAGTGAGAGAAAAAGCCGTTACCAGCCCAAAGAGGACTGGACGGCTGAATCCCAGGAGGAGAAAAATGGCGACGCACAGATCAACGAGAGAGACGCTGCCGCTCTCCACCAGTGGGGTCACGGCAAGGCCAAGCAGCATGGCTTCTCCTCCTTGCAGAACATCCCGGAGAGCTCCAGGAGGCAGAGCGGCTCCGAGCTAAAAGAGAGGCAACCGGGCGAGGCCTATTCCAACAGCAAACTGTCCTTCTTGAGCAGCAGCAGTAAAGAGGAGAAGGATCGCAGGGGACAGGGCCACAAACCGTGGAGTGACGTGGAGCCGCAGGCCTTCGCGAGGCCGGAGGAGGAGGAGAAGGGCACAGGCGTGACTCCGTTCCATGCTGCTGAGCCAAAGTGCGAAGAGCCCCTTTCTCCGCAGCACCCAAAGACCTCTGATTCCGGGAGGAGCCGGCTCAGCTCCAGCAGCACCCAAAGCTTTCCCTATGGCAAGCCAGACGCCGGCAAGCCCCGCTGCTCGGTGCTGGAGAAGGTCAACAAGTTCGAGCAAAGCACTCACCGGCCCCTGAGCGCTGGCGTGCCCAGCTTCGGCCAGCACTACGGGCCGAGCAGGACCGGCCAGCCCTCCAGCGCGAGGTGCTCTCTGCTCAGCCTGGAGGACATGCGGAGCAAGCTCCGTGAGCCCGGCCAGCTGCCCGGCGAGCCGGGCAGGGTCTCCAGCCCCTCCGTCAGGAACGGGAAGCTGGAAGAGGCTGACTGGCACCCCATAGAGCTGCAGATGGCGGCTTTGGCGAAGCAGGCAAGACCCAGCGAATACTACAGCCTGTGTCCTGAAAATGAGGTGCAAATGAGGGCGGCTCAGCTACCGAGGAGTAAAAGCACGTTCCAGCTGGGAGGTGAGCCCGAGAAGGAGATCCTCTGGAACGACAGCACCCACGATGCCCACGGGTCGCAGCTGGACACACCGTTTAACAGGGCCTACAGGAACAGCATTAAAGATGCCCAGTCCAGGGTGCTGAGGGCCACTTCCTTCCGTCGCATCAGCCCCCCCTTCGGGAGCGCATCCAAGAGGACGACCCAGAGGCCTGCCTCGGCCCACATGGGCGTGAGGAGCACGGCGGCGTCTCCCCACACCCCGAAGGAGAGGCACAGCATCACGCCAACGGAAGGCAGCCTCTCCGCCCTGGACTACGCCAAGACGCAGCACGTCCTGCGCATCGGGGGCCGGAAGCGGCTGACGGCAGAGCAGAAGAAGAGGTCTTACTCAGAGCCGGAGAAGATGAACGAGGTGGGCATCTCTGACGGGGAGCCATCGCCTTTCTCCTTCCAGAAGAAAAGCACCCATGTTGTCTTCCCGGAGAATACAGTGGCTGACCGGCGCAAGATCTTCGAAAGGGACGGCAAAGCTTCTTCTGCAGCCAGCCTCTCCAAGCCGGAGCTCAAGCAGCTCCAGCAGAACGCCCTTGCCGACTACATCGAGCGCAAAACGGGGCGCCGGCCGTCCTCGCAAGACGTCGGGCTGCTGAGGGAGCGCTCCCACAGCTCCTTCCTACAGGCGGGTGGCCCAGACAGCCAGAGCCTTTCCTCTGCCTCCAGCATGAACTCCCTCCAGGACCAGAACCTCTACCGCCGGAGAGAGTCCATAGAGCGGCTGTCCAGGATGGGGCGGATTTCTTCTACCCTTCCTCCCGAGCTGATGGGCTGCTTCAATACGAGCGGGGACGAGAAGAGGACAGGGCGCCAGGACAGCTCGGTCACAAGCCGACCGAAAGCAGAGAGGTGCTGGGACTACAGAGCCAAAACGGAGCTCACCAAAGGCACGCAGACGGACCCTCCCGGCATGCAGGGCCAGCCTCGCTACAGGAAGCAGGAGCAGGTCTTTGAAATCCCCTCCACCGCCAGGAAATCTGGGAAATCGGTGTCCGTGGAAGATCTGCTCGATAGGTATGACAATCAGACGGTCCCTGTGCACGTACGTTCCCGGTCGTCTCCCACAGCGGATAAGAAACACCAGGTATGTGGAAAGCGGATCGTGCGTGCGGGCGAGCAGGGACTGGGGGGTGTTGGAGGATGGGCTGGTGTTCACTCCGTGGCTAGCGAAAGGTTAAAAGCATGATGTGGTAGGTACGGCTTTATTGCCGTCAAATTGCCAAGATGCAGTTTTAGATGCTTGCCAGTGGGGTTCTGCTTCTGATCAGCTTCCTTACTGCCGGAGCTGTTTCCGGGATTTCGGAGACGCTGGGATTTCAGGGAATACGCTGGTGGCACGCGTGTGTTCTGCCTGCTCGGCACATGCCATCTGAGGTGTCCCGCCAGCATCGCCAGAGCAGCACCGAGCACTTTCCCGCGGGCTGTGCCATTAAGGCGGTGCTACGCTGTTGCTGCTGTTCCACCGCAGCCTGCTTTTTCTGTGCAAAATAGAGAAGCTCAAAGGCTGCCTGAAACTGCTCCGGCTCCCACCGTGCTGGGAAACGCTTGGCGGAGGCACAGCCAAGTAACCGCTGTGTTTTGCCCCCAGCCCTGGGGGGAAACATTGCAGCGAGAACTTGGGGGAGGCCCTGGCCACGCTCCCCATGTCCCCTGCTTGGCGGCCGGGAACATTGCACTGATGTCACAAACGGGGAATTCGACTGACTCTGCTGATGGTAAATAGTGGAAAGAGGCGAACGTCTTGAAGAACAACTGCCCAGGCCAGCTCTTCAGCTGGCTGAAATCTATTTAGGGAGCCGCAGCTGGTCGAGCCGCACGGATTGGCAGCAGTGGTGGGGCTCTGCCCCGTCCCGGTCTCCTCTCCAGGCTCCGTTCATCACGGGGCGAGGGAGGAAACAACCCAAATCTGAGCTCCTCGCTCCAAATAGTCCGAGTGTTTGGACAGTCTTGCATATTTACAGGGCAGCTGAGATCCAGGACGTCTCCTTCTCCTCTTGCACTTGCTCCTGGCCCAGAACAGATTATCTGGGTGCAGCAAAGTGGTCCTGAATCAAGTAATGTAGAGGAGGCTCTGGGCAGCGTCTCGGAAACAGGCCAAACCGGGGTGCGGGGGAAGGAGCCGTCCTCCCAGACTCGTTGTGTGCTTCATTCTCAATGTCCTCCCTCGGCAGACCTCAGATCCCACACTACGTTTTTAAATAGAGGGAATGCAAAAAGCAGCCTGTGAATATCAAGTGCCCGGAATGCATTTCCATAATCACTGCTGCCTCATCCCACCGTCAGTATTTTTCCACACCAGCCCATCTGTGCAGTTTTGTCACTCTTGCCCATCGTGATGTGCTCATACTGAGCACAGGACTGTTTCTAGTCCTTAAGAAAGAGCTAGGGTGAAGGCCAAGCTGTGACTTGTTCTCTGCATCCCAGAAAAGTCAGAGCGGCAACAAAAGCAGGCACCCAGAAAGAGGAGAATCGCTAAAATGTACTTTTGGATGGCAGGTTGGACGACGAGCAGCCTCAGTTCATTTTTAGCCAGCCCGTTCTCTGGGGCAGGCGACACACTGGGTAGTGCTTGAGATCTTCGTTGGCTGCTTTTTAGTCTTGCGTGCGCTCAGCAGCCAAGCCAGAGTTTCTGCCTGTCGGAAGCTGCCTGGAGGTGGACGATGAACAGCCCTGCAGACCTGCTCGCAGGGTCTTAGTTCGAGTGTCGGAGAGGGGAGAGCCCTTACTGCTGTCTCCCGGCGTGGCTGAGCCGGATCCGCTTCTGGAATGGGGATTCAGGCCCACAGGCGGCACGGCACCTGTGCAAGCCCTGTTCTTCAATCCCGACTCAGGAAAGCGTGTTTGACTTCCAGCGTATACACCCATCCCTAAGCGTCTGTTGGAAAGGGAAGTATATGTTTAAGTGCTCTCTTAATTAACTTTCTGATCTGTCTCCAGTACAAAACCACAGCCACAACAGTGGGGGACGGAGCCAAAGCAACAGGGTGATTTCTGTTACTTTGCTGGCCTTCCCAGACTTTTGCTGGGAAGTGATTCTTTCCAGTTTAGCAGCAGACTCCTCTGTCTCGCTGTATGTTTTTCAGGGCCTTGTGTACAGCATCTAACGTTCCCTTCAGGCTGCGTATAAATCACCCCGCGATGTCACCGCAGGAATTTGTTTAAAGACACCAAGAAATGGATAGCCGTGTGGAATTCTCAGCTCTCGGGCTCCAGAAGGCATTCTCAGCCTTCCGTCCCCTCCGCTTTTTTAGCCTGGCTCAGCCCGCGTGTCTCCCGGCTCCAGGACTCCTAAATCAAGATCCGCACTTATCTGCAGCAGCGCTGACCAGAAAAGCAAATTACTCAGGGTGTGGGGAAGGGGGCACTGAAATGGCCGCTGCCGGAAAGATCGCCCAGGAGAAAACACCAGCCTCATCAAAGGCAGGCTTAGCCTGTCCCGGTGTCCTTTGTGGGAGCTGCAGGGCAGGGAGACTCTGAGTCACAAAGGTGTTTCAGCTGTGAAATTTATCTGGTGACTGAAATACCGAAATGAGGAAGGCTCCAAAGAGCCAGGAGCCAGACTTGGTGCTGTTTCGCAGCCCTGCTGCCCGCGGCTGGAATGCCCTTCGTGGCACTCAGCATCTCCGCAGCGTCTCACGCCTCTTCCGGCCCTGGGCTTGGGCACGGGTTGTCCGTGTTGCCTTCCCTGGTTAAGGTTGCTTCGGAGGTGTCTCAGCTGAGAGGTTTTACAAAAGCGTTTCTCTGAATGGGTCTGCCTGTTGGTCCCCAGTCCATGGAGGGAGAGGCAGAGGGCTGCTCCCAGCAGGAGCAGCGTGCCGGAGAGCAGCACATGGCGCTGGAGTTTTCCTCCCGTCTCTGCAGGACACACGCCGTGCTCTCTTCTTACTAGGAAGCGTCAGTAGTTTGTCATTTTGTTTTGCCCTCTGCTCACTGCTAACACTGTCTTTGCACTCCAGGACCTGCTGAGAAGGGAAGACAGTGAATTCGGCCCCATGGTGAGAGATCCTCTCTACGTGGTCAGCGCAGGAGCCAGGTGGGTAGATGTTACGTCCCTTTTGTCACGGCAGGAGCAGCACTTGCCACCCTGCTGCCAGCAGCGCTTGCCGTGTGTTCTCCACGTGAACGGATGGGTCATGACAGGCTAGAGGAAAACCTCTCCGCAGGCACAGAGCGTGTGCCGTGCCCAGCAGGGTGAGGAGGAGTAAGTTGCTGTCAGCTTTGTTTTTCACTGCAGACGTTAGCTCGCTCTCAAGTCCTCCCCGTGTCACCTCGGAGCGTGTTTCTGCAGCAGATTTCCAGTTACGTAACTTCCCAAGCGCGTTTGGTCTGCTGTGAGAACTCAGAGCCAGACGCTGTCCTACCTGAAGGGTTCTAAAGGAGTAAACACCTTGGCGTCCCACTCGGCCTGCTCTTCACAAAGCGTTTGTGTGGACGAAAATGGGGAGATTTCATTTCTCTTGCTGAATGGGGGGCTTGCGTTTGGGCTGCTTGCCTTTGCGCAGGCAGCGTGTTTTGCTCAGCAACAGGGGAGAGAGACTTGTTTTTAAAAATAGAGGAGTGTAATCATAAAATTCATAATATTAGGACTTACGTAACTACCCACTTAGCAGTGGATTGTTTTGAAGTTAACTGGAAGCGAAGTGGATCTTGCCGTGTTTACATTTCGGTAATAAATTGATGTTTGCCCAAAGCTCCGAGCGCCCAAACAGCTAGCCCATCTTACAGGAGAAGCCATCCAGAGGGACTGAAAGAACTCCTCACAAAGGAGCTCTGTTCCTCACCAGCGGGCGGTGGATGCCAGCCCGCTCTGTTTTCACAGGGAGAGGTCACGCTGCTGTCTCCAAAGGTTTCTCCAAGCCGCTCTGGGGCACGGAGCGACAGCTGGAAGTGGAGGAAGGCTCCTGGTCTGGTTGGCTCTCGCTTCTGACAGGCCATTTTTGCCCCTCAGAAAAGAGAGATGTTGTTTTAGAGGGGCTCGGTCTGCCCTTGGGCACATCCTTTTAGGATTATTTAAAACACACCCTTTTACTTCAGCTTGGAAGAACTTGTTCCTTTGTTTTTTTTGCTGAGAGAACAATCCGGCTGCTTTAGCTCCTCCCGCTCCCCGTTTCTTCTGGAGACAGCGTTCCATCATTCTTCTCAGTAACTACTTGTGGCTTCCTTTTTGGTGGGTGATTTTTTCCCCCCAACCTATTGTCCAGGTAGCGGGGTCGAACACCCAGGCTGAAAACAAGTTGATTGGGGCACGAAATGTGGGTTTCTCGTTTTCTCGCTCCGCCGCGCAAAGACTGTCGGTATCAACAGCTCGATGATGTTTCTGCTGCGCAGGCATCCCGCACTCTGCAAGCGTGTTGCTGCGGGGGGTTGTGTGCTCGCTTCTCCTTCTTGATCAGAGCTGCATTTCCCAAAAGCTAGAAGGAGAGAATGGGAGAAGACAGGAAAAAGCCCTTGGCTCTGAGGTCCCAGCTCTCAGTGAGAAGATCTGAGTCCTCCACAGATGGAAGGGACAGGTAGACCAGGGCCTTACCCATGTGCCAGCGGTCCGCAGGAGGAGGTCCGCTCTTCCCTGAGAGTTGAATGTTCCCCTGCTCCAGTGTGGGTATTTCACGGTCTGGCTCATGTGGGATTGTTGTAGCGTCCGTCCCTTAAGAGACGGATTCTGATTCGCTGTGCTGTGACTGTCGGCCCGAAGTAGCTGGTTTTCTGGCCGGCCCTGTCACATCCACCCGTCAGCATCCTGTCACCGTGTGCAGTGTACAACACGCTGTCTTCACCCTTCAGGGAAGGCGATAGCAGGCGGTAGGAGTTCAGCTTCTAGGTTTCCTGCTCCGTGTGCCGGAGGGGAGGTGGGACCATGGCTACCACCCCCCTTGCCCGAGGAGGAAAGCTGTCAAAGGGGAAATCCTGGCCAGCCATCACTTGGGCTGCCCACACGTGCTCTGGGACTTGGGCTCCACGCTCCTGCACTGCTCCCCAGGCGTTCATCTCACAATAGCTGTCTCGTAAGCCCTGTTGGGAACGGTTGTTGCTCCACCGGTGTTAGAATCCACAATTGCTTCCACAGTAGGAGAGATCTTCCAATTAGAGAGCTACCATCTGGTGTTTCTGACAAACACTGAGCATCTGAAAAGAATACACATTGCTACCGTCCAGGAACCACAGACAATCCCGAGAGCAGTCTGTCTGGGAAGTTTCCCCACCCCCGGGCAAAGGCTGCCAAATTCTATTCTCAGTTACACCAGAATAAAGCCAGGACGACCCATGTCTTTGACAGTTACGCTTAATTTGTACCAGTACATCCGAGAGCAAATCTGGGGCCCAAGTCTCAGACATCACAGATGGGCCGTGTTGGACCGTTTGAACGACGCATCTCAAGGACAGAAAATGGATTGGCAGTAGAGCTGTACGGTGTTCTGCTGGTTTATGCTATGGCCTCATGTTTCTGGGCCATCTTCTCGTGCATCCGCCAGCGCCTTTATTACCGCTCATTTTGTTTTCCAGCTAACAGCCCTAGGGGCAAGTAGGTTTGGGGTTGGAAAAGCTTTTTTCTTTTTCTCCGCAGTCAAAATAGTGCATTTTTTGGCCCGGCTGCATTCTCGGGGACAGCTGAATCGTTTTAATGGCACCTTTCGAAAAGGAGCAGATATTTTTAGGGGAATTTTTGGCCTGTAAAGCTGAAATTCTTGAAGTTATCAGCAGTTGAGAATGGAGTTTGATGGTAGATAATGTCCAGTCGTCTTACAGCAGTCTCGTCTGTGAAGAGCAAAATTCAGGGCAAGGCTGGAAAGGAAGCCAGGCACTTGGGCTTTCCTGACGTTTTTCTATTCAGTTATTGCTGTGATGCTCGCTACGTGCGCACACACCGAAGATGGTGGGAGAGGCCGAGTGGGAATGGATCTGGCTCTGCGTCCCCAGCGTTAGCAGACTGGATTTTACTACCAGTTTCAAAGCACAGCTGTGCCTAACCCAGATCAGCAAGCACTGACCCAGGCCTCTGAGACGGTTGCATAATTTGCTCATTAAGGAGGTGCAGAATAGCTTTTCTTGCTCATTGATTAATTATTAATCCTATCATGGTCTGTCTCTTGGTATTTAGGTCTTTCGGCAAGAAAGAAAGAAGCCACTCAGAAAAAACAGCGTTCACAAGTTATTATCCCCATCCTCAGCACAGTGGTGAGGTTGGCACCGGGTCCAGCCCACTGACCGAGAACCACAAGCTCTCCGAGCTTCCCCGGCCAGACAGCAGGACTTCTGCGTTTGTCCCATCCCCGACAGAGGCGAGGAGTCACTATCCTGAGCAAAAGCAAGGCTTTAAGCCCTTGTTCCTTAACCTTACTCCTTCCGGATCTGGCCAGTCCTCCCCTGATACGCCCACCCAGGCTCCCTCAGACTTCCAGAGCGCAGGTGACGGCCAGGCCCTGCGACAGCACCATGCCAAACCAGACGCCGCTCCCCCTGAGGGCAGCGGTAACATTCAGGCCCAGTCCTTGGATGCTGTCCGGGACAGATCCCCCGAGACTCTCACGGAAGAAATGATGTGGAAAAGGAAAGCCGGGCTGCCCCACAGATCCCTCCCACCCAAAGTGGTGTGGGCTCATTCGGTCAAGGACAACAGCCACCCAAGGGCTACGGTGTCTCCTCCAGCAGCTGCGCCGAGGTTCTCCCAGAGGTGGCAGTCCCTGCCAACACAGAGCAGCACTTCTTCTGACCCCGAGACTCCTTCTTCCCTGGGGACAACCCATCTCCGGATCTCCGAGTCGGTCCTGCAGCTCACGCCCCCGCCATCGCTGCAGGACGACGAAGACGACGAGGTGTTCCTCACGCCGCCTTCCCAGCCTGCTGTCGTTGCTCCACCCTTCTCACCCCCGCTGCCATCCCGTCCTCTTCCTGAGCCGAGCTCTGGCACTTCTGCAAACGGCACGGAGGAATTCCCACCTCCTCCCCCACCGCTGGCGCTGGAGGGGAGCGGGGCGGCTGGAGACAGATCCGCCGGGCTGACAGAGGAGGCCAAAGCGAGGTAAGGGCGGGCTGCCGGCCAGCGGCTCGGGCGTTGCAGGGCCATATACAGTAAGAAATGTGGGGCTCCCCACAACTGGGACTGAGCTCCGCAGCTCCGCGTGCCACCGCCACCCGCCCGCAGCTGCGAGCTGAGCGGGAAGCTCGCAGAGGAGCGCGCACGTTGTAAGGGGAGAGGGACAGACGGACAGACAGATTGGCTGCCACTAGGCTTTGCCGGCTGCCATCGTCGAATGATGCGGCCAGGGCAGGGCATGAAGGCAAAAAGCTTCGTGGCCCATCAGCAGATGCGCCGACAGGTGCTCTGCTGGCAAGGCGCCGGGCTTCTGGGGGAGAGGCAGTCCTGCTCTCCTTCTCCCGGCAGGAAGAGTTAAAATGGCTGCTGTCTCCTTCCGGGGCCTGGGTTTTGAGAGAGGACCATGAAAATCCATGATGGTTTTTCCAAAGAGTTAAAGAGTTCCCCAGAATACATCTCAGACCTGGCACAAAACAATGCCGTTATGAAACAGTGACCGTCTGCCAAGGAGTGACAACACAAAGATGTCACAGCCACACCGTACAGTGGGTTTTTCCTGAAGGAGAGGAGTCCGGGCGAGGTGCCGGGCCGGTTTAACTCAGCACGGCTTCCCGCACCCCCAGGGAGCTGCCCTGCTTTCCAGCCGGGAAGGTTCTGGCCGGGGCTGTGGTAGCGACTGGCTTTTCCAACGTGGAAGGGACAACCGAGCATAGACTGCTCAGGGTGGGACTCGCAGGTGGTGAGACGCAGCGTCCCCAGCCTGTGAGCAGAAAACAAAGCGACTTGCTCGCTAGTCCTTTCTGTGCCGGAGTGACAAAACAGCAGAGTCCCACTGGGGGGACGATGTTCCTCTGGTGTCGGTAGCTTCACACTCTGGGCCTGTGATGTTGGAATGAGGAGTGAGACACAAAAATGAGTGAGCGAGAAGGAAAACTTGCTCATCTTAGGCCTTCTGCATGTGTTCGCAATGGTCCCGTGTGGTAAGTTTATCTTCATCTCACAGAGTTTTTCTGTCCATAGCAGCTTCAAAAGCTTTCCCCAAGCCCTGGCCGAGAGGGAGATAACAGGGTTGGGCACCAGTATCGGTGAAAATACTTGGCCCCTCTCGCCACCCACGTCAAAGAGGACTAGCTCTCCATCTGCTGCTTCTGAGGGGCCTCAAAGTGCCGGCAGACAGCCCGTAACTCAACCTGAAGGTAACCACAGAGAGCCAGCAGTCGTCACCGGAGAGCCAGAAAATGGCAGCCCGGACTCCGGGGTACTCGGCGCAGCACCTCCAGTGAAGACAAAGAAAAAGAGCCCAGAGGATATGAAGTCAGAGGCTCTAGCAAAAGAAATTGTCCATAAAGACAAGTCTCTGGCTGATATCCTGGATCCAGATTCCAAAATGAAGACAACCATGGACTTAATGGAAGGGATTTTCCCCAGCGGGACCAGCTTGCTGAAGGAGAACAACATGAAAAGGAAGATGACACAGAAGAAAGCTCGCAGGACAGCGGTGGAAGATGACACGTAAGCACTGCTCGTTTGGGTTGAGGGCTCGTGTCGCAGCAGAACTCGCTGCTGGCTTCCTTCTAAGCTGCGCTGGATTTTTCTGTGTCTGTAGGGGTGGACACCGATGGAGAGAGGGTTCCTTGGTTCCCGGGTGTGAGTGCCCTTTGAGCTCACCTCTGGGGGCTGTGTGGAAACCAGTGCTGAGCTGGGTAACAGGCCAGGAAATGAACCCTCTCTGGAGACGTTACTTGATTTTGCTAGCTTAACCTTTGTAGCCAAGCAGTTCGGTCCAAAGCACAGTAACGGGGGTAGCAGGGTGAAATCAGGACAAAACAGTGGCAGGCAGAAAGATGAGAGGCCACATTTGGGAAGGAGGGATGGAGATGCCTGCTTATTACAGAGGGATGCAAAGTTCAGCCCAAGTCCTCCCGTGTGGTTTTAAGTTGGAGACTGTAGTGACAGCTGGAGAACCGTGCAGAAATAAGCTGCAGTGCCTCATGCCAGCTCAGATGGTCAGTTTAGCCATCACCAGCTGACGTACCTACAGGAAGGATCTGCGTTAACCAGCCACCAGCCGAACGGAGCGGCTGCGCGGGGAGAGGTGCGGGGGGCTGCCATGCCCCCTCTGATGGCAGGTACCGGTTCCCTTGTGGGTAATGGCACGGGGAAGGTACCAAAGAGCAGGTGCTGGGAAACCACGGGTCTAGGTATGGGAGAAAGTCAGGCTCAGACTGAACTCCTCCGTTGTCTTCCCTGTGGTGTAGGAGAGAAGAAAAGGAAGCTCCCGTAACCCTGGTCACCTGTCCTGCTTATTACAACGTTTCAGCACCCAAAGCAGAGCTGCTGAATAAAATCAAGGACTTGCCAGAAGAAGTAGGTGAGGAAGAGGAGCTGCTGGACATCAACGAGAAGAAGGTAGATTCAGCACACAGCACCATTTAAACTGAGCGCACGCCACCCTTTGCTGGTTACGTGCCCTGAAGTGAAGCGCATTTCTATTTGATGCCAGCTTCTGGCGGCCCCAGGTTGGGGCGGGGGGAGGAGCTGGGTGTGTTTAGGCCACCAGTGCAGCCTCGGGAGGGTGAAGGGAGGGTGAAGGGTGTCTGTTAGGCTTGAAGGAAGAGAGCCAGTCTGAGTACTCACTGCGAATTTGAGTGGAAATCTTGCACAGCCCTGAGGCAGGCCTGTATTACCCCACGTGCTGAGCGTGCAGGTGGTAAGAGGTGGTCCCTGTCCCAAGGGTGGGAAAGGGAGAGGGGAAGTGACCTCAGCAAGGACAGATCGGGTTATAGAGAGGAACGGAGTCCAGCTAGTGACTGCATGAGGTTTCACCTGAGGATTCTCCTCCTCAGTGAAGCCCATTTACCTATTTTACTTGCTGCCTGCCCTCACTGCCTCCAGGGAGACACTGGTTACTCGTTTTCCCCCACACTTTGTTGTTTCACAGACCCGCTGAAAGCCACGTGCACCTCAGCAGCTCGGTCGGCACAACCTCGATGTGACATCGTGGGTGGGAGGAGAGCAGGGCAGGAGGAGGAAACGTTTTCCTCTCTTGCTGCGGCTGCCTTTCCCTGAGGAATGGCCCCTGCAGTTCTTGCTGTAGGCTTGGGTGCTCTGTCTTCCGGGGCTGTGGCAGGGCCTTCTAATTTGCCCCTGTGGTTGTCTCACATTGGTCACCCGGTGATTTCGGGTGTGTTGCGAAGCTCATCAATCCCGAGGAGCCACAGGCAGGTACCTGCCCGTCGGTGCCTCCCTCCACACACCCACCACCTCCGCGTCCAAAGCAGCTGTGCCTATAAATTTGAAACATCCTACACGCACTGGACAGAGTAGCACAGCCCATAGAATCATCGAATCGTTTAGGTTGGAAAAGACCTTTAAGATCGAGTCCAACTGCTAAGCCAGCGCTGCCAAGTCCACCACTAAGCCACATCTCTCAGCACCACATCGTATTTCATGCTGTTTGCGCAGCAGCGGAATTTAAACATCCTGAAGGGTACAAATATTTGTGCAAGCCCCATATGCTGTAAATATAGTACTTAATTCTTCCTGCGCTGAACTGGATTTAAAGAAGGGCTCCCAAACTCGTCCTCCCTGTCCAAGTGCAGAGAATTCACATGTCTCGAGCACGACTCCACATCTCTCTGGGACCTCTCCTTGTGCCAAGTCTAAAAAAGCAGAGAGAAGCCGTGAGGCTGAGTGGTGTTTGCGAGCATGCAGTTTGTCCTGCAGCCCTGCTGAGGGCTCTGTCACACGAATTATGAGCACGAAGTGAGTAGATTAAGCCCTATTTTGTGGAGCATTTGAGGTGCAGGTAGGACCCTGCCGGGTCTTGAGGAGCTGCCACACAATGCCGCTGGCATGGGTTGGAGACATCGCTGTGCCCACCATCTCTGCTTGCTGTGGTCCTGCACAGATTCTGGGGAGCAAGTCTACGCAGGTAGATCCTGCGGGTGTTGCTAATCAGAAGCATTTGCCTGAGGCCTTTGTCTGCTGCTTTAATTACCTGGCCCAAGCCCTTGAAGCACCCGGCTTCAAAGGTAATGGTGGCCCCTGCCATGCCTGCAGCGTTGGATCGGTCCTGGGGCTGTTCGCTTCAGCTGCCCGCCAGTACCGAGGGAAGGGCGGGGAGCGGTGGAGGAGACGAGGGTGCTGCTCCAAGGAGCTGGTGGCTGTGCTGCGAGCATCTGACAGGCTTGTGAGTAGCCAGTGAGCCTGCCATGGAGGACAAGTGCCAGGCCTCAAAGGTTACATTTGCATGGAAAAACAGAGATAGGTGGGAGTGATGAGGCCCAGACAGCAAGATGTGCCCGGCATGTTTGCTCATGGTCTGTGCAAAAGAACATTTGCATGGGCGTTATCTGAGGAGGCAGCTACTCTGAGAGGTCCTTTAGATAAACCGGGCTCATTTCCATTGTGAGCATGCAAAGGAGCTGTATTGATCGGCATTATTGTAGGAGAGTCACTGATTAATGAACACAAAGCGAGTATTTCGCGGTCCCCTTGCCTTCAGAACCAAGGTACAACACTCCCAGCAGCCCCCTGACTGCTCAGTCCTCCCGAAAACCTGTCTGGCTTAATGCCAGGCTTTGTGTCCAGCCCGTAGCGTCCTGCTATAGGCTTTCCCCGCCGTGGCATCGCAGTCATTGCCAGCACTGTTTTACGAGACTGCTCCTCCCCTTTGATTCAGCCTCTGCACGCACGTGGAAGCTGCCGGTCGGCGGTAGCGCAGCGCCGAAGCCCTGCACGCCGGAGGGTGGGCGCACAGCGTTCCATCTAGCGGTGTCTGGCTGAGCAGTGCTCCGCGCTTCCCAGCAGCCAAACCAGCCTCCGGAACCCCACCCGGACAGGCCACCCCTGGGGAGAGGGCCCAGTCAGAGCAGCCCTGGGTGTGAAGGTCCCTTCTCCACTCAAGCAGGCTGCTTCCCTGCTTGAAACGACCCTCAGTTTTGGTGGAAAGAGGCTTTGAGAGAGTATTTGTGGCAACCTCTGCTTCATGCTGCGGTGTTTGTACGCAGAGTGGAGGAGCACACACGTACCGGTGCCTCAGCACTGCCTCGGCCGAGGAGACCGACAGTACCCTGCCCTCGTATGAAGAGCTTTTCCTGCTCTCCGTGCTCTCTCTCGGTTCTGAGGAGATGGAAGCCAGAATGGCAAGCCCCGGGCCATAGACGTTGTGCTTTTGCGTACGTCTTCCCCCTAAACCCTAACAGAAAGCAGCATCTCCGGCACATGTGCAGCACTGCTGTTTCTGGAGTAACCGAAGCCCAGGGGCCCCTTTTTCTTGGGCAGAGGAGCAGTCGCCAGCATTTTCGCAACGCGGGTGTGCGCTCTCCATGGCTTTGCTCCCCCACTAAGTAAATGCAGAGCATCTTCACAGACAGCGCTCCACGTGAGGCGGTGTCTGCGCTGGCAGGGAGGTTCGCTCACGGTTCGGTTTGAGGCCTGCGCCTCAACACCGAGTAAGGAGCAGTCAGCAGTTCCAAGGTACTTACTATGGGGCGTAGCGGGAAATACGCAGCAATTCCTTCTGTCTTGCTAAGCTGTGTGTAACTAGGAAGTGTCAGCTCAGCCTCCTGTCATGCCATGAATACAGCTTAAACTCATTTTTCCACCAGTTATGTTGTGCAGTTCTGGGTTGTAACAAATACAACATCCAAACAAGACATTGGAGGCCGGGGCAGGGGGCGGGGAATAATCAGGAGATGTGGCCGTAGCTCTTTTCGCTCGGAGGCTTTGCAGAACCGTAGGTGTGGGTAGCTGGGTATCAGAAGACGGTGCACCGAATCAGGTGGCTCTTTTAGAAATGTCCGCTGATGGTGGAACAACTGTATCTTTATGCAGGCTGGGGGGATATTCAGATTATCGCCTCGGTGTGGAGTGTCAGAGTTTTCCCTGTTTCCTCCTTACTGTCGTCTGTGTCAGCTGTGGCTGGCTTGACCCTGCTCCTCAGGAGCTGTAGCCATATCCTCGTCGTGTCGTCATCCACGTGACCAGGGTGATCGCGGTCACGACCGATGTGGCAATGTGTTTTCCTTCTGACAGGCTGAGCTCATCGGGAGCTTGACCCACAAACTGGAGATCCTGAAGGAAGCCAAGGAGGGCCTGCTTGCAGACATCAAGATGAACAATGCTCTTGGAGAGGAGGTGGAGCTGTTGATCGCCAAGCTATGCAAACCGAACGAGTTTGACAAGTACAAGATGTTCATTGGTGATTTGGATAAGGTGGTGAACCTCTTGCTCTCCCTCTCGGGACGCCTGGCCCGCGTAGAGAACGTTCTGAGTAGTCTGGGGGAAAATGCCACCAGCGAGGAGCGGGTACGTATCTGCACACCCATAGCACTGGCCTTTCCCAGGGTGCGGGACAGCCGCAGTCACGAGAAGGTCCTTGTGTAAGCTGGGACCTCCAAAGGCTCACCGGACGGCAGGTGGCTCGGTGCTTATGTATGAGCAGTAGCAAACGTGGTGCTGTCGTGGAACAACCCACTGCCTTTCGCCTCGGTTGAAGCCACGTTGAGCATTCTGTGGGTGGCGGGGAGAGACAGAGCCAGCTTTTCCCGGGAGTTGTGGCTTTCAAGCAAGTTTTACTGACTTTCTTGGAGCAGTCCTGCCCCTAATAACTAGAACGTTCAGAGCCCGATTCAATGGGATTCACGTTCCATCCGTCACGAGGAATTCCTCCTCCTCCCCTGGGCTCTTGACCAGGAGCTTAGCAGCCAGCCTGGCTTCCCACCAGAGGTGGCACATCTGGTGCTGGGAAGGAAGGAGAGGGGGGATCAATGAGTGGGGTGCTGCCGATACTGAAGCGCTCTCTCTGGTGTGTGCAGAGCTCGCTGAACGAGAAGAGGAAACTGCTGGCTGGCCAGCACGAAGATGCCCGGGAACTGAAGGAAAACCTTGACCGTCGAGAACGGGTGGTCTTGGAGATCCTGGGCAACTACCTCTCCGAGGAACAGCTCCAGGATTACCAGCACTTTGTAAAGATGAAGTCCGCGCTCCTCATAGAGCAGCGAGAGCTAGACGATAAAATCAAACTGGGTCAGGAGCAGCTCAAGTGCCTGATGGAAAGCCTCCCCACGGACTTCACGCCCAGGGACGCAACAGCAGCAGCCGCCCTCGCTGCAGCACTTGCTACCTCCGCCGGGGTCGGTGGTAGAACACCTCCAGCCGTCTCTTCCTCCCTGTGACCCTTCCGGGTGGACCCGGGATGCAGTCCTCCCGGCCGAGTCTGTTTAATCCAAGCGCTCGGCAGACGGTTCTCTACAAAGACAATGAACGGAGACAGGTTTAAAACAAGATTTTCATGAAGGAAAAAAATAGCAATAATCAAGGTTTTATTTTCCTTTCCTTCCACCTCCGCTTCCCGGAAACTTCAGTCAGCGTGGAGGGAGATCTCCTCCTGCCAGAGATGAGGAAGAGTCTCACGAGAATCACGGTACCTTTAAGAAAAAACATCACCTCCTCTCTTCCCTCCCTTTCCTGCCTCCTTGGCGCCTCCTTAAATAATGAAGGATCTAAAAGAATGAAGCCTTAAAAATAAAACCAACCCATCCTACCGAACGTTATTGATATTTATATTTTTTAAAGAACAAGACAGAATGTGTAAGTTTTTGTACATACTCTAATCAGTTACTTGATTCTACTTTGTCCTGTATGTAGAAAAGACATTTAATTTTGTATTTTGCGAAAACCTTAACAAAAAGAGGGAACCCCAAAGATAGTCACGCGTTAGTTTGGAACATCTCCTCATGGCTTTGTTGCTGTTGTTGTTGTTTTTTAATATAATAAAGGGCTACCAGAAGAAGCGTCGGCCTGTTGCAACACATGCCAAATATGCCATTAAGAGGCCCCGCGAAGGAGATTTTGACCAGGAAAATACCATCTTGCCCCCTCTGGGTCTTGCGGTCCTCTGATTCTGGAGTTTAAATTTGTTTTGAGGAGAACTTGTGTCTCAGGAGCGTCCGGGTTAGCACCAGGTAACAAACCCGGGTCTGGACTCCCGGCAGGAGCGCTGGGGGAACGTGTCTGTGCGTTGAGTAATGGGACTTGCCATCCGTGTTGCCGTGTCGCCCCGAGGTGCGAGAGGGATCCCTGGGGACAGCATTTGCAGGCCTGGTTTTGTGAAGGGATGGTGTACGCGAGGACTTAGAGCAATGCATCCAAACCCGCTGCATCAGGAGTTCATTTGTCTGAACCCGCTTCGTCAGAAATCGTTTGACAGGCTAGAAGGGGCACTAGCTTGAAACCTGGTATTTTCCTGGCGTCGCCTCTCTTCTAACCTGGCAGAGATTTCCTGCTGCAGCAGCGATTCCAGCTTCTCCGTTCTCCAGGGGCTTGCGCTGTACATCCCGTGCCACCAGGACCAGAGCAGAGATTCTAGTTGTGCCGGTTTTAAGTCCATTCATTTTGAATTTCAACTCCAGCGCGAGACTGAAAACGACAGCGTTCCCTTTGCTGTCGGTGCCGCTTTTAAAGCCCCTTTTTTTTCATAGCTCTTCCACGGGCAGCTCGGCAGACTACAGAAAGTGCCAGCGCCCTCCTGTCATACCAAGCATTGATTTCTCTGATTCCCAGACGAAAACCCACCTGGTTTTGTAACGCTTTTTGAAGCAGCGAGCCAGTTAATTACCCGCGATGACAGCAAACACATCCTGTTCGTTACCTCGGAGCTTCAGCGCTGCTCAGGCTCTCAGCGTTTCCCGAGATCCCTAAGCAGGGGAGCTCATTTTTGTGCCTTAACAGCCGAGTCAGAAACAAAACCGGAGAGAAAAGAATTTGGGAGGTCACTCAAGACTAATTCTTTGCTTGCGCCGAGTTTCAGGGAAACATCGGGGGGGGCTGTTTCAAGCCGATCAAAACATTTAATTTGTCCTAAAAAAAATAATCCTACACAGTACTTCAGATTAGTTTATTATATTTAAAAGTTGCTTTCCTTTAGGTTTGGGGTTTTTTTGCAGCCACCCTTCCAGCCTCCACTTACCAAACCAAATCAAGAAGACTTGGCAGCTCTGGCAGGGCTTCGTGAGCAGCCGGAGAGCGGCCAACGGCGCATTCTCCATGGAGTAAGTTCTCGCCTGAAAAAGCAAGTCCTGCGGGTCAGGAAGAGCCCGTATTTCTGTTGTTTCCTTGTCCCCCCTGGCTTTTCTCTTGTGCTTTTAGAGCCGGAGTGTAACAGAAACTCCTTTCCCAGAGCGATGACGTGATTTCACGGGCCAGAGGAATACCCCAGGCAGACTCTTACACTTACTGTCTCGTCCTTGTAAACTTACCGAAACACGGGTGAATGTTGGGACTGCCTACGTGAGGTGTTTAGCTCTGCACCGGCGGTTATGTGGCTGCAGAGGAGAAGGCCAGAAAGCTAGCCAGAGCGAGCATCCTTTGCATTGCTGCCCCTTCCCCGAAACGCAGCCTCTCGTGCATCCCCGAGCCGGATTCTTCCCCTGGCAGCTGCAGCAGGGGCTCGACACTGCAGCATGTTAAAAACCAGTAGAACACATCGGCAGCTGGGCAGTTTTGCTAAAAATCAGCCTTCTTTTTACAGTCGAAACGTCTCTTTGGGATATTGAAAAGGAATTCCCTACCTCCCGCCCCGCCACGGGGACAGCGGCGCTGGCCGAGTTTGCCGGCCAGCCGGTGTGGCCTCTCTCTTTAGGTGGCAGTGGACGAGACCTCCCCAGGTCAGGGTACCCGAGTCAGGCGCCTTCTCCAAGGTGGTCTCCAGGGAAGTCCCCTGGCTGTTGCAGGATGCGGCGGCAGCTGCCCGGCCGGCTCCGCTGGCTGCAGCCCGCGCCTCGCGCTGTGCGCAGCGTGGCTTCGCCAGCTCGAGGAGTCGTCCTGGTGGGGACAGAGCGGTTACGCTTGTGACATACAGGGCTAGTTCAAAGTCAGAGCTAGTTGTACAAAAGCAACGGGGTGCCTCGCTCCCCGTTCCGTTGTGTTTGCACATTACGGCAGGGAACGGCATTTTTTCCTGAGTCAGCATTCCTTAGATTGTTATCTTCCACTTCCAGCCAGTTTCTGAGGGATCTCTCAGGAATAAAAGCAGCTCTAAGTCATCATTCCACAGCCTCCTGCTCGGGCTCTAGCCTTGGCCCGAGGGAGCTGGGGCTAAGAGAGCTGGGGCTCTCAAACTTTTTACACAGTTTGAGAGCATTCGAGCTGCAATTGCTGTCGTAGCAGCCAGACCCAGCGCGGGGGCACACGGAAAGATGGAGGCATGCACTTGCACCGTGAGACTGAAGCAGGATTTTCAGCCTAGCTGTCGGTAAGCCCTCACATGCTTTTTAGCTTTAGCCCTCACATGCTGCGCCCACAGCCTGCGCTGCCGTGCCGTGCCACGTGATAGAAGCGCTGCGAAAATCGAGTCATCCGACTCACAATTTGCTTTTTCTGTCCGAGCCCCCGGGCAACGGATGGTCACAAGGAATTCACGTCAGATGCTTTCCTCCAGGCCACATCTCGTAAAGAGTGTTTACATGCTCGGGGCTGTTGGTTCTAAGTTTACACACAAGATCTTTTGTGAAGGTTACCTATAATAATCGGTCAAACGCAGAGCACCGGAAGAGTTTATGCGTCAGGCCTGATCCATCTTCTCTACAGCTCAGCCCATCGTGGTTGTTTAACTGGTAATCAACAAAACCAGATCAAACGGGACAGCATTTCAAACCCGCTCCACGCAAATCCTGAGTGAGCAGGGACTCGCCACCTGCAAAACGGGCAACAGAGCGAGCTTTTCACAGCACAGCCCATGCTTTAAATGGTGAGGAGCAAACTAGGGGCACAGCTAGAGCCCCGATCCCCAGGGTTCTTCATGCCTTATGCAACCATCCGCCAAGCCAGGGTTTACCTCTGGGCTTGATTCAGCTAAGAGCTGTTTCTTCCCTTCTGTCCCTTCCAGAGGGGATGTGTGTGTGGTGTTACTGTTTGGCTGTGTTCCTACACGAGTGTTGCTCGTGCCTCAGCACCTAAACTAAGCGTCCTGCACCTCACGTGTATTACAGGGGCTTTCTAGCAACGTGCTCCTGCACAAACATCCTTTCTGTTGTGCAGCCGAATGTATTTCTGTGGCCAGAGCGGTCTCAGTCTTGGAGACGGCCCTTTCCTGCCTGGCTTGGCCAGACTCTGCCGTCCCTCTGCAATACACGCGGCAGAAATCGGCTGAGCACGGTAACGCAGCCTCTCCAGCTGCAGCTCTGGCTTTCGTGCAGCTCGGTGCGCGTTAGCGTTAAAAATCCTCGCAAAATTCTCGTTGCCCGTTGCAAAATGGAGCCGGCCAGGCCCAACGAGATGGCGGGGAGCTGGCGCCGGCCAGGGCTCGGGGGTGTCAGGGCAGCCCTGCCTGGGATGGGATTTGGGGCTGGGGAAACGGGCTGGTTTTCCGCTACACCATAAAGAAACCAGCCAGGCAGCTTTTTCCTCTGCGATTTGCAGCTCGGCGCCACGTCTTTCTGCTAGGCTCGCTCCGCGCCGCAATAGCCTTCGCATGAAACAAGGAGAGCCAGCGGTACTTCCTTTGTCCATGTTCTTTTCAGCACTACATCAATTTGTAGGACTGAAATGCAAAAAATAACCCCATAAAAAACTCCCTACCGTTCGGCTGGTGAAAGGGCACCTGAAGACCGAGAGGAAACAGCTTACGAGGGACCGGCCCCTGCACAGCTTGTGCCACAGGTGTTTTCCCGAGGTAAAATGAAGCTGTGATGAACTCAAAGGGAGCCAAGCGAGCCTAGGGAGGACAGCATTTGAGCTCGAGGAGGTGTTGCGGGAGGTGTTGGAGGGGAGGGCGGTTTGGTGGGCTGCCATTGTACCCCGCATCGGCCGCCTCAGGGGGGCTCTGAGCCGGGGGGACACGCCGGGACACCCTTCCCTCCCCGAAACCTCCAAAAGCGATAGCAGGGCTTGCTGCCCACTCCACCGGGGGGTTTCTACAGCCGGCCCTCATCAGGGCTAACGAGGGACAGCGGGCTCGGGAGCTCCCACACAAGGTGCTGCAGGAGCCGGCACAGCTCGGCCTGAAGCCTGCTGAGGAAAGGTGAGTACAGAGACGTTTTCATACTTCTTTTTTCGCTCATGTGCAAAGGTTTTGCAGCTTGTGCCCGCTGTGGAGCAGCTGGGTTGGGGACGGGGGGTGAAACGTCCCCGTTTGTGGGAAAGCATTGGGGTTGGGTTTCCACAGCGGGGGTTTCCCCTCCCGGCATGCAGGGATGGGATGGTGCACGCACGCAGGGGATCTCAGCATGGTGTGCTGGCCCTGAGGTGTCCCCTGGTCCCATGGCCGGACTTGCCCCCATCCCTCGGCTCCTCTCTGACCTGCAGTCCCACGCCAGCAGCGCCCAGCCCTCTCCTCGCTCTCCGTCACGCTCCAGGAAAGGGGAGTTGGGCGGTTAAGGTTTCCCCTGCTCTACACCGGAATTGAGGGGCAGTTTTCAGGGAACACAGCTTACGGTTTGAGGCTGGCTTTCTGAAAGCATGTGCCAGAAGTTCCTTTTCGATTGTGAACGGTGAAACGGGGGCCGAGGGAGCAAGGGGTGAGGAGACAAAGGAAGAACATGCCTGTCAGCATGCCTGCGAAGCTGGCTGGTGCTCACCTTGGCAGCTGGTACAACAGATGTCGGTTAATTTCTTAGCTTCGTTTGGGATAAACTATCATTTTGTTTGTAAACTCCGGTGGAAAGTGACCCGGGTAGCTTCCGGTGCCCCTGGATTGCGGCAGCCTCCGTAGCACTCTCCTTCCACACGCTACACAGAACCTCCA
The DNA here is from genome assembly GCA_013400335.1 of Eurystomus gularis. Taxonomy (NCBI): domain Eukaryota; kingdom Metazoa; phylum Chordata; class Aves; order Coraciiformes; family Coraciidae; genus Eurystomus; species Eurystomus gularis. The sequence goes on along the minus strand of VZZY01023731.1, from coordinate 18,771 downwards.
CCACGCACAAGGTCCTGCAACTATCTTCTGAGGCAGTTCTGAACAGCGTCACGTGCACGCTTGCGTAGCTGCAGTCGCTTGGTTGGCCTATTTCTGTCAAGGGAAGTTAGTGTGAACTGCTCAGGGAGAAGTTATTTTTTGAGAAGACCAAGCTGCTGGTCTGTCTGAGCCATCGCTGCTCTTTCAGGTCCTGCTTGAGATTTTAACCCCTGTCACATCTACTCTTTCCAAACTAAACTCTAAGTCCCTCCTCCCCAAAGCAAGCAGGGCTCAGGGTCCTCCCAGAGGTCTCGAGAAGCCAGGGTCACTTCGGGAGTGCCCTCGGCAGGGACAAGCCCTGCTTTTCCATTCCCGCGGCCCTCTCCCCGCAGCAGGACGTAGCATTCGAGCTTTCCTGATTGCTCCAGGAGAAGACAGGTCTTGTCACCACCCTAGGAGCCAGCCAGGGCACTCGGCCTTTACTCTGCCTGTTTACGGGTGTCACTTAGAGGAACAGGATTATTTGTAGCTCTGGGACATGGGACAACAAAACCCAAGAGGCAGGAAGCGCTGGCAAAGGCTTTCTTCCTTCCTACCCTTTCTCCTGTTTTGCTTCAGAAAGCAGGATAAGCCTAATGAACTCTTGTGGACAGCACAAGAGGGGGGTGGCCCCCGGGAAGGCACCGTTTGTACCCCCGAAGTCAGGAGCGCTTGTGGCTACCCCACCGGGAAACCAGGAGTGCCCGCTCTACGGGCAACAGCGAGAGCAGCTTTAGTCTCGTCAGTGCCGAGCTGCACCTCAGACACCTCATCGAAGCAGGACGGGGATGACGAGCGCCATTTTCTGTGCCCCTGTCACCCAGGGCAGTCGGGCAGCACGGCCAGGCTCCCGCCGCGCAGAGCACATGTTCTCCCTGTCCTGCGCCCACACAGAGACAGCTCACGGCGAGCCCTCCCTGCCCAGCTCCGGGGCAGCTGCCGCGTGTCAGCCTCTCCAGAAAAAGCCTTCCCATGGCTGCCGTGCTCCTCAGTGCTGTCCCCCCTGCCCACACGGCTGGCCCGGCTGGTCAGCTGTTGCGAGGAGCAGCAAATGCAACCCTAATCTAGAGCGGCTCTGCTGAGAGATGAGCCAACAGGAGTCAAATTCCACCACTTGACCTCTTTACCTCTCCTGGGGTCCTCCAGTGCCGCAGCAGTCCCAGCTCGAGCCCGGTCTTGGGCAGGCAGGCAGCTGGGGAACAGCAAGAGCAGGCACACTCTGGGGCATTGCAGGAGCAGAGCAAAGAGGTGGTGAGCAGAACAGACTGTTCAATAAGCTGCATTTTTTTGTCCGCCCAACTGCAGCTAGTTGTGCTCGGTGCACTCAGGATTTACTATCTCTGGTAACCTTGTTTGATAGAGCCCTCGGGCTGCAGCTGGAGCTTGCAGCCCCATGCTACAGATGCTGACCCACAGGCTGCTACGTGGCTTGTCACCCATAGCTGACAGGTTGCCAAGCCACTGACATCATGTTTGTTACAACATGATAGCGGGTCCCTGACCGTGTCAATACCTCAGTTCACGGAGCAGCACAGACAGCCCGGATCCTCTCAAGGCCTCACTCCTAAGCTTGCTCTCAGGCTTCACCTTCCGCTCCGTGCCTCTTCCCCCGGCAAGCATAGTTAGCCCGACTTGCCTGCTCTTCTCTGCTCCTGAAGAAGACCAGTGCCAGCCTGCGAGGCGCCCAGCTGCTGCGCGGGTTCCTGGAAAGCAAAGCTATTGGCAGGAGCACAAGCCATGCCCTGTTCCCCGTCAGTCCCCCAGGCCCAGCAAGGGAACGGGAGCAGCACTTCCTGGTCAGAGGTTGCACGGTGCATGCCCAACACACGCTGGTTTGGGCGCCAGGACCGGTCTGTTCAGAAACCAGCAGTCGGGAACCACTCAGTGCAGCAACCAGGGTCAAGGCAGCAACTACTGCTAAGGTGGCTTTATCCGCAGTGAACCATGCTTGGCCTGGCGGGTGGTCTAGCTCGGTACCAGCTGCGAGGCCGCAGTGTCAGGAGGCACCTCGATGGATCCATACCCCTTCCCGCTGCCCGCCCCTGTAGCGTGCACAGGAGCAAGCGGATTAGAGCAGAAACCAGCAGAGGAAGCAGCCATTGCAAGTTTGGGTTTATTTCACTGTGCAGGGGGGAGAAAACCAAACCAACCAAAGCTACAGCTGGTTGCTGAATTTAATGGCTTTGACTTTAAAGTCACCCTCCACAGCCAGATACTCTATCTTCTCCATGCCCAGCCGGTTAGGGAACTGGAACTCCGCCTCGGGCAGCTTCACCGTTGCCTCCGATTCATTGAAGGAGATGCAGATCTGTAGAGAGCCACAAGAAGGAAGGCTGACACATCGCAGCCCACGCGCCTCCCTCCCCGCTACCTCGGGCCTGGGCGCAGGACAGCTGAGGGGGCTGCTGGTGTCAAGGCCACGTTCATGACGAGGCAGCATGAAAAAGCTGCGCCCTTGGCCCTTCGGTGCCCAGCGCCAGGGCCTCGCACACGCCCCCGGGGCTCACCTCAACCTTGTCACCGTGCTGGAAGGGGAAGTCAGCCTTCCTGTCCTCCTCGCCCCACGTGCCATCCACCTTCGAGTTGCACACAATGGTGTTGACATCCCCGTAACAGTCGAAGCGAGGGTTGAAGTGCAGCAGGAGGTTGCCGCTGTCCTTCCCTACGTTCACAGCAGCACCGTTTGTACAGGCAGTGCAAAGGGGGTGCCCGCGCAGCAGCTCCAGCTACCCGCTGCCCAACGCAGCAGGAGCTCAGCCTTCCCCCAGCGCCACGTCCATCCATCCCCCGTCTCCTCACTCACCCTTTGGCATCAGACAGGATCTTCCCTTTGACCTTGATGCACTCCCCAGGCTGGATGTCCAGCTGAGTAACCACCAGTCCCTGCAGGGCCAAACCAGAGCAGTGAGCCTGTCCCAGGGCAAGCCTACCAGCCCTGCTCGGGCCGAGGCACGAACAGCCCGGGCAGACCCAAACGCACTGTGGCCCGGTGCCGGAGGAAGGGCTGGGTGAGGCCGGCTGCCCGTCTCTGCCCGCTGCAGGGAATCCCAGCTCCCGCCCCACCAAGCAACATGAGCCAACAAAGAGTCGATTCAAGGCTGTGTAACAGGAGCGGGGAACAGGCACCGGCTCACACAGGCGCTGGTTTAGCAGCTGCTACAGAAGGCCTCCTTGCAAACAGTGGCCAAAGCCATTAGCACAGGATTAACGTTAGTTAGCAAGCTTTTCAAACACTAGGTCTCCCACTTTCCCTGGGCTGGCGTCCCAGCACAGGAGCCATCGAAAAAAAACCCCTTGGTCTTGACTTAAAGCAGCCTAGACACAGAGAGCAGGGTCAGCGGAGCCCACTCCTGGCTGCGGCCCAGTAAAGCAGAACAAACACCCCCCAGGAAGCTCCCACTGCAGAGAAGAGGGCTTGGTCCCTTCCGGGGACCCAGGTTATTCGCTCCGCAGCCGCGTATCCCCAGGATAGTCCTGGACATCGCCAGCCTCCCTCAGCTAAGAGGAAGAAGCTGTTTGGTGAGGTCAGGCGTAACGCAGATCACGCTTTGCTGCCTGTGTGCCAGCCCTGAGTGCAATGCTGCTGAGCTCCACTTAGTCCTACGCCAGACGAGGCTTGGAGACCCGTTTCCAACCAGCCATATGGTTTACGTGGGCTAGTCCCTGCCTGGCTTGTGCAGGCTGCAGCACTCCTGGAGAACCTCAGCCAGGGGCCCTCGTCCTCAGCGCGCTGCCCGCTCTGCCCGCCGCCCAGGTCAGCTCCCCCCATCCCTAAACTGCTTATCTGGCTCTATTTCTAGCGCAGAGCTGGAGCACAGCCCCAGACAGCCCCGGCGCCGGGAGGTCTTGCGAGGAAAGGAAAACGGGCTGGGGGGGTTAGTACCATCCCGCTCTCCTGTTGCACTGTTCGCCCAGTCCTGTACCGAAAAGGCGCGTTTCCAGAAAGAAAACACGAAGTTTAAGGCGAGGGGGGAATATAAAGGGTATTCGACCTAGGCTTGCAAACGGTCCCAGACCTGCGGGCTACTCCAGGACACCCCTACGTGCCAGAGCAGCTCCCCAGGACATCCCTGTGTGCCAGAGCAGCTCCCCAGGACATCCCTGCGTGCCAGAGCAGCTCCTCAGGACACCCCTACGTGCCAGAGCAGCCCCCCAGGACATCCCTGCGTGCCAGAGCAGCTCCCCAGGACATCCCTGCGTGCCAGAGCAGCTCCCCACCGAGGCAGCGCGCCGGAGAAGCGCTGCTCAGCCCCGCCCGTTCCTCCCGTGCCAGTGCCGCGGTTCCTCCAGCTCCTCCTTCCCTCCCTCCCTCCTNGCCTCCGCCGCTGCCGCTGCCGCGGCCAGGGCCGGCCCCCGCGGGAGCGGGGCCAAGCGCCGAGGGGGCTGCGGGAGGCTTGGAGAGCGCCTGATAGGGTCAGAGACAGGCGCGTCTTTACAAACGATGGTCGTTCGAAAGGTGGGGAGGGGTTTGTCGCTGAGTTGGCCGCGGTATGTAGCTTGTATGTATGCAAAATACGGCTTTCTCTTCGGAAGAAACGGCTTTTTAGGCGCGGTGTAGCAGCTTGGCAAGGGGGTGCGACTCTTTTAAAGTCTATCGAAGGCAAAAGGCTCGCAGGCATAGCTAAACAGCCTAGCAAGGTGGGGTATGGCTTTATCTGTAGGGGACCAGGACAGGAACCGACCATGAGTTGGCAGTTTCACGTCGCAGTGAGTTGGCAATTTTGCTTTACGAGGAATTAATGACTTAATTCTGTGTCATTGGTAAGGCGCACGTGGCGGATCGTGAAGTTGTGTGTTCTGAGTACCTGAGCCACTGGGGAAAGGAGGGAAAGTTGTGGCCGGGAAACTAGGATAAAAAGGAGGCTGCGTGCTCCTGAATTCTGGGAGAGACCAGACTGGGATATGCCCGTGGACTTTCTCCCTTTATTTGAATAAAGCCTGTTTTTTTCCTCCTCTGTCTCCTGTTGGAACCTTGACCTCAGGCAACAGGGTTTTCCGAGCGCTGGCCACTGCTGGGTTCTGCGCGGTCCCAGCAGCCCGTGCTGCTAGCTGGCGATGCTGGCGTGACAGGCTCCCTCCCGCCCCGGAGGGTGCCTGCAGAGGCGGCTGCTTTCGGTCAAAAGTGGGGTTGGAGCCCTCGTCTTAGGTGTGTACACGTGCTCCCAGCCCAGCCTCACGCCTGCGAGGAGCCGGGGCCGACGGGACCCGCTACTCGCCGGTAAATGAGGCTCAGGGGTTCGTTGTGTTTTATCCCCCTGCCACAGGGTGAAGGTTCACAGAATCACAGAATCGTTATGGTTGGAAAGGACCTCCAGGGTCATCAAGTCCAAGAACAGGTTGGTTGTGCTGGGGCGCTACTAGAAGCGAGAGTTCCGGCTGCCGCTTTGGAAACGTAGCGTGATCTTGCTGGTTCCGTTCCGGTTGCAGAAGACTCCGGAGGGAAAAGAGCAATGCTTAGTTGGCGGAGGAAGGGGCTGCGCAGGGCTGAAAGGAGCCTGCGTTCCCAGCCGGTCCCTGCCGCCCGCTCTTCCCCCTTGCCCTGGCCCTCAGCAGCACCCAGCGGGACCGTCCCGAGGGGCTTTGCAGGGCAGGGAGGGCAAGGTGGGGGCTGCTGCTGTGCTCTGGGGGTCTGTGTGGCTGGATCGGCCGCTTGCAGCTTTGGATTGGCTTGAGCAGGGTCCTCAGGCCTCCGTGCTTCGGTTCCCCTCGTGCGTTAATGACATTGATGCACGGAGAGACTCGATACAACTCAGTGAAGAGTTTTATCTAGCAGGGATTCTTTAATGCAGCGCTGGGGTAGCGCCGGGGATCATCCACCAGAGGTGCTCTGCCCATCGAGTAAAGTTAGAGGATATATATTGTAACAGCAAACATATTCACCAGAATTCCGGGAAACCCTTAACATAATTCATTCCATTTCCAAGAACTAATCAACATATAGAAACGCCCCTTGAGCATGCGTCATAAAATGGGCTGGTGGTCGTAGGGTGCTCGTCCGATGAAGGCTCTGGGTCTCCCTCGCTATGTCCTTTTGATCTCCTGCCTAGTTCGGCGATGTTCGTGACAGAATTCAGCTGCCGTGTTCTCCTGTGTAAGCCCCTATCTTGCCCTATCTCAACGGCCTTGACAACTCAGTGTTCTGTGTAGGCTCATGGCTTACCCCATCTCAAGGATGCTCTTGCGAGTTGTGTCCCGGCTTAGCCGTGTTTACAGAGCGATAAGGACCCCGGAGGAACATTCTGTCTCCCTCACATTCTATCACTGTGCAGCTTCGCAGTCCCACGTGGGAACCGTCAGAGCTGCTATGTGAGCGCAGCACGCTAAGCCGCGACCAGCCCGTGGGATACCCCTCTGCAGATGGCTGTAGGAAGGGCTGCACGCGGCAGCCGAGGAAATAGTGCGGGAATTTACGGTTCAGGAGTGGGGGGAATCCTGCCGCCCGGCAGGAACTTCATCGGAGCCGTTACACGAACAGCACCCTGACTCTGTCATTTCAGCACCCTGTACAACCCACCCCGGGTGGATCAAAGCCGAGCTGTGTTTGAGCTGGGAAGTCACGAGCCCGAATTGGAGCCCTGTGACCAGGGTGCATAAAAAGCGGGAAAAATGCTGACTGGAAGCGCAGCAGGGAAAATCCCGCACACGCTCCCACCTCCGTGGCCATCCTACCCGTACACAAGAGCCGCGCTGGTGCCGGGAGCGAACCGCGGGAGCGGAGCTGGCACATGTAGCAGGGCCACCGAGAACAGTCCCCATCCATGGATAGTTCGGAGAAAGCCCCAGTAATTCCACCTTAAGCTGGCCCCGGTCCCCAGCACCACGTTAGCTGGGATCACGTGCTGGAGAGGGGCTTCAGGCGCCCGCTTTCCCTGCGCCTGGGTTACTCTGCGGTTGTTCCCCTGCTCGCTGCTGCGCGTGAGGAGCTGAGCAAATTCTGTTTGGTCGGCTGGGTTTTTGTAGTTGTTTTCCATTCAGCTCCGGGAAATCCCTGGAGGCTTCTCTCTGCCGTTGGGCGCTGCGGCGTTTCTGGGGAAAGCTGCTGGCGAGGGCAGTTGTGGTGCCAGGGCAGTGGCCGCTCTGACTCCTGCGTTTCTGGCCCCAAGTCTCCTCCTCCGACCCTCTCCTTCAGACAGGGAAACACCTTTCTAATAACAGGCAGGGGCTGCACCGTTGGTTTTCCTCGCGTACTCTGCGCCGGTTTAGCAACACACCCTTTGGTCTTGCCCCGGATTTCAAGCGCTCCCGGTCTTAAGCCCTGCGAAATGGCTAAAATGTTTATTCTCAGGCTACAACGCTGAGGTGATGCAACTGCCCTCCATTATTTCTAGGGATTGAAGCCAGCGGTGGGGAGGCAGAAGAAACATCATCTCCCCTTTCGCAGCCTCCAGTGGGGAGACAGCAGGGAAAATTCCCCAGTGGGTCTCCTTCCACGAGGGTTTGTACAGGGACAGGCTCAGCCCCGCGCGCTCTGCACCTGCGTTGGGAGTGTTGTGCCTGAAGGAAAGACGAAGGCTCAGGGCAGGCAGGCAGAGGATGTCTTTGAAACCAGGCACAGGCCTGGGGGGCCGAAAGGGAGAGATGCTGCGCTTGCACCCCGGACCAGCAAGTGATGTTCTGAGAAGAAACCGTGGGCAGGAGGGGACAGAATGAAGGGAAGAGCCCTTGCAGTACGAGGAGGAAGAGTTGGGGAGCACGCAGCGTACGCGTTCCCCGTTCCAGGGGTTGCTGCTCGCTCGCATGCTTTTGGGGAGAGTGTTGCACCCGCCAGGCAGCTCTGGCAGAAGCGGGGAGAGAAGAGTCATCTCCGGCTCGCCCAGAGGAGCTTTCCCCCGTGGGGCAAAGTCAGGGTGCCCTCCCAGCACCTGGCCTGGCCTTGCAGGCTTGCTTGAGGCCACGGAGCCCTGCCCAGCACCAGGTCCCCAGCCCAAACTCTTCATTCATCTCTCGGTTTGCACAGGTCCAAGCCAGGCAACCGGCCAGTCTGATTTTCTGTAACTCCCTGGAAACGCCCCAGATGTGCTTCAGGAAAGTGTAAACAACAAACACCCCTCGCCCTTCTCTAGTGTGAGCTAAGGCGTACAGCTTCCTTCAGGGTAGGGGTTTTTTTGCACTTTCTTTAAGGAAGGGTCGTTCCTCTGTAAGCTCCTTCTCATTCATCAGGCAAAGACAGCATCTTCTCCGCTGTCCGTAGGGAACGTTGGTGTCAATGCTCTGGCAATGTAAATATTGTGCTGTTAAAGCACAACAGATGTACACATTACATATATACACACACAAGCTGTTTGCTGCCTCTTAGGACACTCGGGGACTGCAGCTTAATCTTCTGCTACTGCTGTGGAAGCGTCCGATTCTTCCCGGCTCTTCCGCAGCACGTTAGTTCGTCTCATCTCGGACGTTTCCGCCTTTTTGCTTGAATAGTCATAACCCCCTGAAGAGTTTTGTTGCACAGTTTCTCCGGACCCTTCTGCACCAAAGGTCCCTTGCATGGCTGGCTAAAACAATGCTCTCAGCACCGTGGTGTCTTCCAGCCCTACGCTATCCGGGGCGGGGAACCAGAGCTGGTCTGGAGACCCCAGCAGAATAGAGCCCGACTCCCGAGACAAGCCCTCATCCTGCTCCGACTCAGGAGCCACAGTCCAACTTCAGAGGAGGCTGAGAGGCCCTCCCAAAGCCTGCAGGCACCAAGCCTCCCAAAGCGCCGCTTCAGAGGGAAGCTTGTGCCGGGACGAAGGGCGGAAGGTCCAGTCCACCCTGGATGCCAGCTGGGGTTGCATGGCCACATGTCGCTGCAGTGTTTTTGTCCCAGAGGGTTTCCTGATTTCAGCATCCCCTGCATTAAAAGGGAAGCAGCTCTGTTGCAGGTTAACTATAAATTAGAGTTAATTATAAAGAACTTCTTGCACTATCTCAAAGTGATGAAAGGAGTTTGCTGATCCCTTCAGTGGGATTTAAAGTGTGTCTCATCACTTTATTTCCCTCATTAACACTGACCCAAGCTGACAAGCCCTGTGTTCCTCTCATCTCTCGGTGGATTAGATTTAACTAGAGCAAATTGTTAACTGCCCGGGAGAACTGGGGCTTTGTTACTGTGGACTCATTTCACTTCGGCACCTCCCCTCAGACCCTTTAAGTTTGTGGGTGGCAAACACCTCAGAGTTTGTTGCATCACCTCAAAGGAGCTGTTTGCATTTGTTCCTTATTGGAGGTCCGCACTGCTCTAAGATTACAAATCCAGGCGCATCTTTTCCTCCTCTCTGTATTTCACCAGGCAGCAGGAAGAGTAATCCTTCCTCTGAAGTCATCAGGCTTGCGAGAAGGCAGTAAAAAGCCGCGTGCTGCCGTACGCGGCCGGGCCGCCCCTCCGCCTGCCGGGACACTCCTGCTCCCACCTCTTACCCTACTAGAGCACAGGGCCCGTGTCACCTGGGACAGGCCTGTCCTCGTTCCCCTGTGCCACCATGTCCCAAGCAGCGCGGTCTTGCCCCGGAGCTGGCGGCTGCAGCAGCTGCTGCAGGACAACTTCCCAGCAGAGACCCTTCCAGGGCATCTTTTCTAGAGGTCTGTCAGCTCGGGCGGTTTTCAGTATTTCTTAACAACGTGGTCATTTGCTTTACATCTAGGACCACATCGCAAACTTCTGCCACAGGGAACACCCCCTGGAACACTTTTCCCTGGGATATCACAGCAGGATAGCAGCACTTCCCAAGCCTTGTAGATTCCTGTGGTCTAGCTCCACACAAGCTGGGTTTGACTTTAACTTGTGATCAGCTGCGAGGGGACTTGTGAGTGGGGGGAGGACTGGGAATATGCCTTTCCCTATCCTCGACCGGCTGGATCGAATCCGTACAGGCTTTAGGTGGCTTACACGGTGTGCAAGAGGCGAGGAAAGCGAGCGGGGAGCGCGTCTGCGTTGCCCTCCGCTGGGTCTGGACCTTATGTGAGTGGAGCGAGAGGAGAAAGAGCGCAAGTAACATCGCCTGTTCGGGTTCAGAACGAAAGGAGGGGTGTCTGTGGAGAAGGGTCATCGCTAGAGCATGTCTTCTGGGTGCCTGTCATCTTGAACTATGCTGTCTGCGCACAGGTCAGAGGTGTAGCCTTTGTTTCATTTCCCATTCCCAAATGGGCTTTCACCGCTCAGTGCCATCTGTGAAGTCAAACCCGGGATGCCCTTCTGAAAGATTTGCCCCACTTCAGGCCGAAGGGCCGGCTCTGTGTTGTCACCGTAGACGTCAGGCAGCATTACTTCCTCCACTACCGTGGCACAGCAGTGGCTCCAGCAGGGCTGGGAGGCAGAGGCACCGAGGAGTCGGAGGCTCCCGGGAGCAGAGCTGTCACCTCCCAAGGCATCTGCAAACACCAACCCCATCTTTGGAAGCAGCGCAAAGCAGTTTCTGTTGATCCTTTCCTAGCTTCTCCTTCTGACTGTAAGGCTCGATTTTCCTTATGTCCCTCTCATTAGACCAAACCTGCAAGGCAGAGGTCTCCTTTCTCCTGAAAGACGGTGAAGTAGTTTGTTTTGGAGCTTTGTGCAAATCAGGGGGGGGGAAATTACCTCACAATGACTTTGAATAGGGTGGGACCAAGCCTTCCGCATCAGCCCAGCCTCCACAAAAAGCATTCCGGCAGCCTTAAGCTGGACTGATTTAGAAGGGCCCTCTCATAGCCTGACATATAGCACATACAACACGCCAGCATGGTTTAGAAACTCAAGCCATCTGGAGTTCTTTCCCACAAAAAGATGTGTGTGCCAGAATTTGTCTCCTCTGAGCCACCCACAGTGAGAAGGGATTGTATTAAAGCTGGCTCCAGTTTCTCAAATTCAATGTGAGGCAAAAGAAAATTGTGAAGAAGTATTTGAAAAATGCCTTTGAAAGAAGAGGCTGATTAAAACAGTACCAGCGATTTTCAAAGAGATATTAACGCTGTCCATTCTGAGCCCCGGGACACCAAGGGGCCTTCAAAACGATGCTACTTGGGGTGAAGTTCCTTCCCGCCACCTTCTCCCTTGGTGGGCAGATTTAGGGTGTGCCCGAGATGAGTCCTGGGTCACGAGGATTCCCTTCCTTCAGAAACAAGCTCTCATCGTCTTGGCTGTTGGAGCGTAACGAACAAAGATGCACTCGGGTTTAAGACTAACGTTGCCGGATCCCCGTAACAGCGCAGCTGTAACGCGGTGTCAGAGGCAGGCCGGTCTCCCATTATCGATGGCAGCTGGCTGGAAGGTGACATCTCAGCTGACAGCTAAAGAAGAAAGAGCCAGCTAGAAACACGCACGCACCGAGCAATACTCTTACAAGGGGCAGTTCAGTAAGTTGTGCTTGGAAGCGAGAGCATCATTACCGGGCACCGTGCGCAGATCAGAACCCTGCTCCTCTGCTGCTCTCACCTGCAGCTCATGTGGGTCCATCAAAAGGTTCTGGCCACAGTCCCCTGCAACTCGGCAGTGGTGGGGAGCCCTGGGCACTGCAGGATGCAGGGGAAAAGGAGAGCAGGCAGGATTTTCACACTGACCTGGGGAGAGCGTGACTCATGCCGTGGGTCGCAGCAGTGCCCTCAGGTCCATGGGAGAACTCAAGCCCACTGGCCACCTTAACGCAGCCACCACCACATCAGCTGTCTGACAGAGCTGGACCACACGTAATCCCAGGAAGAACAGGGCTTTCCAGAGACTAGGCCGTATGCGTGGACACAGAGATCCATGACTGGCCACTGCCCATCTCCAGCACAGGCCACCCAGCAGCTGAAAAGCCACCCGCCCTTCAGTCGGTAGGCAAGCACCACTGAGGAACAGCAACCTTGGGCTTGTTGTGAGGCAGCAACGAGCAACCAAGGAGAGGGGAGAGCTGCACCATGTTTGCTTAAATCACCCGTTCGGTATTTATACAGCAAAGAGACAAAACAATCCAGATCAGATGCAAATAACTCCTGAACGGAAAGATCTGCATTTCCCTTGAGCATGCCATTCAGCAGATGACTCAACCAGTTGTAGTGCTGATGCACGGGAAAATGTGCAGCTTCCCTTGACTGTGCCCATCTGCGCCTCTCAACCCGGAGGCAAGACCTGCGGGCTTACTGACCTCCTGGAGATGGTGCTTATTAGAGCTTTCCTCCTCCCTCTGGAACGCCTGAGCCACATCTAGTCAATGAAATGCACAACTCCATACAGGCTCCTCTTTTTATGGCAGCAGATTTGTTTGGACATATACACACTATGTGTTACGAAACACCGTTGCTCATCCCCCCTCCCCAGAAAATGGGGTTTATAGATAGGGATTTCTGATGGCTTTGGCAGCTCCTTGTGCTTGCTGCGCACTAGTGTCTCCTAGTGCCATGGAACATTCCTCGCCTTTGCCGACTGTAGTGACCAGGGCTTGGGCGGGGAGAACAAATACAAGGTAACAGGCTTGTGGCGTGTAAACCTCCACCAAACAAAACGCGCTAAGCCAAAATTCAGGCTTCACCTCCTTTGTCACTCTTGTTATGAGCCACAAACAGAGCTGGGAAGTCAGCTGATGAAGGATTTTAATACAAGAGGCTACCTAGGAAGGAAAAGAGCAAGATTATCTAACACCGTTGGACTGCTTTCTACAGGTTTTCTTACACAAGCGCTACGCCTCTTCCAGTCTCCGCGTGGATTTGCAGTCGATGCTCCTCGGTAACGTTCAGCACATGCCTAGCAAACCCTGCCCTCCTCCTTATCAGCTCCGCATTTGGTTTTAGGGCCAGGAGGAGAAACAAGCCACAGTACCAAGTGCTGGCTGCCGGCAGCCGAGGGCAGGGTGCCCAGGCAGCAGGGCTGCTGACAGCCCTTCAGACAAGGGCCACAGCCCAGTGCGCTCACTCACCTCCGATAAGAGAGCCGCCCAAGCCCTCGCCCTTGAGATGCCATCGCCGGGCAGCGCGAGAAACGCCGGGGAGATAAGGAGAGCCACGTGCTTGTTACTGGAGGGAGCAGGGCTCTGCGTCCCCGTGGCAACGACACCCCACACGAAAGCCCGAGAGAGGTCTTTCTGGGAGCGGGAGTCGAGACCTTCCCATTTCCCCGAAGCAGCCTGTCCCACTCACCACGGGCATGCGGCTCCCCTGCGGACTTTGGACAAGCCGTGGTAACGCCCTCTCTGCAAAGGTACTTGTTCCCTGCGGAGTTCTTACGGGATTCTGAGTCCAAGACACACACTAAAGGAAATTCTTCTAATTCCCTCTTTCACTAGAATATTCCGGGCTACGTTAAGGACCATAAGCCGCCTGGTATCAGATTAATCAGAACTTTCCCCAAGCCTAGAGCTGCGTTGCAGGAAAACTGAAAGGAAAGGACCAAAGCCAATGACTATTTTGACGGAGGGCCAGCAGGAAGGGGGAGGCCGCTCTGACACATCTTGAAGGATTTTAGTCACGGCTTCCCATGGCACCATTAGAAATGCGAGCTGCGGCCAGTCTCCACAAACCGTGGAGGAACTTGGGAGTAGCTTTGGTGGGCGTTTCCTTCAGAACAGAAACTACAACATCTTTTAAAAATTCACTTTAAATAGCTCGTGCCCTTTGAACACCTGGAACACAGCTGCCTAGGAAACATCACACTGAGGCGGAAGCATCAGGAAGCCTTGTTGGACCCATCTGCCATGAGCAGCTTTCTGCTTTCCTCCCGTGCCATCAGGGCTACGGAAGCTAGTAGCAAGGTCAAGGTGTATTCCACAAATACAGATTTGCTTTTCCTTCTGTTTTAGGGGCAGGCTGTACAGTAGGGAAGTCCCCTTAGATGTTAGGACTTTGAGGGTCTTGACTTCTCCAAATTCCAGTACAGATTTAAAGTGGTTTGAGCCTTAGGCTTATCTAAACCCTCCAGGAAAAAGTTTGCTGGAGCACAGCAAACTACCTGCCATGCAAACCCAAGCCGCAGGTCACACGGGGAGCTGCACCACTTTCCCCCCCCTCACCACCGCTTCAGAAGAGCTTAGGGGTTTTCTTTTGAGTTTCTGTCCTCCACACCGCTTTCCTTTACTCATTCCCGTTCTAACTTGTGAAGTCTTCCTCTGCTTTTCGCTTAAGAAATGTTGTGACTAGAAGTTTTCTCGCCAACCTCTATCCTCTTTAGGTTGTTCGTAAAAATAAAATAAAAATCTCACTTTTTTTTTTTCTAGTACAATGAAAACGGAATCGTATTCTCTCAGCCCCACAACAACCCCCAGAAAATCACCCAGTTCTTCTTTCTCCTGACTTCGCCCTCCTGCTGCTCGCCGGGTCAGCTGCCCCCAGACCCTCAGCTCAGAAGCAAACCCCGCCATGGGATAACCCCACAGCCTTTCCCAGCATCCTTTTACGCGGGTCTCGCCCAGCACCGAGGCTACAGGAGGGGCCAGGAACTCCTTTTTTTTCTTCAGGTATGGGGGGTTACACTTCTGGTAGAGGATGTGTAGGCCGGGGAGAAGATGCTTAGGTACTCTCAGAAGCTTTTGGGGTGGGATTATTATGCTTTGTTTCAATGTTCTCTTATTTTAGAAAGCGGATAATTTAATATACTTTCTTATATGTGTTGGAAAAAGAAGTGGTTTGGTAGCTTGCTTTGATATATTGTCATCAAATATTTTTGCTAGAACAGCTTAACTCGGTATCTTAAGATTTTTTGTTTGTTTGTTTTGTTAACAGTAAAACAAGTTTTGTTTGCTTGAATAGCCTCATGTTGAGGATGAGGGATATTAATTCAGCTACGCTGAGAATTCAACTTTCAGTGCTTCCCAGGGTGACTCAGTTTCCAAAGACAATATTTTTTTTCCCCTGAAGGGCTAACGGTTCTTATTTCAATGGGGAAACTTAGACTGGAGAAAACCGGACAGTTCATGGGGTTGTTTCTTCTTGTGAAAGGCACCCTGCTAGCCTGCCACTGGCACTACTCGCAGTAAATGCAGTCGTGACAATTTCTACCTCTCACAAGACGCGGTAGCGCTTGGGGTTGTCCCATGACTCGTTAAAAGCGTGCAAGGCACTCCTTGCACGGCAGTTCCGTGTCAGCTTGGGAAGCTCAGGGCATGTCTGGGGTGCGTGTAGACAGGGAGCTCCTCGCTTTGATGTGCTGAGTGGCAGGAGCTTCCTCTCTTCGAAGAATGGCTCTGCCACAAAACGGGGCTCAAACTGACCCGCTCCCCACAAACCCTTGCTGGTTTTGCACTGGTCTTGGCAACTCCTCTGCTTCGAAAAGCTGTTCTGTTGGCCTTGAGTGACCAAGACCCTCTAGGCAAAGGACAGTTGGTGGCTGAGGAAGTGACTTCGTTAGCAGCTGAGCGGTCGCACCAGACCGATGCTCACCTGAGCAACTTCTGGGAGCCGAGGCTGCAGCAGCAGCGAATCAGAGCCGCCACTTATCAAGGCCTGAACAGAAGCTGCATGAATGAAGGTCGGCATCCCGCTCTGCTGTGCTTCGAGCAGTGTAACGAGCGGGTGCGAACATCTGCCCCAGGAGCGGGGAGGTGCTGAGAAGGGCGGTACTGTGCTCTCAGGGTGGCCTTCACCAGAACTCTGCCAGGCTCCGCGTTCACGGGCTGGAGAGTGTGTGACGGGCTGAGGCCGCAGCGTGGAAATACACCCCCCTCCTTTGAAGGACGTGGCTTTCCAAGTACAAAGCAGCTGGTTAGAGATAAGCGTTGGA
The DNA here is from genome assembly GCA_013400335.1 of Eurystomus gularis. Lineage (NCBI taxonomy): Eukaryota > Metazoa > Chordata > Aves > Coraciiformes > Coraciidae > Eurystomus > Eurystomus gularis. Next base: position 3,113 of record VZZY01023731.1, on the reverse strand, counting down.
GAGCAGAGGGGTGGACTTTATCACCATCAGCTGTCAGCGGGAGGTGTGTTTCCAAAAGCAATGAGAGGGCAGAGTCCTGCTGTGCATTAATCCATGACACGGCCTGTGTTTCAGGGTGGTGCGAGATCAGATGCCTGGATTGGGTGTGAGGCAAGGAGCCACGTCCACCTGCAATGAGGAAACAGCACGGGTGTGGAAGGGGCCAGGCGGGTTGACAAGTAAGTAGTAAGGAGGTCAGGAGCGCTTTGAAATGGAGATGTTCACGCTGCCCGCGTGTGTATCCAGGGGTGAATTATTCCTGGGGGAGTGGACCTGTGATGCCTGCATCCCTCTGCCTGCCACGGCGGGCTGGAGATCCGCTTCACCCTGTCCATTGCTGACTTGACCAGCAGAAAACTTGGAGGATGAGGCTTTCTGTGGGTTTGAAGAGCAGTTACTCCTCCAAGCAGTGACTGACTGCTTTTAGAAAGTGTGCTGTAGGAGCTGTGTGGTATTACTGATATTAGCAGTCCAAGAACTCCTAAGTAATCCCAGGGCGATAAACCGGAGTGAATGCACGCTGGATCCAGTGGGAAAAGGGGTTTTCCAGCTTCAAACCTCCTGAGAGTTCCTTTATAGTTGACAAATTAGAGAAAGGAGCTTGTGGGTGTCCTCCTGACAGGGAGGACAGCGGTCACAAGCTGATTTCACAGCTTGTTAGACTGCTGAACGAAATACTACGAGGGAGAGAAAACGGCTCGGAAGAAGGTGACAGACAAGGTCTGCAAGAGCGTGCAGAAAAAAAGCGCTACTTAGATTTGCGTCACGGAGAAAGGTCTTGAAAAGGCTGTAAAATGAGAATCCCAAAGTGGCATTGTCCTTCTCGGTCTTTGTCTTAGCAACGCTGGAGGTAGTAAGGGGAAAACCACCTTCCTTGGAGGCTGCGGAGCAGAGGTATTCTCCCCGCCAGACAGCTTTAGTCAGCTCACGCTTCTTTCATTTGGGGTTTCTTCCCTGAAGCTCGGTCTGTGCGAAGGCTCTGGTGGCATCCCTGATGCCCCCTGTCACCAGGATGCTTTTAAGAGCCTCCAGCCGAGGCTCCTGGGAGGCTTCGGCGAGCCTCACCTCGCCTATAGCCCTCAGCTGGGTCTAAGCAGAAGGGAGATCCGTAGGATTCCTCCCGTTGGTGGGAGTCTCGGAGGGCCCTCCAGGTGTCCATGCCAGTGACTCAGAGGCCACATCAGAGTTGAATCTCCGATGAGTTCAAGCTTGTGCTGTCCTCTCAGAGAGGAATGATCGTTCACAGGACGCTGCCTTGGTTTACTGAGCTCTTTCCCCTGTGAAAGGAGAAGACCTGGCTGGGAAAAGGCCAGCTTACTTTTGTGGCCGCAGAGGCATGCAGAGCAGCTTCCCTTCTGCAGGAAGGAGTTCCTCCCTCAAATAAACCTCGAGCAAAGCGGAGACCTCAATTAGGGCTTGAGCAAGGACTCAAGGCATTCCCCGGCATGCATGTTATGCAAGGGTCAGGTTCTGCTGCCCCGATTCCCATCCCACCCCGAAACTGCAGGCATTTAGGCACATGCCTCAAATACATGAGAGGTCCCACCTCCTGCACTGGTCTGCCCCAAAGCACCCCGCTGAAGCTGAGCCATCAGCCCTGGTTCCACAAGCACTGGTCCTATAGCCGGGGTCACCCAGCAGCAGGAGCATCAACCAGCGGGGATGCACCTACCCCTGTCTCATGTCTCTTGGCTCTCTTCTTACCCTCGTGAAGGATCTGCAGGAGAGCCAGATTAGGTGAAAGATTAACCTTTTGCATGGTTTTGACCATTTAGAAGCTCATTTATGCTCAGTCAGAGAGCAGAGTACATTATAGGAGCCACGTAAGCCAGCGAGATTCCTAAAGCCAGCTTGTTAGTTTTGAGCTCTCGGGAATGACCGCGCTGGCCACCCCTTCCCTGCACCCGGGCCGCCGATCCCACCCGCTCCCATCCCATAAACACCTGTGAGGCGATGTAGGCCTGGGGTCTCTGGGGAAATAACAGCTCCGATTATGAAACTGCCTTCCCACTACGAGCCCGGGACCCGTGCCGCGGCGCAGCCCAAGGCGGATTCCCACAGCCACGCTTCCCATCCCCGGGCGTGGGGACGGGGCTGCAGCCACAACGCGGGTGCCACCTCCGAGTCCCGCGGTGCGAGGAGAGGGTCAGGAGGTGCCGGAAGGAGGGGGTGGTATCGGTGCTGCCCCGCGTGCTTCTCGGCGTGGGCCGGTGGGCAAGGCGGGCTGAGAAATGGGGTGTGTTACACCCTCCTCTGCTCGGGGCTCTCCGGCAGCGGCCCTCTGAGGACTCTTGCTGGAAGGCTGGACCTTGATCAGCTGCATTTTTAAAAGCGGGACTCATCCTTAATCTGCTGGGATTAAAAAGGGATGCACTCTCAGCTACTCCCCAGAGTTTAGGCGGAGTAAACAAGTGTTTTGCAAACCCCAGGCAAACCCCAACAATCTGGCGCTGTAAGCGAAAGCGAGCGCTCTGCCCCGGCTGGGGCCAGGCTGGGAGCTTTGTGCCACGGTCTGAGACCCCCAGCCCACGGTCCCGCTAACGCTGGTGACTGTGGCTGCCCCCAGCAGCCAGCGCCTGCCCTGTGGGGCACACAGGACTTGCCTACCGAGGCTCCTGCCCGCTTCCAGCAGGGGCATTGCATCCTCTCAAGGGTAGAGAAGCGAGAAATGGGCAGGAGGGCAGAGAGGCTCGGACAACGGTTCATTGGGTTGATTTAACAGTACGTTCTTTGGTAGGTTCCGTCTGTTTCACAGCATTTTTCTCCTGCCCGCCTGGCTTCCTCTTGCAGGCGGCCACCGAGGTGGCACCTCCGCTGGCAGAGGATGTCAGGGGCTGTCTCTCAGTCACTCTTGCCGCCGGTTCCGTGGGATGCCGCCCCGCGGCCGTGCTGTGGCCGGAGGCAGGCGGGCAGTGCCGCCCTGCCAGCCGACAGCGAGGCCTTGCCGTCGGAGGACACGCTGCAGGCCAGGGGCTGCGTGGGGAACATGATCGTGCCCCGCGGTGCCTCCAGGAGCTGCCAGATCTCCCCCGAGGTGGAGCTGCCCAGGTACTCCCAGGGCCGGCGCCCGCTGC
>VZZY01023730.1:62455-80066 GCA_013400335.1 Eurystomus gularis | reverse complement strand
CAGGACCAAGCACTTGGCTTTGTTAAACAAGACCAACCAGGAACTGAGCCGTGGGGGACCCTGCTTGTGACCGGCCGCCAACTGGATTTAACTCTGTTCACCACAGCCCTCTGGGCTCAGCCATCCAGCCAGTTTTTAACCCAGCAAAGAGTCCACCTGTCCACACTATGACCCGCCAGCTTGTTCAACTGGATGCCTTGGGAGACGGTGTCAAATGCTCTACTGAAGTCCAGGTAGACAACACCAACCACCTTTCCTTCATCCTCTAGGCGGGTCACCTGGCCATAGAAGGAGATCAGGTTGGTCCAACAGGACCTGCCCTTTGTGATCCCACGCTGGCTAGGCCTGATCCCCCGGTTGTCGCACATTTGTCACGTGAGCACATCCAGGATGAACTTCTCCATAATCTTCTCTGGTACGGAGGTCAGGCTGGCAGGCCTGTAGTTCCCTGGATCCTCCTTCCTTCCCTTCTTGTAAATGGGCATCACATTGGCAAGTTTCCAGTCATCTGGGACCTCCCCTGTTGACCAGGATTGATGGTAAATGATGGAGAGAGGCTTGGCGAGTTCCTCTGCCTCACCACTCCCAGGTGGATCTCATCTGGCCCATAGGCTTGTGCACATCCAGTTGGCATGGCAGGTCATTGACTACCGCTTCCTGGATTATGAGGGGAGTATTCTGGTCTCCATCCCTCTCTTCAAGCTCAGGGGGCTGAATACCCTGAGGATCACTGCTCTGGCTATTAAAGACTGAGGCAAAGGCAGCATTAAGTACCTCAGCCTTTTTGTCATCCTTGATGATGGGTATGTAGGGTAATGTTTCTAAACTGAAAGAGTGTAGATTTAGATTAGATGCAGGGAAAAAGTTCTTTGCTGTGGGGGTGGTGAGGCACTGGAACAGGTTACCCAGAGAGACTGAGGATGCTCCCTCCTTGGCAGTGTTTAAGACCAGATTGGATGGGGCTTTGAGCAACCTAGTGCCCCTGTCCATGGCAGGAAGTTAGAACTAGACAATCTTTAAGGTCCCTTACAATCTAAACCATTCTATGATTCTATGATTCTGTGATTTGTAAGGGGCAGTAATTTTGTAATGAGGATTCTTACATAGTTTATTAGGCAGCAGTGACTATCATTTATTATTTACCTGCATCTGTATTTCTCCATTAGAGTGTGTAGAAAGACGCAAAAGGAAGCATCAGTCCCCACTCCATTTCAAAATATTGGAAAAGATTTTGCTATTTAAATTTATGTTTCAACTGAAAGTAGCTGAAGAAATTGGACATTATTTATTTATTGTATTTGTTTAAAATAGTTAGCATAAGAAAAATAGCATCTTTTAAAATGAATTGTCCAATTCATAAGTATCCTAAAGTATGAGCCAGTCATAAATTTTCCACATAAAATAGTAGCATTTTATTAATATCTCTATCCGTAGTCTGTACTTGCAGTCAATGGAGAAAGTATGGAAGATAATATGTGATGTCAAATTATCTTACTGCTATAAAAAATACAGCTGAAAAAGAAGAATGTTTCATTGCCAATAGAAAAATCATATTGCCCTGTGTATATTGGAAAGAAATATAAGTTTATTTTTCAGGTATTTCTCATGAATGCAAACACAAAATTTTGTAAATAAAAGCAAAACAGGATCTGTTCACTAGACTGAATTTACTTACCCTCCAGGCTTCGAAGGATTCAAGCAAAATCAAAGGTCTGTACTTCTTATGCCAGGAAGTGGCCCATTATCAAGAAAACATGGCAAACTATTGAGCTGCCATGGAATAATTTTTCCCAGTGGTTGTTTTCATGGCAGGGAAAGAACATGATGCATTAATTAGTTCAATAGGAACAAGCAAAGGACACAAATTATTTATACAGTTCCTTTGTTTTCACCTTGTAATGGTTCTCAGCAATACAAGTTTCAGTGATCACAGATGTGGCTCTTTTCTTTACACAGATTAATCCAAGGTCAGTGACTAATAATGTTAATAACATTTAAAATTTTTTTAAGGGTAGGATCCCTGACTTGCATGAATAGTGAAGACCCTAAAATATTTTGGCTGGATTAAGCAAAAGTCACAGAAAGCAAAGGCAGGAACTGAGAGAATGAAGAACTGCCCACTGTAGGACAAGATAAGGTGGGTTCAGAGGAGGGCCACAAAGCTGCTTAGAGGGCTGGAGCACCTGTGCTATAAAGTCAGGCTGAGAGTGTTGGGGTTTTTCAGCTTGGAGAAGAGAAGGCTCTGGGGAGACCTTATAGCCACCTTTCAGTACTTAAAGGGGGCCTACAGGAAAGATGGAGGGGGTTCTTTATCAGGGAGTGTAGTGAAGACCATGGGGTCAGACAGTTCCCCACCCACCACACAGACCTCTTTAGACCATAATGCATCAGTTTCTCTAGGAGGGGACTGTGAGGAACTGTATTGAAAGCTTTGGAGAAATCCAGGTAGACAATGTCCACCACTTGCCCCACATTAACCAACAAGTTATTTTGTTGTAGAAGGTGATCAGTTTTGTCAAGCACAATTTGGACTTGGTGAATCCATGCTGGCTTTCCTCAACCGTGTGCTTCATTTGATTTGTGATAGCCCCCAGAAGGATTTGTTCCATAACTTTTCCAGGGACGGAAGTAAGACTGATGGGCCTATAATTTCCTGATTAAGCTTTAAGCTCTTCTTGTAGATGAGGGTGACATTAGCCTTCGTCTAGTCTTCTGGGGTGTCCCCTGACCTCTACAACTTCTCTAAGATTATGGAGGGTAGCCTTGCAATGACATCATCCAGCTCTCTTAATACCCTTGAGTGGATATTGTCAGGGCCTATTGATTTGTAGGGGTTAAGTCTCTGCAACTGTTCACAGACTAACCCTTCACTGACAGTGGGTCTGTGTTTGCATCCAACTGGATTTTTGTTCCCAGGGCTTGAAGCCCAACGATGTTGGTAAAGACAGAGGTGAAGAAAATGTCGAGAACCTCTGTATTTGCAGCATTGTTGGTGACTAATACACCTCTCCTATTTAACAGCGGGACAATATTTTCCTTCTGTTTCTGCTTGTTGTTTATGTACCTGAAGAACTCTTTCTTGTAGTTTTTTACATCTCTGGCTAATTATTATTGAAGCTGAACTTTTGCTCTTCTAACTGCATGTCTGCAAGCACTGGCAATGTGCTTGTGGTTCTCAACAGGTATTTGTCTACTTTTCCATCCCTGGTACGCTTCTCTTTTGTTTTAGAGCAGACTGAGAAGCTCACAGCTAAGCCAAGGGGGTCCCGTGCTCCATCTACATCACTTACCTGTAAAGGAGATGAACTGTTTTTGTGCTTCCAGGAGAAAGTTCTTGAAAAACTCCCAGTACTTGCTAGCTCCTTTATCCTCCATGGAAGTTTCCTATGAAATCTGTCCCAACTGAGGCTCTGAGTGAGCTGAAGTTTACTTTTCTAAAATCTAAAATCTTTGTCCTAGTAGTAATGTTCAGTATGCTCAGAAGGATCCCAAACTCCATAAACTTGTGATCACTGTAGCCAAGGCCATCACTGACAGATATTACAAAGCAGGTTTTATTGGTTTGTGAGTAGTAAGTCCAGCAGCACCTTATTTCTGGTTGACACATTAACATTTCTGTGAGGAAGCATCTCTCTACACATTCCAGAAACTTGATGGATGACATGCAACAACTTAAACATCTAGTATACCCTTACACTTTATGCAATAGTACAGTTACCAGGTGCTTTTGGTTTCATCAGTATCTTGGGACAGGTCATGAAACAACTCCATCTCCTATATACCATAAGCAAGGCTCTTTGCTATTATCAAAGTGTCTAAAATCTTGCATAATAAATTGGTCATTACTATTTGAGAGCTTTTCTAGCTAAATGGAATGTTTCCCCACTGTGGATCATGCAGTTTAAAAGACAGTATTTGATGAGGCACATCCAGAAGTGTTAGGCCAGTTATTCAATGGTAATTTTTTTATAACAAATGTCTTGCTTTCTCCATCCAAAACAGCACTACGCCAGCAACAGAGCTAGCTTTACGTGAACTAGTTTATCTACACTGTAGAGTAACAAGGATTTTGGCTCACAGAAACAATATACCTGCGTCAGTGTTGGGTTGGCTGCCCAGAGAATATGGTTGTGAGTAACCCCTGGAGAGTAGGATGATTAGTCCAGGCGCTGTAGCTACATCACTTTGGGTTCTGAAGCTAACTCATTCAGAGCCAGCCCAGGGATCACCATGCAGATATATTCAAGGTGCGCCACTACAGAGTTTGTCTGAAACACAACTAAAAATAGCTATGACCCACAAGGAGAATGTAACATTTTTACTTCAAGGTATCCTTTCCCACAGTGATGTATGTCTCTGTGAGTTTGAGATAAAATTGCTATAATATACTCTGTGTGGGTCTACAGGCTGAAATGGAAATGGAAGTGACAACAAAATGCAGTTGCCCCACGTAGGTAGTATTTTGTGTTTGTGCAGCATTGACTGTCTGGTGACTGCTAATTTGTTTCTGGATGGAGGGTATGTGAAATATTGTATCTTTTAGATATATTTTGTATTGGACAGGACAGAATTTGAGATGAATGATGACAGCAATTACATCCAGGTGGCTCAAGCTCATCATGAATATTTATTTACAATTTCAAATTGAAAAAGCTAAACTAATAATCAAATGTAAACCACGTCAAAGGGGACTTCATTAGCCTAAGTATGTCCATTTTTCTAGGTTACATGGACCCACTGATCTAATTCTTATTATGTTCTATGGTCATGATTAGTGTATAACATGGTGCCTGTAACAACCTTCTACTACATTTTCAGGGGTGATTTTCTACATGTACACAGGCATATATTCACTCAGTTTTGTGGATTTATACCTTAGATAGTATATTTATGCAGTGTTTCTCAAGCTCTTTCCAGTCAGTCATCCTAGTTCCTTTGCCAAGTCTTTCTTTTCCTTTGCAAAATTCTGGGGTTATGATGATAGTAGTAAGAAGCTGCTATCACCAGATATATGGGAACACTTCATTATTCAATAATAACCTATATTTTTAAATTATAATGTATTGATCAGAGTACTGTATCTAATATTCTGTTGAGTAAACAGAGTTTCATCAGCTTTTGAAGAAACATATATATAGATATGAACAATGGAAGCATTAATACAAAAGTTAGAAGTGACAAACTCATTTCCATATATTGTTCACCATGCCATAGAATTGAGGTTTTACAATGTCAAATAATGCACTAATTTACGTGTGACAGTTTGTTAGTCATTTAAAATAAACAGGTAGGAATATAAGCTACATCTCATTGGGATTACTGATGCAGGGTCAACCTCAGAGAGAGAAGGAGAACGTGTTATAAAATCTGTGATTCTGCATTGTTATTCTAAAAATTTTTATAATTCTCTTATTTGACCACACATCATTGTGTTGGTTTAGTGAGAGCTGCGGGGTAGCCGAGCCGCACGGCCGGCCGCTTCTCCCCGCCCCCTCCCCTCTGCCACCGGCCGTGGACAGAGAAAGAAAAAAAAGAGGTTTAAAAGTGCCTTTTTGAATTGAGATAAGGAAGGTTTAATATATGTGCATATTTAAAAGAAAATAACATATAATGAGCACTTTGCAGTTAACAAAAACAATATTAAGCAGTGAGAAAAGAGCAATACAAAAAAACAATACCAGAAACAGCAGTGAGGGACTTCGAGAGGACTGAACCAGAGCAGGCTCAACCTGGAACTGGCCCCTCCCCGGAACTGGCCCCAGAGCATGACGTCAGCATGGTATAGAATTACCTGCCTCCACACAAAATTAACCCTGTCCTGGCCAAACCAGGACAATCATATCAGAAAAAAAAAAAGGGAAACAGATCAGAAATACTATAATTTATTAGGTATGTCTCTCTGTTTTACAAGCAGGTGTAATAGGGTATTTTATTTCCTTTATTTACTATCCAGAGATTGAAAGCACAATCTGCCTTGCTCAGTCACTTTTTCCTTCTACGCTCTTTGCATATTACTGTAGAAAAAAATGTATGTGAACATCATGATATTGCACAACAGTTTACGTGCACTTTCTCATTCCTAAATACAAATACGAACTAAGTTTTCAATAGATAGGTAAATGTGTTGTGTGTATCAGGAGTTCATTTTCAAATATCTGACTTGGAAAAATGTCTAACTGAAATGGTAGTAGAAGAAAAAGAATTACTCTATGTCTCCGCATCTTTACTTGGATCTTTACTTTTCCTGTTGGATCTAGGGAAAATCAAAATTGGAAGGAAATGTTGGCTCATCTGAACATTCTTGAACATTTCAGATTCCTGCCTATCAAGTGTTGTCCACAGCAAATTGCAAAAGGCCACCACCAGGGCATTCCAGACACAATGAAATTAATACTAATTGTGAGTCTGACAAGTGCCTCTACTACCATTTTTAACATCTTTCCCAGAGGAGTCTGATCTGAATTTTGGGTTTCCAGATAATAGTACAGCTAACTCACAGTACATTACAGCTAAATTATAGAAGTCTTTCAGTACTTGAGGATTCCTACGTAGGCAGGTGTTCTCTGACAGATGGCATTTCTGTTTCCTTATGGATAACTGAGCTGTGCCCTAAACTTCGTGATGCTGAAGGGTTCTGCTGTAGCAGGATCTGAGGAAGAAATTACTTTCATATATGTCAGAAACTATTTAATAGGTTGTCGTGGTCGGTGACATCTTAATATGTGGGTCAGTTCACCACATCGGTATATAATTCAATTGCCATTCAATGTATAATTTCATATGTTAGGATCTTTGAATATTTCCTGATTTCAATAAATGGTTTATTCCTTCATTAACATGAAAAGAAAACAAGCATTTCAGTTGAATTGTACATTGTCACTGAGTGCCGAGTAAACTGTTAGTGGAGCTACCTAATTGCACATGACAAGTATGCAAAACTAACTTGAATGATAAAAACCATTCCTGGAGAACTTCAAATGCTTAGGCCAAATATGTAAAGTATTAAGGTTTGCTAATTGGAAACTCTATTTACTTAATTAAAATACAGTGCTTGTGTGCTAATACAAATGAGAACAGTCAATATGTAGCTAGCAGGCATAAACAAAAGGGGATTACCTACTTGAAAAACACATTTACCTTAATTACAGCACTCAAATTTTGTAAGTCTGTTCCTAAGGAAAATGAGAGGGCATTATAAAAAGAATTGAGGTTAGCATTTTACTCATGAGATTCATTAAAAAATTGTACTTCTAATACAGTGACTGTATATTTTCTTTGCCATGTTCTCAACATAAGAAACATTGCTTAAGAAGTGTTGTCCATATTTTATTGTATTTAAGCTTTAACTTTGATCTAATTTGTTCATATAATTCCCTTAGTTACTCCCAGGGGACAAGAATCATTGTCCTGTAATTTGTAGTAACGATGCCAATAACAGAAAGATCAGTGTTCTAAAAAAGACACACTAATCCAAATATAGCCATATACAGCTTGGTAATCAGCAGGAAACACCATGACGTGCACATCAAAAGAAAGTAAAACTGAGATCTGTTAAGCTAAATGTCACTTTCAGGGGCACCACCTTAGGAAGTAAAGCATCTTGGCAGCAGCACATAGGTGTTTTTGACAATGAAATGGGCTCTTCAAAGCTGTTTTTTATGAAAAGCTGTTTCTTCTGAAAGTGACCATGAGCTCTGTCACAGACATGATACCTCTCCCGCTGTGAACAAATATTGGAGCTGGGAACAAGTTGCCCTGCAGTATTTGTGATTCAGCCTGCCTTCTTATCTAGTTGAAAGAGTGTGTCAAACCTTAGGACTACATATGTTGTCATTCTCTACTCCTTCAAACTAAATGCATTTAACAGAGGTCTTGGTACCAATGAATTACTATGATACAAAAGAAGAAATTGCTGCTTGAATTTTGAATGAGAATATCATTCCAACACCAGGTGAAGCAAGTGCATGAAGCTGAGAGCTCCAAGAGTAGATTGAAGAGGGACTGTGGTGCAGCTTCACCTTTCACTGAGGCCACCTGATTTTCAGAAATGCTTCACACAGCCCAGAAATGTCAAGAGCAAGTGGCAGTGGCTGCAGCTTCTGGCCACACAACACTGCGGTTCTACCACAGGAATGTATGAGTTCAATACTGAGTGCCTTTGATTGAAAATTGCAGATTGATTTAGTTCCTAAACTAAATATCCTCTGATCTTGTAAGAGACATCTCTAATAGCACAGTTCTGATGTTTTTTCTAAAAATTGTCTAAGGTAAACTTGAAAACCTGATCTGTATAAATGCATGAATAGAGGTTCAGCTTATGTCTTTCAAATCTGTGCTGTCAATATAAAGTAATTCAGATTGCCTTATGGCTGAATAGCAGCATGTACCTTCCTTCTGATAACTGTTGCTCTTTCACACGCAGCAGAGTTCTTCCATACCCTTTCTACTTTGAACCACTTTTGTCAGCAATTCATAGCCCCTAATAGTTGTGCTGATCAATGGTTTGCTGGATCCTTTGCAAATCTGTTCACTGGAATCCCTCAGGTGAAAAAATAAACAACAAACTCAGTGGGTGTAGGAAGAAGAAACAGGGTGTGTGTCACCACAACACTACTATAAACATGGACCATTTCAGCTGCTTATAACTACAAATCCATTAAGTGTTATATCACTACAGTTGGATGAGTTTTGGGCTATGGCACTGGAGAAGGAAGGTGGATGTAACTTATTACATCAGAATTACAGTGTAGCATTATGGGTAAAAGATAGAGTCATGAGTGAATCCTTGCTGAAAATATATCAAAGGCAAGTGTGGGGTTCTCTTCTCTTCTCTTCTCTCTTCTCTTCTCTTCTCTTCTCTTCTCTTCTCTTCTCTTCTCTTCTCTTCTCTTCTCTTCTCTTCTCTTCTCTTCTCTTCTCTTCTCTTCTCTTCTCTTCTCTTCTCTTCTCTTCTCTTCTCTTCTCTTCTCTTCTCTTCTCTTCTCTTCTCTTCTCTTCTCTTCTCTTCTCTTCTCTTCTCTTCTCTTCTCTTCTCTTCTCTTCTCTTCTCTTCTCTTCTCTTCTCTTCTCTTCTCTTCTCTTCTCTTCTCTTCTCTTCTCTTCTCTTCTCTTCTCTTCTCTTCTCTTCTCTTCTCTTCTCTTCTCTTCTCTTCTCTTCTCTTCTCTTCTCTTCTCTTCTCTTCTCTTCTCTTCTCTTCTCTTCTCTTCTCTTCTCTTCTCTTCTCTTCTCTTCTCTTCTCTTCTCTTCTCTTCTCTTCNTTCCCTTCCCTTCCCTTCCCTTCCCTTCCCTTCTTCTCCCCACCTCTCTCCTCCCATCACTGATGGCCTTTTTTTCGCAAGATATTTAAATGCACTTTAGTTCACAATTGGTTCACCAATCAGTGTGAACTTTTCATTCACTTGATAATTACCTACGGCTTATATTAGTTTATGACTTTCTCAGAAAACAGCCTGATTTTTGCATGCAGGCATTCATTAAGCAAGCAGCTGCACATGAAAGCATCACGAAAAGACACCTCCCAAGACCATATGGCCTGTTGCTAGCTTCTGGCTGATGATTCTGACCACCCAAGCCCTGTCAGCAGGCGGGATCACATGAATTTTCCTTAATCTGCTTTTGGCAAATTTAGTCAGTTTAGCTTAAACCACTTTCACTGACAGATTAAGTTAACCTGACTGACTTTGCCTGAAGAGGATGAAGGAGGGTTTGCATGATCCTTGCCCTGGAAGAACTGTGGGATGTGTCATCACTGGCAGAATGACAGAGAGCTGCAAAGTCTTTGTGGACTACAGCAGTTTGCAAAATGAGTGAATTTGTGACCCAAGTATAAGCACCATTGACCTAAGTGGCATGGCATATAAAAATAATGACTATGCCTAAAACCGTGGTATGAGGAACAGCATCATGGCTATGCATACTAATAGTAAGTTTAAAAACGTGAGACATGGTTTGAGGACTGGCATGTGATCATTCATGCTGTTCACTTGTTAACATGCTCCCTGGCAGTTTTGGCTTGGGCCAATCAACCAGAAGAGCACAGCCTGGAGACAGCATAGGTCCATCAGCAGTGTAGACAAGACTAGCTTTGGAGGAGAATGGAGAGAAGGTTTTAGCTTTGTAAGCATGAACTATGCTATGCTACTTGCCTTCAGGACAATGGGGAGGATTTACAGGACATAGAAGAGAACCTGAACTTGGTGCATAAGCAGGCAGGTTCTGTAAGATGTTCTTCATCCTCCCTGGAAATCTGAGCTATTCTGGCCACCTGGGTTACATACCATGTCTTTCACTTGACTAAATGGGAAGTCTAAAGAAGTCACCTAGTTTAAGGCATTTATGCGTGTAAAAATTAGGCTTTGTGAGAGATCTTTCCTGTCCACATCCCACCCATATTTTTGTATGGACAAGATACGGATTATTTGAATATCTAAAGGTTACTTGAGTATCTACAGATGAATTGAATATCTCCATCTTTGGAGATATTCAAAAGTCATCTGGACATGATCCTGGGCAACTGTCTTTAGGTTGTCCTGCTTAAGCAGGGAGGCTGGACCAGATGACCTCCAGAGATCCCTTCTAACCTCAACCATTCTTCAATTCTGTGATACTTAGCCTAATAATGTGAGGGTGTGCGGAAGGAGTGTCTGCTCCCTTAAGGTCATGTGTTCAAGGACCTTGTCAAATAAGATGATAAGGAAAAGTGGGAAAACCGAACCCCAGCTACTAGGAAGGACTGGCATTAATGAGGTGAGTGAGGGATTCCGTGATGATGGCTGGAAAGTGACCGTGGGTCACAGCTGATGTGCCTGGTGCCAGCTGCTGAGGGTGGCAAGTGTCTATCAGCCCCAATCCTGGTGTGTGTGGGTGTGCATATGTCATTCACCAATAAACTCCAAGCTGGACTCACTGGCAAGTAGGAGGCCCTGGGTCTGCATAGGAGTATCAGGTGGGTGGAGGGCCTGTGTGTTTATTTGGAGAGACCTGTGGATGTAGGGTGTCCATGGGATGAGTGCGTGTCTGCACCAAGCACTGAGCTGGACTAGCCAGTGAGTTAGGAACCCATGAGGCATGAGATTGTCCTGTGTGTGCCCACATTTGTGACCTCCTGTCTCTGCCAGCTCAAGAGGAGGGGGTGATGGGGTTGTTTGTGCTTACCTCTTATGTCAGTCCTATATGTAGGTGCAGTTCAAGGCAGAGCCCAAACCCTCTCTGTGTATTTGGCCATGTCCATGTTCTGTGTGTGTCTGCATGTGTGTTTCTGGAACACATGCTCAGCTTCTCTACTGGATGAACCTGCAAATGGGAAAGTGGCAGCTGGGGCCCTCAGCCCGGGCAGAGACCCCAGGTCTCCAGGGCACCCATCTTGGTTCCAGTGGTTGAACAGGAGGCAATTCTGGGCCAGGGCTGCTGGAGGTGGTGGTTGATTCTAACATCTCTTAACAAAAAAATTATAATACAACTTGTTGCTTAAAAATGAAATTTGCAACCTAGGTATGTGATTTGCGTTGGAAGAAACATGAATCATATCAAATTTAATATATTCTGATATTTTTTCTGTTTTTCAGAAATATGTAAGAATTATGTTAATCCCTATTTCTAGGGGAAAAGAATAAAAACATCATACTCAATCCTGTTTTTCAGTCCATGCTAAACATGGAGCTGATAAAAACCTGGAGCTTTTCTGTGTGATTCTAAATGCGAATGATTAGCCACAAAAATTTTCATGCAGAGTTTGAAAATTGACATTCCCTGTTGTCTTTGAGAGATATATTGAAAATCATTACAATTTCTCTCCCATTGCTCAATAGTTTTCTTAAGTTGCTAAAATATACTTCACCCTTGTGTCACTTCCTGCTCATTGCCTTCTGCTTCCAGTGTTACCAAAACCCATACACCTTCACAAATGTTCATGACAGTGCTCTGCCTTTCTGGGGTTTGTGCGTATCATGGTAAATTATATTCTTATAATCCTTTGCCCTCAGTCTTACATTAAATCAGTTTAACCAGGCTATTTTGCTTCCAAATATTTTGTACCCTGAAAACTAAGACTGGGGCTTATCAGATGATCTTGGTAATTAGAAACGAAGCCAGTAATAGAAGGACCATTACTGTCTCATTTGGATTTGTTATGTCAGATGATGAGTTAAAATTACAGGAAAATGGCTAATTTGCAGTGCATAAACATGATACCCAGAACCTAAATTTGATGCATTTTAAGTTCCTTTTGTTTACAGAAATAAAGCCTCTGCTAGAGGGATTGAGCTGGCTCTTGGCACAAACTCTCAATTTTCTTGATGGTTGTGAATCCCCTTAATCCCCTGCATTCTTTGTAAATGATTTTGCATTACATATTCACTTTCTTTCCATTAGATGAGCTGTTTACACAAGTTGTTTATATGGATATACTTTTTAATTTATTTTTAAGTAAGTTAATTTTGTTTTGATTATTCAGAACCAGGCCAGAACTTCATAACTTCAAAAAATCAAATTGGGATTTATTTAATATAGATTACAGTTCTTCCTTGTAAGTCTTTAGGAATACTCAGTACTTCTTAATGTTTGGAAACTACTTGAAGCACATAATTCACTTCTTTCATACAGGTGGAGTGGAATATAAAAATTTTTAGCGGAGGAATCTTGTCCCCTTGGAAGTCCAAGTAAATTGTAATTGTACAGTACCGCAACTGTGCCTGCAGGTCATGTAACTGAGTGTATTTGACAACCAAAGTGCAAAGATGCAAATATCTCCATAGCTTGAAATAGGTTTAAGAGATAGATTGAACAGAAGTGAACAAAAGCTCCAACCCCATTCACTGTGCCAATTCCAGTGTCTACCTGTTGTTGAGCCACATTTTTGACCCTCCAAGGATGTGGATGGTCCATTGGTGACAGTATCTGAAGCAAGGCTTGGAAGGATTACTGCCGAGTTAGTGAGTCAACAGATAAATTTGGGAGTGTAGAGACCTCTGAGTTGTGGAGGTGAGACATAGTCTACTTGCTTTCTCCTATGGATAGGTTCTGGACACAGGGAATCACAGAATCACAGGGGTTAGAAGGGACCTCTGGACATCATCGAGTCCAACCCTCGTGCCAGAGCAGGTTCACCTAAAGCAGGTTGCACAGGAATGCATCCAGGCGGGTTTTGAACATCTCCAGAGATTGAGACTCCATTACGTCTCTGGGCAGCCGGTTCCAGTGCTCTGCCACCCTCAGGGTAAAGAAGTTCCTCCTCACGTTTAGATAGAACTTCCTATGTGAAATTATGAGGCATGAGTTGTAGGCCCCAAGTTGGAGTTGACCTGTGAATGAGTCACAACCGAGCAGAATGTTTTGTTTTTCATATTGGCTTCAGGTTCCAGCGGCAGAACCTGGCCCACCTGTGTCTCTGTGGCTCCACCCTCACCCAGGTGGTCATGGTTGAGGTGGTGGGTGAGGCCATGATTATATTAACCAGGAGCCAAGCAGTTGGAGGAGTTTCTTGTTGGGTGTGGCTTCTGTTGGGGCTGGTTGCATCTTGCTGAGCTCTCTGGGTGGTGTCCCTCCCTGTGAAGGGCCACTGAGGGTGCCATCTCTGTCTGTTGTGTTCAGCAGGTGATGCTGGCACCACAGTGGGCAGTGGAGGAGCTGGGCCCACGGGAATTTATGGCAGGATGGTCTGAAAGAAGGCTTCAGAGGGAATGTTGCTGAGTTCAGTGTTAGCCTGTGTGATCAGGCAATTGATGGCAGCGTAAAATGATGATGGCTGAACTGGCACAACACTATGTTAAAGCTTGTGCCCATTACCTTTTGTCCTGTCACTGGTGTAGTATCAGGGTGACAAGGGGGAAGATGGAACACTCCATCCACTATCTCACAGTAGGTGGAGAACCCCTCATGATAGGGCAGATAGTCAAACTTCATGTAGTTATAGACCGAAGTCCTTAGTAATTACAGTTTTGCCAGTAGCTCACCGTACAGTCTGGGAATGGAAAAGTGAGCAGCTTCTCAGCAAGCGGGGATTGCATTACAGTTTTGATCTTAAAGGCACAACTCGCTTTTGGCAAACTCTGAAAGCACAAAGAGGACCTTGGTTCTCTTTCTACAAAGGACACACTGCAAAGACACAGCAAGGGAGCATCATTACAAAATATCCTTGACACAGGCATCAAAAACCTTCCCTTCTCCTTTTTCTTATCTTCATTTGTACTGCCTATACTTACCTTTTACAAACTGACTGCTGCATTTACAGACCAGGAATAAGCTTGAGGCTCTGCTATCTCCTAAAGTCCTGAAACAATAATGTCATCCTGCAAGAGTTATTCTCATACTCTCCTGCTAGAGCACTGCTCTTTGAAGAAGCCTATGCTGTTACAAATTTTTTGCCTTGGGTTACTGGCACATTAGGAAACTGCATATGGAGAACAATGCAGTGCGCTGTGCATTTGCAAAACCTTACTTGTGTACTCTATTTTCCCTTAAAGGAATTTCTCACAGGGAGAGCCTAGTGTTTAGCTGCTGGTGTCAGAGAACCAACTTAGGGGACCTTTGGAGCTGGCAGGAGATAATCTCAAGGAAACCCAGGAATTCAAGGTCCGTTTGAAATCCTTGTGTTTTCAGGATAAGGTTACCAAACTCCCATTGCAGGAAACAAGAACTGACTATCAAAAGGCTTACTGTCACTATGATGGCCCCCATGGGGGACTGCACGTGGCTGATGAAGCACAAATTAAGGAAACATATGTACTGAATGTTATCTACCTTGACTTCAGCAAGGCTTTTGACACTCCCATAACAACCTCAGGAAGCATGGATTAGATGAGTGAACAGTGAGGTGAACTAAGAACTGGATGAATGACAGAGCTCTGGGGGTTGTGATCAGTGGCGATAAGCAGTTGGGACTGCTGATTTACAACATCAGGTAAAGTAGATTCAGTAAGACTCAACTCTGTCTGACTACGGATCACATTGCTGCTAACTTGGTTTTACCATATGAAATCATGCATAATCATAGAATCATAGAATGGCTTCGGTTGGAAGGGACCCTAGAGATCAGCTAAGCCAGCCTCCCCGTCATGGGCAGGGATGCCTCTCAACTAGACTATATTGAAGCCATCTTTATAATGTAAAACTTGATTTGTGATTTGGGGAGAAGATGGTTTGACCTAGGGGAGTCTGGGGCAGCAGCGTAGGGGGTGGCTTGGGGAATGGCGTGGGGAACAAGCTAAATCAAAGGTTATGAGCAGTTTAGGAAAGGGAAAAAATATAAAATGGAAGTAAATAAGCAAAGAAGAAAATTCTGTGAAAGGAAACTTCACATGGAGGAGAGGTTGTCAATAGAAAGATGTCACCACCCAAATGCATATTTTGACAGATGGAAAAAGAGTACAGAAATATATTGTAATAGTAAACTATGTGAAGAAACTTGTGGTTTTCTGTTTACTCAATCCATCAGTTTTATTGTATAGATATTGAAATACATCCATAGAATGCTCATCTTGGTAAACAACCAAGGCACACAAAGGGGAATTTGAAGTAGTTAAATTACTTATAGCTGTCAAATACTATTTTTGGACAGAACATTTCTGGTTTTTTTGTTTTTGTTTTTTTTTTTATTGCCCATAGATGGTATGTAGAGGGGAATCTTGAATGTTAAACAGACTGGAAGAAGTGGGGTAAGATTGTTTGGATAGTTGTGCAGAAGTTTGTGTCAGTGTTAGTCATTTCAGCAAAGGCACCAAATGAAGCAGATCTGTGACTCTTGACTCTCAGGGATTACTACACAGCAAATGAGTTGTCTGCTCTGAATGTTCTGGATTGCTTTTGATATGATAAAGCATTAGAAGACAATAAAAGAGAAAAAAGTGGTAATTTCAGAATGGGTGTTGCTTAGTATGAAATGTGGTTGCCACACAGAATACCAGCATAGGTTAGGACACCTCAGAGAATGCTAAGACAGAGGTCATTATGGCAATGCTGAGGTTGTGGTCAAATGTGTTAATGGCTTAGAGTTTGTCTTTAGATAGATAACAGGATGTCAGGTTCTTTGGAACATCACTCTTGTGTTTCCTTTTTGCACAGTTTGTTTTAAGAGATTGTTTCTGTGGAAAATAAAGTTAAACATTCTACAGCCCTCATTGCATGAATGTCAATGTTTGTTTTCCTCCTTTTTAATCAGGTCACACAGTTGTTGTTTCCTCAAGATCATTTCAAATCCTGGTTTTTCAAAAATATTATTTTATGTTTATTTTCACATGCTTGTTTTCTCCTATCCAATGCAATTTGTTTATGATGTATCATTCAATATGCCTAGTAGGACTAAATATGAGAAAACAAACAGCAACATTATTATCCGCACTAAGCACATTTAGAAATGCTCATTTTGCTTACTGATTCTTTGAAGTAAACCATTTCCTGATTTGTAAGGCTGGCAGAGTCCACAGTTTTAGGTGTTTATCAGTTACAGCACTCCCTCCTATGCCAATAGGCTGTTTCTTTGATCATTTTCTAGAAGTTTCAAAATATCAGGGAAAACAGCCTAGAGGTATTTTGGTTGGATCACAATGCAGACTTAAACATATCTTAGGTCTTTGATTATTGGTGGCACTTTACTTCAATCAAGACATTCAAATAACACACTGGCAAAGACAGCCAACTAAGTTATGCCTCTCTTTTACTTACAGTGAAATGAAGATAACATTTCTATCATTTTGCATAATTTAATGCTATCAGGCAGGCTTTTAGCACAGAGGCTGCAAAAGTGCAGAGGTGACATCAAAGGACCTGCATTTAAAAAAATATCTTAAACAGATATTTGTCAGAGAGCAACATCATCTCTTAATTGGTTTCTGCTACTAGTACAAATGTCTTTTCTAGTGTCGTATTGCTATAAATGTACAACATGCTTTATACAACATTACTAGTGGTAAGAGGTCATCCTCTACTAGAAGAGCTATAGCGCAGACCGACTGTAAAGGAACACATCCAAGTGTTGAAAAAACTACTGAAAGGAAAAAAGGCTTTTCAGTGGAAGTCTGAGCAGCTAGTCTGAGCAGTGTGTCCTGGCAGGCAATAGGGCAAAATGTATCCTGGGGTACATCAAACACAGTATAACCAGTGAGGTGATTATCCCGCTGTATTCAGGTCTGGTGTGGTCTCACCTTCTGGACTCCACAATTTAAGGGGGATCTGAAGGTCCTGGAATGCATCTAGAGGTAGACAACAAAGCTGGTGAAAGGGCTGGAAAGCATGTCCTATGTGGAGTGCCTAAGGACTTTGGGTTTTCTAGTGGAGAAAAGGAAGCTGAGGGGTGGTCTGATTGCTCTCTACAGCTTCCTGAGTAGGGGAAGTGGAGAAGGAGATGGTGAGCTCTTCTCTCTGATATTCAGTGACAGGATGCAAGGGAACGGTTCAAAGCTGTGTCAGGGGAGGATTAGACTAGACATTAAGAAGCATTTCTTTACTGAGAGGGTGGTCAAACTCTGCATCTGGATTCCTAAAGAGCTGGTTGATGCTCCAAGCCAGTCAGTGTAAATACTGACAGAGGCATTTGGACAATGCCCTTAATAACATATTTTAACTTGGTCACCCTGAATTGGTCAGGCAGTGGGACTAGACGACCTTTGTAGGTCTCCT